>JAHDVE020001385.1:0-329525 GCA_022606495.2 Halesus radiatus
TTTAACCTCATAAAGTTTTTTTATGCTTTCGTTCTTTCGAATGTTGTATTCGACAACATATTTAAATTTACGACAACTTGACAGTTTTTTTTTTTAATTTCTCGAAGGTTGCTTTGAACCATTTTCGCATTCACACCAATCTGAGCGTCAATCATTGTGACGAAACTTAAAAGTCCCCATGTAATGCATTTTTATTGCATATTCAGTCGTAACCAAAATTCCGGTTATGCGATAATAAGTGATTTTGCAACGAGAGAGGCTTTAAAATTTATCATTTGGATTGCGTGCTTCCACTGTAAACATTGCAGGGTATTTCTTCCATAAAAGTACGTTTTAAGGCATGAAAACATTTACTTCCATGAATTTAATTTATGTACTTATTTCAAATAAACTAACTAGCTAACCATCACGCCATTTCTCCGCAAGGTGAGCAGAGAGTACGAACCACATCGGTCCCTAGATAGTGGACACCAAAAAAACTGTTAATATAATGATTTCTCCAAATCCTTTGATACCGTGAATCACGATATCTTACTCGCGAAATTTGCCCAAATGGGTTTCTTATGCTGAAGTTTTTTTAGACATTACCTTAAAAAGAGAAAGCAATTTTTCACACAGTAATCTTTCAATCAGCGTTTCTTGTTTTTTTTCTGGGGTACCCCGAGGATCAATCTTGGGGCCTCTTCTCTTTTCTGTTCTCATTAATTAAATTGCTGACGTCATCCGTTTTTCTCGCTTTCTCCGTTCGGCTTATTTTTATTAATTAGAAGTATTTTGGATTGCCTACATCTACAAGCTGACGTCGATAACATTTCTGAATGGAGTCTACAAAATAAACTTAATTTCAATATCTCGAAAAGCATCGTCCTCCCTTTCACTAGAGCATTTAGTCTCACCTACCACAGATACACTATACTCGGTCATAATCGCAGCATATTTCCACTATAAAAGATCTTGGAATTGTATATGAAAGTATACTAGCATTTCGTGTTCGCATCGAGGGGGTAAGCCAATCTGCATTACAATTGTTAAAGTTTGTAATCCGAGTCGTCAGGGTTTATCCGTATACCCGTACTCTTAGAAAATTATATTAGTTACTTGTGGATCTCCAGATTTACAAATAGGTAAGATTATTGTATTCTTGTAATTTGCTGGAAATATTACCTTTATTAAACTTATATTTATCAAATGAATAATTGCTTTTATCAAATTAAATTTCATGGATTTTAGAATATGTCTCGTAATATAGTCGAAACCGGGAAATGAACCTCCTTTCGTATTTTCTATTATTTTCAAGTTTTCACATTCTGTTATTGTTTCAAAGTTTGATAAAATTGAGTGTTTCTGTAGATTTTCAATAGTTTGTATTTTCTTGTGAAAAGGTTTATGGATATTTTTCGCAAGATTTCTTCCAACGTTAGCAAAAAATAATTAAAGATGTTTGTACATTGTTTAGGTTGCATACTGGCATCTATGATTTTATTATCATATCAATGTACTTTATGTCTTGTGTTTTATTTGTATTGTCTATAGCTAAATTAACTGTTTTCCACATTTGTTTATGGTTGTTTCCTGCAGATAGTAGTTTACTTTTAAATAAGTTTTCTTTGCTTTTTTTAATATAGGTAGTTAATTTATTTTTGTATTCATTGTAAAAAATTAACGTCATTTTTGGGGACTTTTTAATGTTGCTTTATAAAGTTTTTCCTATTTTTTTTTAAGATTTTACAAGTCCTGGGGTAATCCGAGACTTTAAACATCTTAATTTTGATTTAACATGTATTGTAATTTCAGTGATGTTTCAGTTTTTAATGTGCTGTGCCAAAATATTTTCAAAGTTCTTCGAACATGTTTCGGTATCATCGCTGTTTAAAACACTGTTCCAAAGTTCACTTTTCAGATTTTCTGATAAAATAGTCATATTGTGGTAAATTTTTTAGTTTTCAAATTTTGTTTTTTAGGTTTTATTTTGTTATCATACAGAAGTATGTATGCATGGTGATCAGTTATATTAATTTCTTATCATACAGAAGTATGTATGCATGGTGATCAGTTATATTAATTTGTTATCATACAGAAGTATGTATGCATGGTGATCAGTTATATTAATTTGTTATCATACAGAAGTATGTATGCATGGTGATCAGTTATATTAATTTGTTATCATACAGAAGTATGTATGCATGGTGATCAGTTATATTAATTTGTTATCATACAGAAGTATGTATGCATGGTGATCAGTTATATTAATTTGTTATCATACAGAAGTATGTATGCATGGTGATCAGTTATATTAATTTGTTATCATAAAGAAGTATGTATGCATGGTGATCAGTTATATTAATTTCTTTATCATGTATGCATGGTGATCAGTTATATTAATTTGTTATCATACAGAAGTATGGCATGGTGATCAGTTATATTAATTTGTTATCATACAGAAGGCATGGTGATCAGTTATATTAATTTGTTATCATACAGAAGTATGTATGCATGGTGATCAGTTATATTAATTTGTTATCAAGGGCTAAAGTATGTATGCATGGTGATCAGTTATATTAATTTGTTATCAAGGCTGGTGAAGTATGTATGCATGGTGATCAGTTATATTAATTTGTTATCATACAGAAGTATGTATGCATGGTGATCAGTTATATTAATTTGTTATCATACAGAAGTATGTATGCATGGTGATCAGTTATATTAATTTCTTATCATACAGAAGTATGTATGCATGGTGATCAGTTATATTAATTTGTTATCATACAGAAGTATGTATGCATGGTGATCAGTTATATTAATTTGTTATCATACAGAAGTATGTATGCATGGTGATCAGTTATATTAATTTGTTATCATACAGAAGTATAAAATAATAGAATCATTTGGACTTCTTTCCCATTGCTATGCTGACGATCAGCAAATCTACTTCTATTGTGCACCGAATGAGAAAGACAAATTAAAGGAAATTACTGTCAAATGCATTGCCGCCATTACAAAATGGATGTCTTCGAACAAATTAAGATTAAATCCATCCAAAACAGAATTTCTTTGGACAGCAACAAAAAAGCGCCAATCAATGTTAGACAAATCTCCTCTCACTACTTCGGGCTGTAACATCATCCCTAAAACAGGCGTTAAACTTCTAGGTGTGCATCTAGATGCAGATCTATCACTCAAATCCCAGATTAACAAGACAGTAAGCGCAGGTTTCTTTCACCTGCGCCAAATCAAATCAATACGGAGAAATATTCCAGCTAATGGCGCAAAGATGCTGGTAAATTCTTACGTTGTTTCTCGACTTGATTACTGCAACGGCATATACGCAAGTCTCCCCAAAATATATACTGACAGACTTCAGTCAGTTTTCAATGCTGCAGCAAGGCTGATAACCGGCGTTTCCAAATACTCCCACATATCTCAACATCTGCGGAACCTTCATTGGCTTAAGTGTCCTGAGAGGATCCAGTTTAAACTATGCTGGATGGTTTTTAAGGCGATACACGACATGGCACCACCCTACTTGGCGGAACTATGCACTCCAAACGATGTCAACACTAGGCAATCATCTCTTCGATCAGCGTCTTCAACAGCCATAGGAAGACTCTCAGTACCTAAACGCAATCTCAATACCAATTTCGGAGACCGAGCTTTTGCGGTGGCAGGCCCAACAGCCTGGAACAAACTCCCTTCATATTTGAGAAAAATCGACAGCTCTACTGAATTCAGAACAAAACTAAAGACTCATCTTTTTAAATTATCGTTTCCAGAATAACGACCCCATTGGTCTAATGGTGTTTTCGGGTACTCAGTCCAAGAGAATTACTTATATTCCTATTTACCTTCTACTGCCCAGACTACCTTCTTTAATTTCGATAAAAATTATTACACTTTTGGGTGCTCTACCACTGACAGCACGAGCAATAATCATACATGTATTTATATTATTATAAATAGGTATGTTAGTTGTAAGACTCTAGTTTTAAGCCATAGTTGTATGTCATTTTGCAGTATTGTATACACAATATGCACTTGGTCATAGATATGTATTAGTTTTAAATGGGTACTGGTTTTATATATGTGTTAGGTTTTTATTCTAGTTATGCCTACTTAAGTTTAAATTGTCACTAGCTATAACTTTTAGTTGGTGAGTGACTACCTATAAGCCGTAGATGTGAGTCACTAATTGTAGGTCTCAGTAGTTAGTCCCTAGCCATAAGTCTTACTTATATGCCATTAGTAATAAAGTTTAACTGTAAGGTATTGGTTGTATATGTTATTTTATTAATTGTAAAGCGCCCTTGAGGTGATTTTCTCACGAAAACGGCGCTATAGAAGTAATCCAATTATTATTATTATTATTATTAAGTATGTATGCATGGTGATCAGTTATATTAATTTGTTATCATACAGAAGTATCCATGCATGGTGATCAGTTATATTAATTTTCCAAATAATTGACTTTACTTTGTGAAGATCTTTAATATTTACATTTGTCCAGATATGATCTAAGCAAGATGGAGTATGACCTTTTATTTCTCTGGTGTTTTTATTAATACACGATTTAAAGTTTAGTTCAGTCATACAATTAATATATTCATTTTTAATACAACTTAAATTTTTTTCATTAATATTTTAATTAAAATCTCCTGCAATGAAACATAGTTTTTATTTTTTTTATTTTGACTATACGAGATAAGTGAGTCGGCTATCTGGAATCCTCTCGAGATGGGGTGCTCTTTCATGTCGGAGAGGGTTCTTTTTGAGTTTTTTTGGTTTAGGTTTTGAGAATTCTCTACATGAGGGAGTACGGCCACTATCCGTGGCTTTATCTGGGCATGCTCGGATTTCACTCCCTGAGCGGTATGCCGCTACCCATTTTTTTAGACTGCTGCGAGGCTTTTTTTATTTTTATGTGAGTACCGTACATGAGTCCCAGCTGCCCCGAACCGCCTGGAGCCAGTGAGACTATTGCATCCCCAATTGTATGTTGTGAGGATGAAGGTAGCGGGAGAGGAAGGTGGGGAAGTACTTGGCTATTCAAATCTAGTCACCAAACACGGCTAAATCCATTTCTGAATGGTGGTCTTTCACCAGGGCGATACTTAAAGCATCTATCACTCTGGAACGTCCCGCAAATATACTATAGATATTAGTTTTAAATTAATAAATTAGGAAATAACACAAATAAATCATTTAAGTTTACTTTCACACGCAGGGATTTGAACCCGCGACCTCCGGATTCGTAGCCGAGAATCGTATCTAGGAAGCCGTCAGAGAATTAAGCTAATTAGGAGCGGATAAGTTTCTATGTTCCTGATGACTACCTAAGACAATATCGTCATAGATTATTCTATCTTCCTGCCTACAGAACCAAGCTGCCAATGGTTCTCCCGGTGGGGAGGAGTATATTGTTTCTGAACAAAATCTCACAGGATATCGAAATATTTTGCATCAGTGGAGAATAGATTCAAAAGGGAAATCCTATTGATTCTTAAAAGAATTTCTCCTAATTGACGTGATCTTCACCACTGCCTGAATTATGTATATATTTTTTGTTCTCAAATTTTAAGTGCATTTATTTATTTATTTATTCACGCCTAGAAGGCTTTTAAATGTTGATACATTTATCACATAGTTTCACAAGAGAGTACAATAATGTACACATAAAATAATAAATAAAGTGTCAAACAAGTAAGTATGGACAATACAACAGTATGTGGTTACAGCGTAATTATCGCAATGAATAATAGTTTAAACTGTGGTTACATTATAACAGCAGGTTGTACAAAAGAGTATGAGAAGTAGTTTAGTGCATAATATAATAACATAAGTATAAAAGAAGTGAGAAGGTAGATACTATGTAAGTAGCTAGTTTCAGCGCAATAGGTGGGTAATAAAGGCAGTAGATTTATAATTACTATTTATTATACGTATAAAATTTGATCAGTTCGTAATGCATGAGAAATTTATTAAAAAACATTATTATTATTACTAATATCTGTGCAATTTGTTGATTATTTTATTTATTTATAGTACCATAAAGTATAGTCTGTTCTGTCGGCACTGCGCTACCATTATAAAGTTATATTAGACCGCCATTAGGATAATTAATAGCGAAACGTCAATGCTAACCGACACGAGGCGAGCTTCGCGGCGCCATCGTGCAGGCAATACTCGCAACTTTAAAGCTATGCTCGCGTTCACACAGCCAACTCGCACATGTGAAGTTGCAGGTTATTAGTCTGCTGTGAGACGATGGATGGAGAGAAATGGGGAAGTACCTGGCAATAGCCTGAATACAGTTCTGGTCACCAAATAAAACAAATAAATAAACCAACACGTATAACAAGGAACCACAAATAGAACATTTAGACAAAAAAAAATCTTATACTATGGTACTAAACTCTAAAACAAAATCCCACTTTTCTTTAAAAATCACAACAATTTAAAAATCAAATAAAACACTGGATACGTCACATAGGGAGATCTGAAATAGAAAATACATTAACACCAAATACAGACTAACACCTAAACCACTCAAATGCATTTAAAACGACTCAACTTAAACTATTTTTATGTTTTTCATCAAGCACATCAATTTAAAATAATGTAATTAAATATTTTGTAAATGAAATCCTCAGCGCGGGATATACCATTGCGGATGTCAATATTTGTTATTTTGTTATTGAAAAAAGAAGATTATGAAACATTATTATTATTATTAAACACGGCTAAAGCCATTTCAAGTAACGTTTCGATTCAGTACTTACCACTCTGGATAATGGATGGGATGGTATTCAGGCATGTTTTGTTTAAACAATGTTTTTTTTTCTAACTAACCATCACGCCGTTTCTCCGTAGGGGTAGGCAGAGAGAACGGACCGCCAAACAACTCGATCTTGGCATACACTTCTTGCTTCATTCACATTCATACATCGTCTCATACATTCTCTTCTATTATTCCGACTTCTGACATGGCCCGACTCAAGTATTTGATTCACTTGATCGTGCCATGTCTTCCTCAGGCGTCCCCGGTTTCTTCTTCCATTCACATTCGCGTCATACATTCTTCTTACACTGCTTTCTTCGTTCATTCGCTCTACATGCCCGATCCATCTAAGCATCCCTTTCTTAATCTTACTCATTACGCTTACATCAGCCTTCCATTCTTTACGAATCTCAATATTTTTCACACGATCATACATGGTTTTACCACACATTCGTCTCAGAGATCTCATTTCTACGGCATTCAGTTTACTTTCATCCTTCCTGTGCCAATTCCTTTCTTCATTGTCATACATCAGGGTTTGTATCAGCACTCCATTGTGGACTACTAGCTTCGCTTCTTTGGACAACTTTTTGTTAGCGCCAACCGCGTTCAGTTCTCCATTAATGGAGTTTCCTGCATTCACCCTTCTTTCCATATCCCTGTCAGTCTTTCCATAAACATACTTCTCGTAAACATACTTCCCAAATATATGAACTCATCGACCTGCTCCAAGTATTCATCATTCACAACTATATTGCACACTGTTTTCGTACTCTCTCTTTCAAACACCATGGCTTTAGAATTACTTACATTCATCATTAGCTCGTTCTTCATGCACACTTCATTCATCCTAGGTACGAGGGACTGTAAATCCTCCATACTCTTAGCAATCAGCACCGCATCATCAGCATGCAACAGGCAACATACTTTTGGATTACTCATTTTCGCGCCCAAGCCCACCTCTTTCAATTCTTGCGTGCAATTATCCATGTATAGATTGAATAACCACGGTGACATTCTTGCTTAACACCTTTTGTGATGTCAAACCACTCCGAAAAATCACCGTTGACCCTAACACATGCAACGCTTTCCTCGTACAGAGACGCGATTGCCTGTATGAGATTCGTATTCACTCCATATTTGAACAATACCTTCCACATTTTTTTCCTATCAACTCGGTCGTGGGCTTTTTGTAGATCTACACAGATGTAAGGCACAGAAGAGTTTTTGATTTTTTGCCAGAAACTTCTGTTAGCATACGCAACGAGAAAATCTGACCCATATACCCCCTTCACCTCATAAATGCACCATGCACATCCCATATTTTATCTTCTTTTTTTTTCTTATTTTTTCAAATGCCAAAACCTGTAAAAACTAGATTCTAGGCACTCTGGGCTTATGGCCTAATTCCAACAAAAATAAACTGACTGACATTTTAGTAATTTACATAAAACAGAACACGACTTAATCAACTAAGTACTCAACAAGTGAAAACATTATTTGCTTCAAATATTAAGTTCACCGTAACTATGGAGTGTGTAGGTAGCTACTGTTACAGTGGCACACTCTTCCAATTCCATTATATACCTAAATTATTTAACGATGTACACATTTTCCTAACTTTACGTTTATGAAGTCGACATCCGCCGCTATTATTTGAAGAAAATCTATACTATGTTAATACTTCACAATTCTACTGGCAGTGCGGCTGGAGGAAGTGGGGAGAGTGGAAGGGGGAAAAAAGAGAGGAAGGTGGGGAAGTACCTGGCTAAGAATACATTTAAATAAATTACATGATGTGGTAATAGAATATAAAAAAATACATATAAAAATTAAAAGGTGAACATATTTAGCACTTGTATTACGGTGGCTTTGGGGAAAATTCTCCATCTATAGTGTAGGGGCGCGCTCTGCCACTGGGCGACGGCCTGGATAAGCGTGTTTTCCTATCTCCGGTAGCGCTGACTCATCCCGGCTACTCTGTGGTGCATTAAATCAGCGAATCCATGCACCCTTCTCTCTGCAAACATCTGCGAAGCGCTGCATCGCCAAGGGGGGCCAAACGGAGCCCTGTAAGCATGGTTATATTGTACTCGGAGTGTATTCATGACGCCTTGTTCATATTTTGCTAGTGTAAAAGCTCATGCAGTATGTCTGGAATAGTTGCTTCTTTACCGGAGGACTGCACCTGTTGAATCTCCTGGCGAGCATGTTGACTCGCACGTTTAGCACTCTTCTTTGGCGTTCTATGCCATTTTATATTATTTAGGTCATCAGTGATGACATGCCCCAAATATTTAATTTTGTTGCAGATTTTAAGATAATTAATGATGGTATTTCACCAGGGATGTCGAAATTTGTCGCGAGCTATTGCCAAATTTCTTTGACAGGTTAGTTAACCGACAGTAGAGTTCTGGTACCAGCCCTGATGTACGCAGTATATAGAGGGATAAAAGAGTTTCATGACGCGCAAGTCAATGGAATAAGAGGTCAAGCCCCAGTGCAGTGTATACAGATACAGGGTTATGTGACTTATTGATAGTGGACGATATGCCTAATCCGAACTTTCTCCTGTGTCTGTTTCTCGAATTAACGTAAACATTTCTACGCCATAGAGTAGAAGGGAGAAACCACCGAAGCTAATTATTCTAATTATTTTATATATCTAATGACATTTGACATCCGAAAAGAGAGCTGGCTTTGAATCACAAGGCTATGCAGACGATCGTCTGATTTTTAACTTTTGTTCCCCGGATGAAAAAGACGTCCTAAAAACGAGGTAGTTAGATTCACGGGGATAGAGACGTCGGGGAGTTATTATTTATTAATTCAAAATAATGATAGTATTATTACGCAGTACGATAAACATAATGTTTTTATAGAAAAATATTTGTTAAATATTTTATAAATTTACATAGGCTTAGCATTTACCAAAATCAAATCAGAATTATTACTTTTTTCTGACCGTTCCATTGTATGTTTTACAAAATATTTAAAATACGAATATGATTTTTAAAGTGGAGAAAAGTATGTTTAATAATTCGTCGTTGCGTTTTTGTAAATAAACGTAACCAAAAATTTGTAATCATTGTTTTTTCGTAATGCGGATTCATTAATATGGTTTCAAGTTGGATATCTATCAAAAAACTCAAAACAAGGACAAGGCAAGGCCACCTTAACTTCAGTCCAATACATATTCAGGATATAGATATAATCGCTATAAATTTTTTTGTATTTAATTCGTAGAACTCTATTTTTTTTTAATTTAATGTAAATAAAATTTAATAATGTTATTATTAAGTTCTGCGAGTATTTTTAGTTTTTATTATTGTGACAGCTGTTTCGGCGTTCAAGGCCATTTTCAAACAGCGGTAAATCCACATTGAGACGACTTATTTTCATAATTTTATTTACTCCACCCCATTCTAATTTACACGGGTTTTAAAAAAAATTATTTATTATCGGTAAACCGATTTAATTAGAAACCAATTGATTTATTTAAAATTTAAATGTGTTATATTGTTTTGATAATGTGAATATAATGAGAAGTGGTGAATACATAATTTTCCTTACTTTATTAATTAATGTTATATTAGGATAATTCGTTCGTTTATTAATTTCTAATTGTATAAGTAAATTTAATCTAAGACCCTTTTTTTCTACATATATGTAAGGGTTTCGGTTTGTTGTTGTCAAGCGGGACGTGGTTATTTACTAATAGATGTTCTACGAATTTTGAAGAAGTGTTTTTATTTTTATAACATCGTATATGTTCTTTGAATCTAGTAGAGAAATCCCTTCCCGTTTGCCCGATATAAGTAGCGTTGCAGTCGGCGTGGTCACATTTTAATTCGTATATGTCACTATTAAGTTTAGTACAGCTGTGACAATAATAAAAACTAAAAATACTTGCAGAACTTAATGATACCATTATTAAATTTGATGTATATTAAAATTTCTTTTAAATGATATACCTTCTACGGAAATAAAATTACAGAAAGAAATTAAATCCCTTGAATCACAAATTTCAAATGCTGTAAGTTCTGGCTTTTTGCATCTTAGGCAGATAAAATCCATCAGGAGATGTCTTACCTCTGATGGACCAAAATCACCCATAAATTCCTTCGTTGTCTCGCGTATGGACTATTGTAATAGTGCATATGCTGGTCTCCCTCAAAAACAATTCAATAGAATCCAGTCCGTCTTCAATGCTGTGGCAAGAATGATATTTGGTGAATCTAAATATTGTCATATAACCCCACTTCTAAGGGATCGCCTTTATTGGCTTCGATGTCCTGAAAGAATAGAGTTAATCGTCTAATTGAATTTTCAAGGTCAAATCGACCCGTCTACTATGATTGATTTTTTCGTGGAAATGGTCCGCTCAATTGGAATAAACTTCCCCAGCTCTTACTGATATCCAGAAATTGACTGAATTTTAACGTTTATTTAAAAAATATATATATTTAAAAAATCCCACTCTCGATAAATTTTAATTTCTCTTGAATTTATTATAAAAAGCCACTTTCTGAAGCCTCCGGTAGTTGCTTGATTTCGGTTTCCTCCTTATTTTACTTTTTTTTTTGTAAACTCAGTTATTGCTGAGCATAACCTGACTCCTGTCTTAAATATTGTTGCGATTTTTGCACTGTTATGTTCTTTTTGTAACGCTTTGTATATACTGTATAATATTTTGTAATTTCATTAGATGAGTATTTTCCTAAGGAGTACTGTAAGAGTAATATTAAGAATAAGTAAGAATGTAAATAATATGTTATAAATGTACAAATAGAATATGTTTATGTACAGAATATGAAAGGAGCACTGTAGGGATACCACGGGATGGAATTAGTAAATCATTATTTTTAAGTTTATTGTATAGTAAAGCGCACTTGAATTGAAATATCACAAAACTGCCATGTATAAATGCTACATTATTATTATTATTACTGTTCTTTTAAAATCGCAGTTAGAGAACTGTTTCGAAGGCGTTGGTCATCTCAATACGATTTCTAATATCCTGAAATGGCTCCCATTAATCATTTTGCATGACATACCTAAGGGTATTTATTCATGGATTTTTTTTCTCAAATCCATGCATTTTTTCTCTAGGAAACGCCAACACCATGGCTGGTACCATAGCAGCAGTCTATACTGAGAACTCCGACTGCATTGGGTAAGCGGGTATATAATATGGATTTCATAAATAATTATTTATTTATAAATGAATTAAAAATTACTTTGTTATCACATTTGTTGATATGCATATATTAATAAAGTGGTGATAATTATAATTATTTTTATTGTAATTCATAACATTAATCAACCTATTAGACCTGCACTTTCTAACTGAAATGCCCCTAGTTAAAAATTACCATCTACGATTAATAGAATAATTTTAGATAGTAATTTTTTAAACCTAAATATACAATTAAGAATTCTGTCGATTTGGTTGATCATTTAAAATCTTTATATATCCCGAATAATGCACTTTTATTATCATTTGATGTTGTAAATTTAATTCCTGGTGAATGCAAAATTACTATTAATAAATTACAAAATTCTCGAATATTCCTAAGAACTTGTCACGGGATTAATATAAGTCTTGTAATTTTTTTTTAAAAACATAGCTTTCAATTTCATAATATTATTTTTAAACGGAGGAATGGCTTAGCAATAGGTTCTAGTATTAGCCCTTTAGTAGCTGATATATTTTTAAACAATTTAGAGAATAAGATTTTTAATAGTTCTGCTATATTATTATAATATGTTTATTTTTGGAAAAGACGTGTAGATGACGTCTTTTGCATATGGACTGGTACTGAAAAACAACTTAATATTTAAAAAAAAAAAAAAAATAGAAAAAAATTATAAAATTAATTTCTTAGACTTAAATATTTTTATTATTAATAATAAATACAGACATCGTTAAACATAAAACTTCTAATCATCCTTTTGGTCAAAAATGATCAGCTTTTTATTATATACTTAGTAGATTATTTAATGTTCCTCTATAAAAAAATTATTTTAACAAAGAATTAAACATAATTAAACAGATTGCAATAAACAACGGCTATGGTATTAAATTAATAGATAACATATTAAACGAAAAGTATAAGAAAAATCTTATGTTTATCCATAAACAACTGATGTTAGTAAACATCGGAGAAAAATGTTTGTTTTTAAATAATAACACATCAAATTTATCAATTAAAAACATCCCAAATAATGTCCAACCAGATTTAATCCTAATAATAAATAAATAAAATACCTTTTAAATAACAAATATAAAGACGAAATTTTAAAGAAACCACTGGTATATAAATTAATTTGTAACAATTGCAACTTTTTTATATAGGAAAGACTTAAGAGGAAGGAAATAAATCGTTTTTATGATAATACATTTCATTTTTTTTAAATTTATTTACAAATACAACTGGTTTACAATTAGACAAATTTTATATTTTAGAAATTAGAAAAAGTGTTAATAGTCAATTAAATGTAATTAATCATTTATTTTTTTAATAGCTTCTCTTTATCTATTAATAATTAAAAACAATGTATTTTTTTAATTTCTAATTTAAATTTCTTATTCAATGTCTTATTATACTTTTTATTCAAATTTTTTAATAATCACTTACCTACTATGATCAATTTTTGTTTTTCTTTTTAATTTGTCTATTCTTACATTATTGTGCTCTATGTTTATCATTTGTCTAAACTTGACATTATAATTTTTTTAGTATTGATAAGGAAAGCTTTCTTTTTTAAAATATATTGATATGTATATACTAATAAAGTGGTGAATACAAAGTAATTTTTAATATATTTATTAATAATGATTCCACAAAGTATTGGTAATCACTCTTGAGGAAATTATAATTATTTATTAATTTATTATATTATATACGCCCTATATGGGTTTTTACATATTTTGTTAATTTCAATAGCCACGCAGGTGCAAAATACACCACAGTAGGTACATATATTTAATAGATAGCCTTCGCGAAATACAACAACTAAATACTTCATTTGTCTCACGAACAAATACAGCAATAACATAGTGTAAGTACCATTCCAAGTAATTACCTACAGAGGCGAATATTCAAAACATACCTCGCATTCCCTAATACTTATACACTAGACATATATAATAATAATTGTTTTGGATGTATGCGATAATCGTCTGTTGTATTGTATTCGTATTCCGAGCAATTTAACATGTCTGAAAAAGTATTACCTTCTGCGTGAAGTCTAGATACAAGTGAAGTTTTGAATGACTTAATCTTGAAATTATTGCTATAATTTTATAAAATTTTATATCGAGTAGATCTAGTTGGAATATTAAATTTAATTAAACTGACAATTTCAGGGTTGTCTGTAATACCATTAACAATTTTTAAAATAAAAGTTAGGTCAGAAACACGTCTTTTATCTGAAAGTTTTAATAATTTTAGTTCTTTCCATAGGTTAATGTAATTTATAGTTTCAATGGGTAATCCGAGTTTATACAAAATAAACAAATAAATAATAATAGAGCTCATGCACACTTTTAAACCGTACGACTGAAATAAAGTACCTCAGAGTAATAATTTTAGAACAACGTATGCAATGGAATAGACACATACCTGAACTTGTTAGGCGCATTAGGAAATGTATTTAAATTATGAAAAAAAAATATATAAGCCTGTAAAGGTGGGGCAAAGATGAATTATTAATTTAATTTTGAGGAAAGTCTCTGCACTCAAAATGGCACATGTTGTGCCGTGTAAATGATAATAAATAAATAAAAATATTTTCATGAAATTTTTTCCAAATATATGTGTTGTTTTGTATTTTTATTTATTGAGGTAGTTCAAATTACATTTTTGGATATAAACATTTCATTATTTATAAAATTATATTTTTACAATAAGCAGAAGAATTATTTTTAAACAAATTCATTCTTCGGACTTTCAGGCATTTCATTTTAAGTCCTCTATACATTAAGCAGTTCCGTTTTCGTCATATGAGGTAATCCAATTCTATTTACATTATTGTTTCATAAGTATATACATTTTTATAGAAAACTATGTAAGAGTCTCTTTTTTATAGGAATCCAATCAAGCTCTTTTCTCATCTGATTGATTCTCGTATATTTTCCTTTCCTTGATATACGATCTCATAGCCATGTTTTCAATCATTTCTAACTTGTTTAGATTTGCTTTATTAGCCTGAGTTCAATAATTTCCTCTTCCTCTATGTCACTTTTGGGGTTATCAAATCATATCGTATAGCAATATTCCAAAATTTGGAGCAACTTTAGTTTAATAAATGAGCTCTGTAGTGTTTCTTTTTAGTTTCTTTGTAACTAATCCAAGAAAATTTACTTTTTTGATACCTTTCTCAGTATTGAGAAAGGTATCAAAAATACATTTTTGGATACCTTTGTGGTATTTTAAATAAAAAAATTGTTCTGAATATTATATTTCAATCCAATATTATATACCTATGTATTTAATTTCTTTTACTTTTTCAATATAGTCATCATCATCACAATATAACCCTACGTTATTCATTTTATTGCCTATTTCTACATATTTTGTTTTGCTCACATTCAGTTTCAATTTGTTTATTTTGAGCCATTTTGCCATATTCGTATACTCTTCACGTGAAATATAGATTAACGTATCGTCTGCGAATAGTCGGATTCTGAATTTTTTTTATGGTTTTAATTATATCATTAATGTAAACTGATCCTTGCATCAGTTCTGATACTGAACGTTCAAATTTTGATACCTGTTTTCTTCCTTTAAGATGTTCTCTGAACGGGTTTAGAGCTACGTCTGAAATACCTACCGCTTTTAATTTTTCTTTTCTATAATTTCAAAGGCTCTCTTCAAATCTAATAATGCTGCAATTGTGATTTTTTTGTCTATTTATCTATCAATCATTATGTTTATCGCCGCTTTGCAAGAATTGTTGTTCCTGTATCCTGATTGCTCGTCGCATAATATGTCATGTTTTTCCAACGAGTGGTCTCTTTATTACCATTTCCAGTATCTGTACATATTTTGGTAATTCATTTATTTGTCTAAATTCCTCATATAAATATTGAAACAATCAAAATTTTGGCAATTATTCACCATTAAGGCATAAATACCAAAATTCGTTTATTTTTAACGCAACAAATCCAAAAAAATTATACAACTCTCCATTTTGTTTTATTATTATTTTTTTTTATTATTTCATGATTTGCTACATAACCACCCCTTGAGTTATAAAACTCAATTTCAAACAAGAGTAAAATTTACATTACACAAGTTATACAAAAAGATACAAAACTGAAGTACAAATAGGTAACACAACATGAAAAATTATAGATAAACAACAAAACCAAGTGACTATACAAAAAAATACAACATTTTTGTATAAAAGATTACATTGATGAAAACAATAAAGTAGCAAAACTTGTTACATTGTAATTTAAACAAAATTTATAAGTTACATAAAAATCACATTAAAAAATATTTATTCTAAATCAACTCAAATAAATATCAGTGTTCTATTCCTATTGTATATATATTTCTTTGCAAATGTATTTTCTTATACACAAATAGTCAAATTTACTAAACTCTTATGTATTTTTTGGTTTATACTAATAAAAATAAATTATATTTAGATAATTTATTTTTTCTTTTCATTTGAAAGCGTTCATTTATCTAACAATAAAATATGAAGAAACGTTTGTTATTGTTATTGTTATTGTATTTACAAAATGTGATATTTGCAAAATTTACATTTATTGTAAAGTGTACCTATTACCTTTCGTTCGATGTAAAACCTTTGTTGATTCTATTTCATACATAAATATACCACAAAACCAAACATATCGCATATGTTTATTTTTGTCGATTTACTGGGACAATTTCACGTTTAAAGTGATTTATTTATGAAAGTCTCTCATTCACTTATTATGTTTTTACCAAAGGCCAAAATTGTTTTTTTTTTTTACTTAAAAATAATAATTTATGCATAAGTGCTTTCAGCTTGGAACTCAAAAACTAAATAAACACTCATTTCTCTTTTCAGATCTGAATCATTGAAAACCACCTCACTAAAACTAGACCCCTGTTTCGAAAACCAAAACAATTACCCCAGCTTTGAATCCTTAAGAAAAACTGAAACAAAAATCAATAGAATGGGTTTCAATATTGAATCGGAAAACAATAACAACATAGCAATAGTTAAAGATGACGATAATAATAACATGGAAGATAAAGAAGCTATTAAAGCAAAGGATACTGTTTCTGATGATGCACTTTTGAAACCATTGCCTGGTAGTGTGAAGCATTTTTACTATGACACTAACGTCTTCATCACCGGGGGCACTGGGTTCCTGGGCAAGGCTCTTCTGGAAAAGCTGCTCAGGTCATGTGAGGGGATCAAGTGTATCTATATCCTGATGAGGCAGAAGAGGGGACTGAACGTGGAGCAGAGACACAAGGAGCTTCTGAAGAATCAGGTACTAAATGCACGGATATAATGTCTATTCAGACTTACGGAACCAAATGAAGCGTGGGAGGTGTTTTCAATTAGGGAGGTTGAGGGTACATTCTGTACCAAGTGTAGTGTTCCAACAAGCAGTGGATCTGTGATAGTTCAATTAGATGTTGTGGAGTTGAAGAGTGCGTGAAGTGGAATGAGGAAAATATTATGGGTTCTTTTATTTTATTTATATAGATCAAGAAACGCCGATTCTGAATACGTAATTTATTATGCATATTTAATTATAGGTATTATCTATAAATCAATCAAAATGCCCTATTTGGTTAGCATCATCGGATTGACTTGACATCACGCGGAAGTTCGCGTGTAAAGTGTAAATTCATTCCGTGATACATCACGCAACCCTCGCCTCTTACCGTTCGGAATCCGGCCATTTTGGCGGGGTTTAAAAACTTCTGTATTTGAAAATTAAATTAATTTTACGAAAGAACTTTTTCAACAAAATACTGGTATAAATTAGTAGATTAAAGAACATTGATAGCGTATTTTTTTTATGTACTGGAGTTCCTTATTACCCCAAAAATCAATCGTCATTATAATTTTGCAATGAAAATCTTAAATCTTATCACGTAGTAATTATAATATATGTTTTTTCGTGCAGATATTCGACAGGATCCGCGACAAGTGGCCTGAGAGGCTGGACAAGATCCGGCCGGTGGAGGGAGACGTATCCCAGGCGGACCTGGGTATGAGCTCCGCGGACAGCAAGATGCTGCAAGACGAGGTTAACATCGTCATCCACTCGGCGGCCACCATCAGGTTCATCGACCCGCTGTCGGAAGCCCTCACCCTCAACACTCTGGGTACCAAGAGGCTCATGGAACTCTGTCATAAGATTAAGAGTTTGAAGGTATTATTGCACGTAATTACTAAAAATGCATATTATTTGACGAAGTTTGCAATTATTTTGATATTTAATATCATCATCATCCATGCTTTAAAAAATCTATAAATCAGGATAGTCGGTTTTCCAACGGATTGGTTAGAAGTAATTTCTGATTCCCAAAATGATTAGAAAGAGAATTGTTTCAATCAATCATTTTTACCTTGCAAAACTCCAACTGCATGGCAGACCAATCTCTCCTCGCATAGCCTCTGTACCTTTTCACCAGTTTTAGGTGTTTGAGGGGTCCGACTAATGTCTGATTGAATAGCCTTCCATCTAAGTACATTTTTCATTACTCAGAGCATTGTCCACGTGTCCACCGCCTACAGTAATTCGGACAAAAACAGCGAGATTCTAGAGAAATTCTACCCGGTGGAGCACGACCCCGACTCGCTGCTGCAGTGCTCCGCCGCGCTACCGCAGGAGCTGCTGGACATCATCACGCCGAGGATACAGGTACTTGCTTTACTAGCTTTCTATATTGTAATTCCTCGAAACATGGACCACATATTCAAAAACCGCCTACGGCAACCGTAACTTAAGGCCTAGATCTGCATTACCTTCTTCGAATCAAAGACACCTATAGCCTTGTGGCAACCAATTCCTAGGGGATGATCGAATTCGATCAGTATGGGAAGTGCGTGAAGTCAAGTTTCTTCAAAGATTCCATTTAACCCTTTTCGGTGTGGGAAACTACACACTAGATTTCACACTAACAGGAAGATGGGCGGTTATATTGAGAGAGTTTCCTCTTAGGGTAAGAATAATTTCGTCGAGTTAAATTTTACTAATACACGATCATATCTGATAACGATTTGTAAGAATCTGGTATCATTCTTTCATTTGTAGGTATTTTGTCCAATGAAGTCGTGTTTGTACCTAAATGGAATTGTTTTATGTCCTCGATTTTCGTAGGGCTCCCACGCAAACACCTACACCCTGACCAAAGCCCTGGGGGAACAGATCATCCTGAAGTATGGCGCAGGGCTGCCCATCTGCATCATACGTCCTTCCATCGGTAAGTGTACTTTCCGTATTATGTACCTTTTTGAAAAGCAGAAGTTGAAATTTTAAATAGCTCTAATTTTTTTACTGCTACTTAGCAATGTCGGCGACTCTGTATTGATGGGAATCCGAAAACGGCAGTTTTTTATAAGTTCTTTTAAGTATGTCTAATCTATGTACAATCTCTGTTTCTCCACGCGTGGCACATCAGCACCTAGAAAGCACCTTAATTGTAAAAGCAAAAACCATATTTTTAAGTAATGTATTTGAAAGGGTGGGTAGGATAAACTCGATTCTGGAGAAGCTCCTGGTCACTGGCAAAGTGGAAGGTAAGAGAAAGGCACTTAATCAGTCGTACCTACGACTGAGCAAATGACCAATATCCGCGTCTCTAAATGCTGCCTGAGGGAGAGCCTGATTTATCAGGGCTATTCGAGTGGGGCATGATTCTCGGTAACGAGGGAACCACCAAAGAAAAAAAATATTAATAATTTTTGATGTACCTACCTAAAGAAATAAAGAAAAAAATTGCCCTTCTATTCAAGAAAACACAAGTAGCGCAATTATTTGTCTAGTTGACAGGTGTCTTTTCAACAAATTGAAGACATCGAATCGAAGAAATGATATCTTCATTACGTCGTTCCATTTATCGTGAATTATTAATGGGCGAGGCTCCCCATGCTAATACCATACTACATTGCCGGTGCCGGTGCCAGTGCCTTCCCTCATCTATAATTCAGACAATACTCGGATATCGATCCATTAAGCCAAGTCATTATTATTACATATCTCTTCTGTTCTTGGACAAGGAAATAAAAGTAACCAAATTCTCCATTTACATTTCTTTTCACTTATTAGTGTAAATTATATTATTACTGGGTGCCCGCCAATTCTGAAAGAAACCAACAAGATTTTATGAAATGGTAACGTTTTGCCCGTTGCACCCAACGGTGGTAATCAAATTATATTATTATTCCCAAAATTAAGTTCATAATTTTGTACTTGAAAATGGTAACTTTAATTAAATATTCTTCATTACTTCCTATTTTAAGTTATAATATGACACCCATTCAAAATATATTTAAATAAAAAAACTTGTTCACTATGTACCTACTTGTGTTTTCAATTTTGAAAATATTTTACCCAAATAAACCTTCTTCTTTTGAATATATCGCTACCCAGAGTGATATATCTATTGGTTAACCTAAATAAAACATGGCGGGTTTAATGTTTTTCAGGCTAATTTTAAAACGTTATAGCAACAGTTTTACGTATTGGATTTCATTCAAACTACTCTGTAAGCCTTTCCGGTACTAATACAAACAAATTGTGCTATTTTCAACGAAACCAGTAAAGTATTTTCGAGAAAATCGAGGAAAGGCGGACGGATTAAGTTTTTTTTTTATTATTTAAAACATTATTTTTTTTAAATAAAGAGAAGATATGTAAAGATAATACATTATAATATGTAGGTACTTGATTGCTTGTCCGGATTAGTGAGAACATTACAATAAGGATGAACCCAATAAAATGAGTGTTATCATAGTGAGAACATTGCAATAAGGACGAACCCATTAAAGTGAATACTATCATAGTGAGAACACTACAATAAGGATGAACCCAATAAAATGAGTAATATCATAATGAGAACATTGTAATAAGGATTAACCAAGTAAAATGAGTACTATCATAGTGAGAACATTGCAATAAGGATGAACCCAATAAAATGAGTACTATCATAGTGAGAACATTGAAATAAGGATGAACCCAATACAATAAGTACTATCATAGTGAGAACATTGAAATAAGGATGAACCCAATAAAATGAGTACTATCACTATGTGAGAACATTGAAATAAGGATGAACCCAATAAAATGAGCACTATCATAGTGAGAACATTGAAATAAGGACGTGTAATATGTTCTTACTATGTGATAACATTGAAATAAGGATGAACCCAATAAAATGAGCACTATCATAGTGAGAACATTGAAATAAGGATAAACCCACTAAAATTGACTCACAGTTAAATTATTATTATTATTTACTGGATTCAATTTTTAATTTGACATTAACTTTTAAATGCTATTTTCAGTGACTGCTGCTTACAAGGAACCATATCCAGGATGGGTAGACAATCTCTTTGGAGTAACTGGTAATCAAGATAATTTTTTTATTTGGTGTAGTGAGATTATTTGTTTTTACAAGAGCCCACCTTAAAAAGACCCTTCACTCGGCATCCCCAAAAATGACATAGGCCCCGAAGCAAATTATTCAGAAGGAAAACTTATTTTCGAACCGTAAATCATATTTTCGACTTTGATGTGAAATCAATTGCTTAATAATTTCGTAGTTTTGTAAAATCTCTTAATACTTAGTTTCCCCCATATCCCTATTAGATCAACATACATACCGGAGGTTTACGGGAGGTTGTCAAGAAGTTCCTGAATTTTCCCTAATTGGTCTAGGGAGTGGAGCAGAGAAGATGGAAGTTCCATGGCAGTCTATACGAGTTCCCTTGGAGTGTCTCAGAAGCTCCTGGAAAACCACAATGAGTTGTATGAAACATATGTTTACAACTTGGAACGTGTTCACTTTCTACGATACCTAGATTTTCGTACTTACCGTCCGCATATATCTTACCAAGAGTCGGCCGCGTTTTTTAATATGCTTACGTTGGAAGAATTTCGGCTCATATACTCTTTCTGCAGAAAGTTGTTAGATCCACCGCAGATTGCTCGGAACTCCTACAACGGATCCAACTACGAGTTCCCAATAAACTAATCAGATCGGGCCAAATTCTTAGCCTTCCTCGATGCAACACTAATTCTAAGCAAAACTCCTTCATTTATCGGGACTCACACAATTTGACATCTTTAACTCTGCACCACACTTCATAAAGTCACACCGGCGATCTATCGAGCCTTTATAACTTCAGATACCTACTCACCTCATACTATCACCAGTCTATTAACTTTCTTCTTTATATATATACATTATTCATTCTTGTTATTTTATAAATATAAAATCACACACATACATTTCAACTAGATCGATCCCCCTTCCTACCCCCTTCCTACCCCCTTCCTTTCCGGACTCCATAACAAATTACATGTAACTTCAAATGTTTATTCACCTTTATTTTATTTTGATTTCTTTGAAAATCCCTAGATTCACTCATATATAATACCCAAGTGGAAACCTGGGTATTATATATTATCGAATCTATATCGCTTATTCATTATACTTTTTTATTTTATTTTGATTTCTTTGAAAATCCCTAGATTCACTCATATATAATACCCAAGTGGAAACCTGGGTATTATATATTATCGAATCTATATCGCTTATTCATTATACTTTTTTATTTTATTTTGATTTCTTTGAAAATCCCTAGATTCACTCATATATAATACCCAAGTGGAAACCTGGGTATTATATATTATCGAATCTATATCGCTTATTCATTATACTTTTTTATTTTATTTTGATTTCTTTGAAAATCCCTAGATTCACTCATATATAATACCCAAGTGGAAACCTGGGTATTATATATTATCGAATCTATATCGCTTATTCATTATACTTTTTTATTTTATTTTGATTTCTTTGAAAATCCCTAGATTCACTCATATATAATACCCAAGTGGAAACCTGGGTATTATATATTATCGAATCTATATCGCTTATTCATTATACTTTTTTATTTTATTTTGATTTCTTTGAAAATCCCTAGATTCACTCATATATAATACCCAAGTGGAAACCTGGGTATTATATATTATCGAATCTATATCGCTTATTCATTATACTTTTTTATTTTATTTTGATTTCTTTGAAAATCCCTAGATTCACTCATATATAATACCCAAGTGGAAACCTGGGTATTATATATTATCGAATCTATATCGCTTATTCATTATACTTTTTTATTTTATTTTGATTTCTTTGAAAATCCCTAGATTCACTCATATATAATACCCAAGTGGAAACCTGGGTATTATATATTATCGAATCTATATCGCTTATTCATTATACTTTTTTATTTTATTTTGATTTCTTTGAAAATCCCTAGATTCACTCATATATAATACCCAAGTGGAAACCTGGGTATTATATATTATCGAATCTATATCGCTTATTCATTATACTTTTTTATTTTATTTTGATTTCTTTGAAAATCCCTAGATTCACTCATATATAATACCCAAGTGGAAACCTGGGTATTATATATTATCGAATCTATATCGCTTATTCATTATACTTTTTTTATATATTTTTGTAATCTGTTGGTCTCCCGAATAAATAAAAATTGGTTGCAGGAATAGTGATGGAAATATCGCGCGGCACCATCAGGAGCGCCATCTGCCGGGAGCAGGGCATCATGGACCTGGTTCCGGTTGACATCGCCGTCAACTCTTGCATAACAGCTGCCTGGAATCACACCAAATACAAGTAACAAACAACCTCATGTGATATTTCAACGCTCACTCTACCGTGGTATAAAACAAATGCATGCTAAGTTTTTAACGTATATGTTTAACTATATTACTAAAATTGCCGCCTTTGGCATATTATCTCATCATCAAAATAACCGTTTTTTAAACACACAATTTCATTCACAGGTTTTTATACATACACTTACTTTGGCATATTATCTCACTATCAAAATGACTATTTTTTTAATTATTATATTTGCATTATTTATGGTAGGAATTCAAGTGGATATTTTCAGTTGAAAATGTATTTCAGTCATATTGATATATTGATTATGACAAAGGTATAATTTTTTGAAAGTAAATAATTTGAATGAATGGATTCAAATGCAGACTTCTAGGAAAGGTGAAACGAATAACCTAACTGTTGTGTACAACTAAATATTAGGTCAATATGCAAGTACTGGGACCTCTTTCGTGTTTATTTTAAAAACTGTATTAATCACATTGACATACTTATGCTGTGCGATACCGCAATTCGTTCGGAACTTGTGAGTTTTTATGATATTCCTAGATATATTTCGTATCACTATTGTAGAAGTCATAAATCCGGAGGAGCTATTTTGTTATATGTAAAAAATAATCTCTCCTTTTCGCAAATTTTTCTAGACACTAAATATTTTGAGAACGTTTTTGGAATATTGACACTTCCAAATAATAACACTTTAAATCTTTTAGCTATATACCGACCTCCGAATCTCAACAAATAAGCATTTTTGTCAGAAATATCCTCTGTGTTTAATAAGAATATTAATTCAAATGAAAGCGTCATCTACCCATTAAATACAAATGATCCTATCATAATAAATTACGACAATATCTTTGCAAATAAGTATTTAGTGAAATGCACAGATGGCGTACGTGATCGTTCAACAGAAAATAAAGTACTCTTGTATCGACCATTTGGAAAGCAATTCGTTGGAGCAGCCGCAGACGTGAGTTCAATCTCTGCATGCATATGTGATTATGATATTACTGATCACCACACGACGGCTGTAAATATTCACTTCAACTCTATAGAACGGGCAAACTCTAACAAATCTCATAACATAACGATTCCACAACAAAGACATATCGATAATAATATTCATAATTATGATTGGAAATCACTTCTAGAGGTAAAATACTGTTTTATTATTTATTCAAAAATTAAAAATTATTTTGATGACTTGTATAAAAATAGGACAATTGTGATATTCAAAAAATCTAAAACACGGCCTTTTACCAAAAATAATTGGATATCTACTGATGCATTGAATAAGATTAAAAAAGAGACTTTTTTATGAAAAGGTTGGAAAAACGTCAATTCTCTAGGAAGAATCTTAATTAACAATAAAGATAGCAGAGACAAACTGGAAAACTCAGGCGTTTTCCAAATGAACTGCTCTAATTGCCAGTCATATTACATAGGTCAAACAGGGAGATCATTCAAAACCCGCATAAAAGAACATTTTACAAACTGGGTGAATTGTCGAATGTAGCGTCACACCTGTTAGAAAACAAACACTCGTTTGACAAAGCACAGACATTAAAGTTTCCACACTTGTAACAAAGGTCATAAACTAGATAGGTTAGAATCATTAGAAATAACCTGCCTAACTAAAAAAATAGACCCCAACCTCGTAATGAATAATCAATTAGAATCATTTACCAAATCTTCGTTCCTATATCCATTATAATTTATTTTTTTATTATATGTTCTAAGTAAAATATGTTTTCTCTTTATATATAACCCAATTATAAGATTATTCCTAAAAACAAATCAATCAAAAATTACATGTCATCATAATTATAATAACGATTCTAATTAAGAATTGAAATGACAACAGCGACATTAGGTTGTTAATAATTCATATTAGTTGTAAGGTATTCCCCAAACAATATTAAAGCAAGATACAAACCAGAGTAATTAAGCTTACTGAGAATAACCAAAATAATTAGAAAGTCGGCAGTCAAAGACGACGTAGTACAAATATAAAGAAAACCCATATAATAGAATAAATCCCTTGTAGTCTCTCCTCCATATGTTGTGTATATAAACCGTGGATTAAAAATATTGTACCAGTCTGGAGATGGCTTTAACAAGCTGAAACCGGTTACGGTAAAATAAAATAATAGTGCAAATAAATTTTATGTGTTTTATTATATTATTTTTTTTAGAAATGTTTTAAATAAATTGTTAGTTAAATTAAAAACTACGTACTATACTGGTAAATTTAAAAATTATTTTCAATATTAAAAAAACATGGGAGGCGTGTAATAAAATTTTTGGAATAAAATGTAAAAACAACTGTGACGAAGTTGTCTCCAAATATCTGATGAAAGATCGAACAAAAGAAAATGTAAATAAAGATTTTTTTTATTATTTCTCTGAAAATGTATACAATATGTTACATAAGTGCAACTACAGGATAGCTGGGTTTAAACCGGAGGATATGTCTCAAAGCATATATCTACTAAGAGCCACAGTGGCTGATATAGAAAGCATTATTAGGCAAATGAAAAGCTATTCAATTCCGTTTTCCAAAAAAAACGTAACACTGTATTGCTCTTTTCAATATTTCTATTTTTGCAAGTGTTAATACATGGTGGAATTTCATTATAATGATTAAATAAAATTCACTTTTTTAAACTCTATTCCACTTTTTTTCCGTGACCGGTTTCAGCCTGTGACGGCTATCTTCAGACTGGTACATTTTATTCTTAAACTATGGGTTATGTACAATATAGGGTATCAGGGGTAACAAACCATGATTTAATTAGATTATAATCTAATTCTTCCAATTTCTTTAGATTTGACCAGTTGATTGACTGAAATAGCTGTACCTTCAAAAAAATAACTAATTTTGGTTTAAAGAACTTGAAGAGGTCTCAACCCTTAATGCCGGGTAAAAATATTTTTTACTGGAACTCAACTAACGATAGAGTGATTCTATAGGAGAAGGGAGCCTTTGATCTACAATTGCACGTCCGGAGGCACGAACCCGCTGACGTGGTACGAGTTCTCACAGTTCGCCGTGCAACACGCGCGCGAGTCGCCCACCAAATACGTGATGATGTACCCCAACTTCCACTACACCACCAACCGCCTGGCCAACCTGTTCTGGGAGCTCAGCACGCACTATCTGCCGAGCATCGTGTTCGACATTATCATGAAGGCGCAAGGAAAGAAACCCATGTAAGAAAACAACCCACTATTTATTTATTTGATTATATGCCCGTCTGAGCTTTTAATGGATTTTAGAACATAATATAAAGAGCTATCAAAAATTACAAGTTCTAAATCATAAAGTAATTAACAAACTTTTTCAAACCTTTAGCAGTGACATAAAATATAAAATCAAAACAATATTATAATACAAATCATAAACGCTACATTATCCAAGCTACAATACTTAATATTGTAGGATTCATCAAAGTGCTGGTATAGATGACGCTTTACTGTATAAATGGAGTCGTCAAATACACTATGCCCATTTAACTCTCATTTTTTCCAGGCAACAGGCGAACAGTTGATTCCAAACTTTATAAAGTAACATTTTACTTTTGTCTTTTACTAACTAGTAGCGGTAATATTCGCAGGCAAAACGTAAGTACAAGGTGGACACTGCAATTGCAGCACTTCGTACCAAGGCACGGTGCTACGGTCCCATACAAACTAAAGACAACATGCATGAACATCCCTACAGGTTGGGTGACTAATGCATAGCGCTTATTAGCAAAAAAAGTGTTTCTCCAACAAGTTAAGATAAAAAAGTTTAATAAACATGATGCTCTATTTTTTATGTAAATAGAAATGTGCAACGTAAAACACGAAGCTCGGAGTTACAGGGCTATATAGTAGTAAATATATTGTTTTAAATGATGTAAAATAACTTTGTCGATTCATATTTATTTAATTAATAATAATTACTTTGTTTAAAACCACTGTATTTTAAAATTCAATCAATCTGTCAATTAAATATCAAATATATATTTTTACATACAGAGATATATATTTTTACATCTTAAATTAATTATTGCATTAATAACCACATTCTTGCTATTTTCTGTATTTTATTTGATAATAAAAAAAATATTTATTATTTTTATAAACAATAATTATTAATCTAAAACACTCATCCAAATTGAAAAAACCTTCCGAGCAAAGATAAATGTCGCCGGCAGGACTCGAACCCGCACCCTTCTAATGTCCGGTTAGATGCTCTACCGTTGAGCTACGTAAAAAAAAAATTGAAGGTTTTTTCAATTTGGATGAGTGTTTTAGATTAATAATTATTGTTTATAAAAATAATAATTGTTACCCTTTGCGCTATGCACAAAAATCTTGTCTTAAGTTTTTAAGAACTTTAGTTTATCAATTAATAAAAAAATATTTTTTAAGATTACTTATAATTATTTTCTTATTTAATATTTTATAATATTTATTCTCACATCTTTAATTAATTGCTTACCTCCCTTCATCACCTTTTTTAAATTTTTGTTTGTGTTTTTAATTTGTACTATTTTCTTATTATTTGTCGATACTTGTCATTATTTTTGGTTGGTAAATTGTTTATCCTGAAGAGGAAAGCTGTGCTCCTGAAACGTGTAAAGGAAAGGAAGGGGAGGATGTTCTGGCAAGGAAAAAGGGATGAAGGATGAATAGGAATCCAAGGGTCAGTGTGTTAATTCATCACTCCTACAGCGGTGCAAGGCGATAGATCGAAAGAGTCCGGCTGGAAAGTCAAGGAGTCTCCTCAACCAGCCTCTCCCGATCCGGCTCACCACGCAGTTGGTGGGGAAACCCCTCTGCCATCAAGACCTGGATAAACCTCACCCCATGAACCGGGCACCCCTGCTAACTCACCTGTCGTAACTAACCATTTGAGGTGACCTATGGCAGAGGTATTAATTGGTTATCGAATGAATGGTTTCCGGGGAGCAATACCCATACACGCCTCCCAAATTGAATTTCGAGTATGGAGGCTACTAACCAAGGTTACACAACTTCAAATTTAATGAGACTTTAAATGTACAAATCGCAAGCGCCCCCCACGGTAGAATTTGACAGCGAGCTCTGGTCGGGAGCCCCAAAATATCTGAAAAAAACCCTTGACTCTGTGCAGAAACGGGCCGTCCGTTTGATGGATTCGCCTATCTTAACAAACGGACTGCAATCTTTGGAGCACAGACGTCAGGTGGGAAAGCTGTCCGGCATTTTAATGGAAGATGCTCTGAAGAACTAGTGTCATTGATCCCTTCGGCACCGGTGCATAGCCGGGAAATACGCCAAACGCGCGCCCAACATTTGAACATGGTTGACAATCGTCACATGATAACGGGTCGCTTCTACATTCTTGTGTTCAACAGCTAGGCTGTGGAATGATCTGACGGCGTCTGTGTTTCCTTCCTCCTACAACATGAGTCTCTACAAGGCCCAAGTTCACTCTTCCTATCCTCTAAAAGACCCTCCACACAGCATCCCCAAAGATGATATAGGCCTTGAGGGAAATTGTTTTCCTCAGGGCCTCCTGTGTGGAGTTCCTGTTAAAAAAAAAGTTTTTTGTTTGACTTTTTTTTCCTTAATTTTTGTGTTGGTTTTATAAGGATATTTGTTAGGCATAATTCGTTTTTTTAGACAACCGTCATAAGGTTATATGTACATATATTAAAGTCAAGGAACTTTTATCACGATCTTTTGATAGCAAAAATGATCGTGTCAAAATAATGGTAACACCTTTGTTAATAGACTCAATAATAGAAACAAACACAAAAAATAGATATTTGCTACTGATGCTCACACTCTGAACTATGCGTAACAACTAATCGAGGTTGCACTTTTCCAAAATCACAGATTGCATCGTGTTGACCTTGTTCATTGTTACCTGTGATTACTTCTGAGGAATATTTTTTTTATTAATAAACACCATGCATTATTTACCCAACCTGTAGGAGTTTTAATTACTTGGGAGACCATTTCGGACCGCAGCAGTGTACGCATACATAATTATTCGGCGGTACCTAGTAGACATGGCCAAATTCAATCTGATTCACTTAGTCATGTGAATTTCTTCATTTCATTAATTCTTTTAATTCGTAAAAAAAAATCTAATAATAATTTATTTTTTTTTAAAGTGGATTATTTTCGCACTGCATATTTCGTTTGTGGTGGAATTCATATATTAAAAAAATAATTTCAACAAAATAAAACACAGAAATAAAGATCTTACTCTACTGGATAATAATAAATAATATGAAAAATGTATATACACCATTAATGAGCCAAAGAAAGATGCACACTACCGAGTATGGATTACTTCGGAAATTCCCACCTGGCTAGTGAAAGTGACGGCTTGGCCACGTTGGTACTAACACGAACGGAATCGAAGCGGGCATTGAGGAATGAATTAGGAACGTCTGACTAGTATCTCGCAGTGACTTGACTAACTTATGCCCTGCGGACCTAGTATGGACAGAATCGATATAGTCGAACTAGATGCGTAATAACAACGACGTCAGAACTGAGTACGGAATACATTTCTTAATTCATCAAATTAGGGAATACGAACTGCAAAAGCGAGTATGCGCTGCTCGAAATTACTGAGTGACTGACTGGTTGACTAGAGAGGTTTGCCGCTACGGACTAGTACGAACGATGACGTAGGGTTTTTGTCTATTGCGGTGCGGGATTCTATACGTTAGACTGCTCTCTGACGGTCCGGTGAGGAATGAACATTTCACTCGTTACTTCAGACACTACACAAAAAAGTCAAGTTTGCTAACGTAAGGTAACGGTTTGCCACGCAGTCCATTGTGGGACTTTTCTGCGCAGTGTCTCCAGTAGCGAGTGAAATGTTCATTCCTCACCGGACCATCAGAGAGCAGCCTTAGATGAAGTCATGCGCACTGCACAATATCTATCTCCGGCGATTTCGCGATGACACTCATAGTATCCGCGCCGTAATTATAGTACCGCGCGTTAAATAATCTAAGATTGCATGGCCTAAGCTGAGAACGAAGAATTAATTCCCTGTTAAATTCAGAATCAATAATTAAATGATGTAATTAAGTATGTCACGAGATGTTAGGTAGAATTGGCATATTTAGACTGTTTTTATATCTAAGACACCATCAAGGATAGTACCTAAAGTATCAAAAAAGTGATTCCTTTGTGGCTTCTCCACAATAGAAGAGAATGCCAACTCACCTGCTCGTCATGTTATTAAGCCAATTTCCAAAAGACAAAATACTAAGCTAATATTCAACAGTAAACCATGGCAGCAGAACTACAAGAATGCCTGGACTTGCTTGGAGAAAAACCACGGAGACCGTCTAAGTAGTAGGCAGTACAGATGAAACGAAAATTAATAATCTGTTTTTTGCAGCATGATGAAACTGGCAAGACGCTTCAAGATGGCCACACTGACCGGCGAGTTCTTTGCCATGAACCAATTCACCTTCAGCACCGATAACATGAAAACGCTCTTCAAAGACCTTGAGCAATTCGGGGAGCACAACGAATTCCTGTGCGACGTGAGGCCGGTGGACTGGAACGCCTACCTCGGCTGCTACCTCTTGGGCATCAGGAAGTTCATCTTAAAGGACACCATGGACTCGATGCCGGGCGCTAAACGAAAAGTTCAAAGGTAGACCACACATAGACTTTTTGACCAGACCTAGAGGTATTTTACTATGCGTGATGTATGAAAGAGAGACGGGTGACAGGCAGCCGCCGCAAGTATTGATCGTGTGTTATGTCGTTCAATCGTGAATAAAGGGAGTGTGCCAAGTACTTACCTAGTGTGACCATATCTTTAGTTTTCTATGTGAATACCGCATAAGTGTCCCAACTGCCGAAAGTCAGTGGGACTATAAAATCACCAATATTCAACTCCAGTCCATTTTTTCTTAAATAATGAAGTTAAATATCAGTATTATTTTTATCGAGGGGTAGTTTTCATAGTTTCAATAATTTTCAGATTTTAAATTTTTAAAAGCCTACCGAAATGCTCCAAATCTTTGACCGATCGGTTTTTAGATGGTTTTGAGGTTAGAATGTCAAATGACAATACAAAGATCACCTTTACCGTATATAATTTTATGTTTTATTTATAGTAAACCACAACTAAACATAATTAATAATATTTTGTATCTTTTTAGAAACTTTAACTGACGGAATAATAATAGTTTATAATAAAGATAGTATTTAATATGAACTTTATCATAATATCCGTATTGACAATTGTTTGTTCATGAAAGTTCTTATTTCTTACACTAGTACTAGTTTGTTTATATTGAACAACAATTGTAGAGCTCAAAAGTCATTTAAATATTTAAAATACGAAACAAAATCAACAAATAAGTATTTCCACACAAATCCATACCAGAATACGCCCAGGCCAGGCCCGTGACGTCAGATCTTCCGAATGCAATGGTACCAACATAAAAGGGTATTTTGATGAGATTTATAGATTTATAAATTCTACCTAGCGTTGTATGAATGTGAATGAAGCAAGAAGTGTATGCCAAGATCGAGTTGTGTGGCGGTCCGTCCTCTCTGCCTACCCCTGCGGGGAAACGGCGTGATGGTTAGTTAGTTAGTTACCTATAATTATGTTCTGAAATTTGTATATTCTGAATCGTCATCGTTTGCTGAACTATATACCGAAATATTTTTCATTGTAGCTCCTTATCGAGTTATTTTGTCAGGCTGGGGCTAGTGGGGAAGGAAGGGAATTGGGGAAGAGAAAGATTGGGTCTACCTGGCTATTCAGAACTGATCACTAAACACAGATAAAGTCATTTCAAGCAACGTTTCGTTTCTGAATGGTGGTCTTTCGCTAGGGCGATACTGAGAGTATCTACCACTCTTACAGAAATAGGCGTCGACACCTTTCGGAGAATCTGGGGAGGTTCTTCTTCGAACTATTTTAAACAACGTAACACAAGCTTGCACGCTCTGAGAGCGGCAACAAGTTTGTCAGGGATCGGCGCTAGTACGCATCAACTGATTGTGATTTTTAAACTAATTTACATTAATACATTTTTTTAGAGAATGCCAAGGATTTCTGATATTTATACATGCCATTTGACATTATCCCCATACAGAAAGCCTTAAGGTTTCCCTCAGTGTTGATAGTGTTTATACCATCTTTGGGGATGCCATGAGGGGAGTCTTTTGAATGACATTTAACACAGGCCTTAAAGGTCTCTCCTTTCTTCCAAAAAAAAGCCTTCAAACACCCTCCTTCAAAATGCCTCTCCAGAAACACGGGTAGAAGAAATTTCTAAGATGGATTGCCCGTTAGTTGGAAGACCTTACATGGCTACCAAACTCAATAGGCATTGCGAACTCTACCGCGATGTTTTAATAAATGTTTGTTTTTTTTCCTTATTAGGTTATACTGGATGCACCGCCTCATCCAAATCGCCACCGGGTACTACGCCGTAAAGATGCTGTTCCGGATGAGATAGGACCCGCCTATCCTTATAGACACACGAGAAACAAACAACGATTATTGCTTGATTAGCATGATTGCCAACTTGGAAATGTTCCGTTTATATTTTTTACTCTAACAGATAATATTTTAAACTGGTACGGGGAATATTATTTAAGATTCTCATAGCCAATTAGACATAAACTTTCTGGGTCATCGTCTGTCCTCGTGGTGAACACTTCAAGACTGTCCAAAACGTCGGCCCAAGAAGGAAGAGGAAGCAAAATATGCATCAATATCTCAAAAGTAAAACAAAAATACACAGTAATTTTTCATTGATTGCAGGTTATGGTTTTTATGCGTGTAGTTTTGTATGAGTGCCTTTAAACTTCGCAGGTATTATGAGGAACGGCTGTGCGGCCTGTTTCATGCAAAATCATGAAAATTTGATTTCTTTAATAACCTATATTTCGTAATTTAAAACAAAAATATACAAATTACTTCTAATCCGTACTAGATAACTACTACACCTCTAATTTAGAAAAAAAAGAACATTCACTTCGGGTAGGTATTTTGGTCTCAAATCCAACTTTTTTGTTTTTATGAAACAGGCCGCGAAGCCGTTCCTCTTAAAAATCCTTTTAGTCCGTAAGTGTCGACTATAAAGATACTGCCTTATCGGATCGACAAGTTTACATATATAATTTGGTTTGGCCACAACCCAAGATTCATTTCAATTTATTTTCACATCGAATACAAAAGTCCCGCTTCAAAAAACTGAGCCCATAGCGCCACAATTGAAAAACGTTGTGAGACCTAAGTCTAGTTAAATGATGAGGTAGAAGCAGAAGGTTTGGGATGTTAATATTTTGTTAATAATACCTGTAAATCTGATATCGCTTTAATCAATTTAAGTAGAATCCATTGTTAGTAAAGGTTTCAATTCTGTCATTTAATACCAATAATTTGTACTTCGCTTGGTTTTGGACAATAAACGAATTCATCAAGGAAGTAATCATCTTTATTAAAGAGGCATGTATTTAGCAAACACCCTTAAATGTTGGTATTAACACGTAGAATGTCGATGGTTCGAAACAATATTGTAGGATCTACAAGTATTCATGCCAGTCTTTAACCCTTTGATTCTAGTCGTTCCGTATCGGGAACCAAATTAATGACGGTCCTCATAATGCCCGTTCTATCTACCTTCCTCTTAAGGTCAGACATGTGTTTTAGAAAGAGAGAACTTAAGATCTCACTTTACATCATATTGAGATAGTAGATAAAAGTGCGTGGATAAAAGGACCAGTTGTTAAATAAATCCACGGTATGAAGCCACGTAAATATAATGGTGAACTCAAAGTTATGACATGGCGTGAAGGGGTTTTGGGTCAATTCATTATATTGGCATAGGTCTCGAGAACTTGTTGCTACGTCCATAATAGTGTTTTATTTTATGGGTGTACTCGTATACAACTTACACTTTAATGTTTAAAAGAATATAATTATTTAAGTTTTAAAATTGGAAGTGCCTTTTAAATAGTGTTAGATTTATAATATACTTGGATAAACTTTTTTTTCTTAGCCAACAAATTGAATCTAAACAGTAATTTAATAATCTATGTAACGAACCATATTATCCATTGTTTCTTTTAAATAAGTAAATACATTTCAGGTTTATTTTACTTCTCTTCAAAATATAATAAGTATGTTTATATCTAATAAATAAATATTTTATTCCATTTTACGTGTTTTTACAGATTGGGTTTTATTTTATATTCTTAATTAATTAGTAAAATTGCACTCCACAATAAGAAGGGAGGACCACTGCGAGAGCGTCCTAAAATCCAACATAATGATAACTTAACGGTCAGCACCAATGCACAAATGCGCACTTTGTAGTCTGCTAACGTGAGAAATATTAGGAATGATTTATCTGTAAATTCTATATGGAAGAAAACGTGTAAGGTTTCCAATGAAAAAATAATCTTAGAATGTAAACTGTTATGTTCTATATGAAATACGCACTGGAATTTTAGTTAAAACGGTCGAAAATGCCTTCATTAGTTTTCCAACTGCACTTTTTACGGAAATTTGAATGATTTTTGTCACTGGAAGCCTTATGAATTTTCCTTACTACCTGTTGTCATGAAATGAAATAGCGGCACAATCTACTTTTTCCCAAATATCTCGTTTCCGGATTTCGTGCAAATTTAGGCTTTAGTGGTTTCAGTAAATTTAACATTTTCATAATTTCCTTCTTTCTCTAATAAGTATCGATATATTAAGTCATACGAATGCGATTAAGTTTTGTAAAAACCAGTGAAAACCACGACTATGTTTGGTTTTTCGTGAGTAACTCGTTTCCAGTGTAATTAATTATGTGAAAATTTTAATTAAACCAATTTAATAGGGCATAAAATTTCATAAAATACGTTCTAATTTTTTTATCTCTCTTGGGTTCTAATCTACCAGTCGGTAAAAATTGAAACGGCGGTATATTATTGTTTTTTTTGTATATTATAAATCACAAATGGATAACCTGCGGCCCGAAGATTGTGAAGATTGTCACTTGTAAATATTACTTTCGCTTTCTTGTACTTAAGACAAAGAGATTCATTTTCTTGGTAATGATCTTTATGGATTTAGACATCGAAAGAAGGTGGTAAGTAGATACAGCCTATATTTATTTTTACAGTTTTACACGACACCAAAATAAACAGTTGTTATATTAAATGAAAATCACAATTTGTAAAACAACACTTTTATTTGAATTAATAACGATCGCCAACCAGGTTTCGCTTCACCGAAGCTTCGTCAGGGCTTATTATTAACTAAAGATAATTAGATACAGGCACATAAAACAATGAATGAAAGAGATACAAAATGAAAGAAAGAGACACAAATAGAGTGGGAGGGGCCACATTATTTAGGAAGGATAAGTGGGGGGCTTCCTTCGAAAAAATAAACAGTTGTTCTAAATTTGTATGTTTACATTTTAATCTCCTGGATGATCAATTTGTTTTCATCGATATTAGGACGCCATCACCTCTTGACGTATTAATGTTAAGTTTATTCATAGCCAGTCTATAAGTACGAGGTGTGTTCAAAAGAAAATGTGAATTTCGAATTTTTTTGAAAAGTATTTATATTCATCACTATCAATTTTCTCCCCTCCAAAGTAATCCCCCTAAGATATAATGCACTTATGCCAGCGCTTCTTCCAATCCTCGAAGCACTTCTGGAATGCGCTTTTGGGTATTATCTCATCAATTGTGGCAAAACGCTTACCTTTCATTGTTCTCTTCAGTTTCGGGAATAGGAAAAAGTCACAGGGAGCCAAATCTGGTGAATACGGTGGTTGAGGCATGATTACGGTGTTTTTTTTGGCCAAATAATCACGAACAAGCATTGATGTGTGAGCTGGTGCATTATCGTGATGCAAAATCCATGATTTGTTTTTCCACAATTCCGATCGTTTGAGCCGTATTGCTTCACGCAAACGTTGCATAACTTCCTTGTAGTATTCCTTATTAACCGTACGACCTGTTGGCAAGAACTCATGATGCACCATGCCATTGTAATCGAAGAAAACAGTCAGCAAAACCTTCACATTTGATCGAACTTGGCGTGCTTCTGGCCGCTTCCATTGGGATGATTGGGCCTTGGTTTCGACGTCATAACAATATACCCACATTTCATCACCAGTTATGACCCTTTTGAGCAAATCTGGATCGTCGTTGACGTCATTCAACAACTCCTGAGCGATACTAATGCGACGTTGCTTTTGCTCAAAATTTAGCAATTTCGGAACAAACTTCGCTGCCACACGTTTCATGCCCAAAACATCCGAGAAAATTGCATGGCATGAGCCGATTGATATGCCAACATCCTGTGCGACATCCCTAATAGTGATTCGACGATTTTTCAAAACCATTTTCTTCACTGTTTCGATGTTTTCTTCGTTTGTTGACCTGGTTTCATCTCCAGGACGCTCATCGTCATTCTCGGCCTTCTGTAAAGCGCTTGTACCACTTATAAACACTTTTTTGAGATAAAGTAGACTCTCCGAATGCCACAGTCAACATTTTAAGAGCGTTGGAGCACTTTATTCTCTTTTTAACTTAATACATATTTTTTGATCCATTTTTTTCAAAAGTAAAAAAATCTAAGAACAGCAAAAACGTGACTAACCTTTCCAGTTGTCAAAAACAAACCACTGATCCAAAATAGCTGATAATGCTAACATATGATAAACATATGTGTACCAACATTACCAAAATTTTGATAATCGAATATACACATCCCGCGAAAATCAAAATTCACCTTTTCTTTTAAACACACCTCGTAGTATGTGAGTTGAATACCAGTTCAGAATCTGTAGTCGAATCCATCCGTGTTTCCGTTATAGGAAATATGTCGAAATCCATGGTTTACTGTAATTTCACGGCAACCATTTCCATGCGTAATCCTCTAACGTTTTGATACTGCAATTTTACCTTTTAGTTACATTATGAAAAATGAATCGTTTTTTGGAACTATTGGAACACCATTCGGCTATATCTCGACAATTTTAGGGTTAGAGTTTATATATTTTATAGTTAAATTTATTTCACCATTTTTCTTTCTGGTTTTCGGTTCTTCCCGAAGCGTCATCAGTTGTTACCGTTGATGGAGAAATGATCATTGCTGGGTTTAAGACCGTCCTTGATTTTTTTATTGTTGATTAGAATTGTTCGGGCTAAATTCTGATCTTTGAATTCTAATTTTACTGGACAGCATTTACTAGCAATTTTCTTTGCTCGCAACCTGTAGATTTTGATGTCTTGAATATCAATAGAGTTATCTATGTTTTTCAAAGCTGTAGTTAGATACCTTGCTGTAATCTCGGAAATATTAACTGCAGTATTGTCTGACGTACTCTCAGGAATACTACTCTATCTCGGAACTTTCTCTCTTCGATTTCAGATCACAAACATTAGAACCAGGAATGTAAGACTATTATCCATTAACTTAGCCATACAGCCAATAGTTATTAACAGTTCCGATGTATTCGGTGATATTTTACTTCTATTTCTTGGTAAACATGTTGCCGAGGTCATTAATAATTTTAATTAGACAACTTAAAGGGTCCTTTTCTTTGGCATGTAGCCCGGTAATTTTGCAATGGCGCCAATGACATTATAAACATACAGACACGTGATTGTCTCACTATATTTATACAAATTGCGGCAAAGTAACAAAAACGCATACGTTTTCAGTAAATTCTTTATTTAAACACTGGTCATGTATGACAAAAACAGATATTCAAACAATCTGTGGGTATAGACGATATAGAAAAACGACCAGACGTCGTTGTTGCACTTAAAAGTTGCGTTGAATACTACATTCTTCACCCTGGGTAAGGGCAATTCGGGCAAAACGAGACACAGGAGCAAATATACATACATATTTTAACTATAATGAGTTATTCTAGGAAAACAGTGTTGGTATTATTAAAGTAGATAGTATTGTAAGTATATTGTTCATATATTTTTATACAGTACACAGGTTCAAGTGAGTGCAGAAATGTACCCAAGTTAATCACATTTACAGTAATAAAACATATTATTTAACCATCAAGTTTTACGTTTAAATGTTTTCTTTTCGAAATGGTCTGAACACAGTGTGTTGTGAAGTGAGGGCGTACAATCATCTTCGAGCCTTTGAACGCGATCAACAGTAAAGTTGTCAATTTCTGTTGATGTAGGTGTGGTTCAGTATTAGTTATTATGAAATCTCAGCATAACTTATATTTTTTTAGTGTCTCAAATAAGTAGTACTTTTGCCGTAAAGGAATTCCATATAGGCGGCTCGGTCCGGTTGGAGATGATTTTTTTTTAATATAATTTAAATTAATTAATATGTTACCCATTGTGCGTTTTACCCCAACATTCTCTGATCAAAAAAAACTAATACAGAACGCTGTCAAAGTATTTTATAATTACATAACAGAAAGGTCATTGGACATTGGAAGATAATTGTATTATTTATAATAATAATTAATTTGTTGGTACGAATTTATTTTGTAATTTATTTGTTAGCCCCCAGAGGGGCTTTTACATATGAGTACATCTTTTTTAAATCACATATAAAAAAAAAATATTTAAAAACATGTACAAAAGTTGATTACACCTGAAATAAAAATAAACTGCACCAAATCTAAAAATACACAGGAATATAAAGAAACAAAAAAAAATAATACATTGGAACTAGTTAACAAATTTGCGAATAATGATATAAATATTTTTTAAATATGGTTTGATAACAACCTTCTCACACTACACCAAATTTTTTCTAGTATACAGAGTAATCTTGACAAATCAAATAAATGTGTAGGAATTTTCATTGATTTAAAGAATGCGTTTTACAGCATTTCCTATAAAAAAACTTGTATTAAAATTAAAAGATAACGGAATTGACCACAAAGCCCTTAAATAGATAAAAAGCTACTTTACATGCAGACCTCAAATGCTAAAATTAAACCAAACATTGAGTAAATCACTTACAGGTAAATTTGGAGTCCCTCAAGGCACGGTCCTGGGACCATTATTATTTCATATATATGTTAATGATATTTTCCAGCAAAAAATAATAGTGAACTAACTCTTATGCAGGTGATACAGTATTATTAATAAAAGCTCCAACATGCGAACTAGTTACCAAATTTTCAAATAATGATATTAATATTTTTTAAATGTGGTTTGATAACAACCTTCTCACACTTAACGCAAAACAACATATATCTTATTCTCCTTATATTAAATGTCTAAACAAAACGTTAATATCATAATCCATGATAACAAATGTGACAATGAAAAATGTTAACAAACTGATAAGTGTACTATAAACAATTCTTCTTCCGAAATTAAATACCTTAAAATGGAATAGACACATCACGGTAAAGAGAATAAGGAAATGTATACTTATATATATTCGTTAGGCTAAGAAATATTTAAATGTAATATAAAATTATTAATTTGTAATATGCCCTTATTCACTTTTTGCTTATCTACGGCATTATTGCTTAGAAAAATAATTTAAATTCAGTTAAAGTTTCACAAAGAATCGTTATAAAAAATATTTATTTTTTTACGGACCAATGTCCAATTACACAAAATATATAACACGAAATGAAATAAACAAGAGCTACGAGTACATAATACAAGAATGAAGCAATGACAAAAAGAGGACAAAAATATACATTTGAGGGAATATTCAAATCAAATCCTGAACATGGTTTTAGTAGAGTCCATGATTTTAGACATTCCAAATGATAATCTTAGAGTTCTAATTTCTTAAAGCCCTACAAAAGTCATTCAGACTGGTACCAAAAATTTCAAAGCCCTAACTTGAGTTAGCAAATCTCGACATTCTCGACAGTGGAGAATGGTACCCATAATTAGTAGAGTGTATTGAGGAAAAGCAATTCATTGTTTCTGAATCTAGGGCGAGAAATGTTGAACTGAATGAGTTGCAACAAAGAAGGTGAGTCAATAATACAATTAATTATTTTAAAATGCAAATAAGATTAAGGTCTTTCCTATGCTTTTCTAATGTAGAAATGTTTATGGATGGTTCAATTTCTACATAGGATTAATCGCCTCTTTCTCGTCTTAACCTCCATGCAAATCCACGTAAGAAGCGATGTTGTACAGATTCAATATGATGAACATGAACAGCATAGAAAGGAGACAAATTATACTGGCACATTCAAGATGGGGACGAACTAGTTTTTTTATTACTTTAAAAAAATTCCACCTTCTTAACGAAATCACTTTTCACACTATTTCCAGGACCAAATGATGAAGATATATTTAAGCAAGTTTCCATTATAAAAATGTGTAAACAGAAAAATCTTTTAAAAAATCAGGAATATTACAATATTGTGAGTAAAGGAAATCAATTCATAACACCTTATTTTAAAACAACTAAAATATAACGGTTATATTTATCAAGCCATACAAAATTACAATAACCTCCCATTGAAATGCGCTCTATTAATGACCAATCAAAATAAATAAATAAAATTAAACACTTATTTAAAAAAAACTTACATAGGTAAATATTTCATACAAAACATTTTATAAATAGAAAAAATTATGTACCTACCAAAGTAAGAATCGTGGCTCCTTTATCAGACACAAGAATACCTCTCTTCTGATAAGGTATACACGACCAAGAATATCCTTTAATTAAATATTTTGTAAAATACTTAGTTATAATAGTAAATATTAATGAATAATAGTAATAGTAAAATATTCACAATATCCACAAAAGTCACCAAGTCAATGTTAATATTAATAACAATTTAATAAATAACATAAAAAGTTGAAGTTAACACTAATTCATAAACTAGGTAGAAATATTTCTTTCATGCTTTTTTAAATTTGCCAATTCAGATTATTGTCAGACACATCCACATCATTTAAATATTTGTTGCTAAGACTGGATAAGGTGGAATTGGGGAATGCAAGAATTACGAATGAAATGTTATTTTGGTTTTACTAGTGTTTACCATGTAATGTAATGGGAATGCTTTCTCATCACACGGAAGGGCATTTAATAATAATAATAATTGGATTACTTCTATAGCGCCGTTTTCGTGAGAAAATCACCTCAAGGGCGCTTTACAATTAATAAAATAACATATACAACCAATACCTTACAGTTAAACTTTATTACTAATGGCATATAAGTAAGACTTATGGCTAGGGACTAACTACTGAGACCTACAATTAGTGACTCACATCTACGGCTTATAGGTAGTCACTCACCAACTAAAAGTTATAGCTAGTGACAATTTAAACTTAAGTAGGCATAACTAGAATAAAAACCTAACACATATATAAACCCAGTACCCATTTAAAATTTGGCACTCATTCATGCAATTCTGTTGGAGATAGCACACGTCCTTACGCGACACGTGACAGATTAGTATTAAATCAAAGTACGGCAATTACCGTATTTTTTTATTTCCATTTTGTGAACTCTACAACTTGTCTATTGTTTGTAATGTCGTTGAATCGCGTCTATTTACTGCATGATTAAATTCATTTTTGCGCCTGCCCGTTTAGTTTGCTCGCTGTTTCAAATTTATTTTTCTGGACTCACTTTAATTGAGAAATCTAAATCTAAAGGGGTTTAAACGCCGAAACAGCTGTCACAATAATAAAAAAACTAAAAATACTTGCAGAACTTAATAATGAGATTATTAAATTTGATTTACATTAAATTTAAAAAAAATTAAATGGAGTTCTACGAATTAAACACAAAAACAATTAATAAGAAACCTAACTGGTTGAATACCTCAAACACCAGGTGATTTTAACTATTTAACACTGTCGGGTATTCGCTTGCAAATCTTTGTTGTTTGGGCAATTTCAATGTGGAAATAGTAGTATACTCCGATAAAGCTCCAAAATTTATATTAGAATGTCCATAAATTATTAGAATATCTGAGTGATTGCAAAGTTGCCAACAATATGCAGACAATTAAATACTTAGGATAAAGAAAATTCAGGCCGCCTCAGAACAGGAAACCCTAATAAGAAGAACTGTAAATACTGACATTAAAATTTTATTTTTTATTAATTTCTATTTTAAATACATTAATATTTATCATGTTACATTGTTAATAATATATATTACAATAATTTCTTATGTTCACAGTACTCCTCACTAGGGATACCTGTTCCGGGGCGGACTATGGGTTGTTGTGTTGGTGTTAAGCCGCGTCTCCTGCGAACTTTTTTCATTACACAAAAAACCATACACAAAAACATTTGTTTTCATACACATCCCGTATCCTGCTAAAATGTTTTGTTTTAGTTCAAAACAAAATATTTTATGTGTAGACGTCAAAATGAGTTGTGACGAGGAGGACGTGCTTTCGGTTTTAGCGATTGTAGACATTGTATCAGGGAGAAAACATAGATTTAAATACTATTAAGTAGATTTAAGTACTTGCCTACCTAGTTTTATTGAAATTTTGTGTCTAATTAAGATTAACTTTAGTTTAAGACTAATCCCACGATTATCAAAATAAATGACTTGTTGTAAATACCTAAATTGCTTTTCAGTTCCTAACCTTTTTGCGTTATTAATCGAATTATAACCCACTGCACTAAGTATCGTCTTATCAATTGTACCGTACGATTTGTGCCGAGCGGATGACACTGACAGTGAAACGAACCCCGCGGTGCTCGTAAAAATATGAAATACACCCCCTTCCCCCTTCCCCTCTTCACCCGCGAGAGGAATGTTTTCCATTGCTTTCGGAAGACAAAAACATTCTATACGCACACAGAAATGTGTATGGTAACGCACCTTTGTTTTGTTTTTTTTGTGTAAATGTTTTAAAAAAACAGTCGCAGGAGACGCAGCTTTACTGATACTTATAATAATATTAATAAGAGTTAATTTCTATAGCGCAGTTTTGTGAAGGTTCACCTCAGTATTGTCCTCATAATTTTTATATTTTCTTCATATTCATGTTTACTGGGTTATATTTCTTTTTTTTTTTTTTGTATCTCCGTGGTATTTTTAATATCATTTGGAAGGGCATTATACAAGTCTGTAGCACGGAATTTACGGTTTTTGTGGCCAAAGGATGTATTTAATCTTGAAATGCATAGTAGATATAAGATTTTTGTCCTTATGGTGTAACTGTGAAGGTGCTCATTATTCTTGTACTATATGCATTGTACATATTCCTTATACTCGTATAATGTGATTTATACTTTTAATTTACTGTAATTATTACTTATTCATAATCACGTACAAATTTTGCTTAAATATAAACTAATAATAAATAAAAATGGGCTGTAAAAGACGTGTGACGGCGATTTTGTCAATTTTATTATATCCTATAACCGGCGGTCTTGATGCAATAGATGCATCACTAGTACTCGTATTAAAGCTATGAGTGCTGTGACAGTTTAAACATGGCCTTTCGGACTCTTTCTGCCTGCCCCATCAGTCTCGTTCCAAAACTGACTAACATCTTTATGAACAAATAGCCGCTGATAAACATCACGATCGTCTGAATCCAATATAACCTGAAACAAACAAAACTATTAGAAATCTGATCAGTAGAAAAATGCTTTAGGAAGTGAGAATTTTGGCGTGAATCGATAAATCCCAGACAGAAAGTATATGTAAACACACCCGTTTAATAGTTAAACAATCAAATTAGAATTTTTAGTATTTTGTAAGTCATTGGGGAATATCTTACATCATCTTGAGAAAGTTGCTGTTACGAAAGTAATTAATTATTTTCGTAACCAAAAGTACTAATTAAGTACTTGTCGTTATCTCGGCATTTCTTGTTTTGGTGCGGTGGACACAACACACTCACGACGCGAAAAATGACACGTCAAAACTACGTTTATTTTAATATATATTTTTTTTCCAGGGGATTTCAACCAACAGCAATGTACCGGAATTAAATTGCGGTGGTAAATCACGTGTAGCGCTGTACACTAAAATCATCAGTGATCGTGTTTTTAGTAAACCCGGTGTTTCGAGCCTCATCGATGTACACCTTGATCATCTGTTGTGTATTACCTTGTCTAATATCTAAAGCCAACTCAGGGGCGAAATAATCCTTCGGATTCCGGAGTATTTCCGAGACCGACGTTCGTCAAACCTCAGAACGTTTGGATATCTCAAATGGCCACCTCGGACGGCCTCAGCAGACAGCATTGACCCTCGACCCGAGTAAATGAACACCAGGGAACCGGGCGAGTCATCGCTTCACTCCCACACCGCCAAGGATTCCAAGGGGTAAGCCTGCCGAGGGAATCGTGAGGTAGTCCTAAACCCATCGCTGGAAGACAAAAGTCAGACGAGGAAGAAGGAACAAGGGATTTAGAATCGAAACGTTGCGCGTTACTTCAAATGGCTTTAGCATTATTTAGTGATCAGATTTGAATATCCATGCACTTCTCAACCTTCCTCTCCCCCACCTCATCCCCCCCATTCCCTTAATCCTCGAAATAAACCCAGAATTTAGGGATGATATAGATAGACTAACTCCGTGCAGGTGGGACTCCATTTACCAAAACTCGGCAATCTCTGATTTAATATCTGTCCTTACAAAAAAATTACACATAAAGAAAATAACTCGCTTTCTGATTTTTCTCCGAGCCTCCGGCATCGTGTCCAGAGTATCCCTCAGCAAGTACTTCCTGATTCCCCTGGTATAGGTGCCGATGTACTTCTCCCAGTGGATCGTTTTCACGTCGCTAAAGAACTCCGTGTACTCTTCGGCTGTCCTCAGGTCATTCACGAGGCAAGCCATGTTTTCGTTTCTGAAGATGAACTGAGTCATGGAGAAGAAGCGGCCGGTATCGCTGGCTTGCTTGGATCTTTTTGTTATCTTCATTGAACTAAAATCAAATTTAATATTCATCATTAAACATTTCTCAGCATCTTTATAACATTTCTCATCACACGTGATTTCTGGACGACCCGTCTGAGAACAGACATTGTCTGCTAAGGCGGATAACGGAAATGATTTATTATAATAAATAAATTATTTAACCCGCGTGTTGCCAGCAATGAACGTAAAATCGGACACTAGATATAACACCTTTCGAAGGTGATGTACGAGTAAGCGCAATGAGCAAGAATGCGTTGACAGCTGGCAGCTATACCGTAGCTCCTTTGCTTTTTGGCGGTGGATACAAATGTTAAAAATCAATTTCCGTATGAAATTTTGATGCTATCAAAGAAAAAGTTTATCAAGTTAGACGTTTAACATAAAAAATAAAAAATAAAATGTACTGGACATCCACATTGAAAAAAAAAAATCAATACAAATTGTCCTTCTGACGGGTATCATTCAATACGGATGAAGTCGAAAAAAATAAAACTCTGAGAATTAATTTAACAACGAAAGCAAACTTTAAAAAAAAACACGTGTGTTTAAGTTTGAAGGTTTGAATTGATAATAAAAAAATAATAATAAACTCAAATCACCTATTAGAAGGAAGAGAGTTTAAATGCATAAAGATAAAGGAATGTATGGTAAGGAATCGTGACATTCAAGCAGGTGATTTTCGAAATCTTAATTGACAAAAATGCGAGTAAATGTTTCATGAAAATATGCTGTTTATAGTGTAGAAAGTGCGTGATACACCTATCTGTCACTATCAACTCGCACGATGAGTGATTGAAAGAACGCTACATCGTACAGACACGTTTAGACGTGTTGTTTTCCCAAGAGGAATTGCTACTTTCTCCACCGAACACTTGTACGGTATATCCTTTTTATATATTTTTTTTTTATTTACATTTTACAACAATAAAAAAATAGAATGAAAAATTCCCGATAAACTACTCTTCGTAGTTTTTCTAACGGAAGCTTGTTATTTAAAACTCAAAATTTACAATTGAGTTTACGAAATATATATATAAAATTAAACATGAAAAAACATATGTAACAAACATAATGCATAAATATTTCTCGAGAATCTTACTCTAATATATTTCTACAAAAATATTTAAAAAAAAATTTAATTAAAAGCATAAACGACAACAATAAATCCTATATAAAATAATATTTCCTTATTATCTAATAGAAATAGCTTCTTTCAGCTAACCAAGCTTTTAATATATTTATTATCTGTTTAGTTTGAAGACAGTTTTTTTTATTTTTTTTTTTTTTATTTCAGCGGGTAACATATTTAAACAGCTAGGAATCATGTGATCTAAAGATCCTTGTCCATATTTGTTTGTATGCTTAGGAACCATTAATCCTTCATTAAAATTGAGAAGAGTATTGTAAGTGTGCTCTAGTCTATTATTATAATGTATAGGGTTATTAATGCGCTGGAATATAATTTTATACCACAGAAGTGATCTTACTGAAAGAATTTTTGAGACTCTGATAAAAGTATGGAATATTATGCCTTTGTTCGTATAAACTTTTGTCAGCTAATTATTAACCAATGAATTTTGCACTGATTGAACATGATTGATGGTTTGTTTTAGAGGAAAGTCCCCAGGATGTAATTCCATACCGTATAACAGATTCCGGAAATATTAATTAAATTATTCAAATTGTGCAGATTGGAACAAAGAATGTTAATTTTAATAATATGTTAACAATTGATTTTAGTCGTACACAAACCTTATTTATTTGCAAATTCCACTTGTAAAAACAACCAATAATGACACCTAAACAAGCATATGTTTTCACAATGCAGGAATGCCATCGTGTAAACAATCTGAAGAATGTGTATTTATTTCAGGTGTAATATATTCCTTTGAATTGGAGGATCTTATGTCCATCAATTTAGTTTTCTTTTTTTGCATTGATAATTAATGCAGAGTCATGAGACCATTTTATTACAAAGAATATCCAACTTACATTGGCTTCTTTCCCTGAAATCTCATCAGCACATCGACAATGAGACTGGGCAGAAAGTGCGTAGTGAGCTCCCAAAAGCGGTGCACCACTGGGCTGCTGGTGTACACCATGCTGGGGTATAGCAGCACGTGCAGGGTGGGGTTCTCGATGGCGTTGTGGAGGGTGTACTCGGCAAGCTTGGCCCAGGTCAGAGGGTTCGTGGAACCGGTGCTGCAATTGTAGATCATTGGCTCTGGGGTCCTGGGAATAAATAATACTTAGTGGTTAGGAGAAGCATAAAGTCTTGCTAGGTATTTTTCTACGAGATAGATATAAGAACAAATGGATAGGGAGATATTACCAATTACGATTACATTATAATATTAAAATCCTCAAATGGATCTATGCAGGGTATGTGGCACGACTTACAGGTGACCGTTTGAATCATAGCATTATCAGATAGCATCCTTGGTTGGGAAAGAAGTAGTGGCACACAAAGTAAACTGATGATTTGAAGAGAACTGTGGGCTCCGGACTGGTGAGATCCGTCAATAATCAACATTACTGCAGGTCCAGAGTTGAACGCCAGAAAGCTCATGGAGAAGAAGAAGGTTAAGACTATTTTTCTAGAAATTTCCATCCCAAATTACCATTATTGATGGTTATCTAATATGACAGCGAATCACAATGTCTGTTGGGGATGAAGGTACAAAGCAGGCGTTGAAATGTTTGAGGAAAACTTAAGAAGTCATTGCCTGAATAAGCACATTTCAATGTCACCCCTTCTCACATTATAACTGGCGCCTAACTTGGAGCGACATTAGTTTATTTATGAATTGGTGTTTTTTTTTGTAGGGAACTGATATTTAATTTTAGATCGTACAACAGAAGAGACAACGGGAATGGGAAAAAACGTGGAAAGCTTCGCACAGTCCACTTCCTTCATTAATAACCGCCAAATATGTTAAGATATAGAGCCAAAAAAGTTGGGGAAAGTAATTTCAGAGACTGCGGGGAGAAGCTGGACCTGGAGTGGACGTGGGCTACCGAAGTAGTCTAGAACAGGGACTCCTTGAACCCCGACGAAGAAGATGAAGAAGGCGATATTCAGATTATTCTGTGGCTCACAGTCCCCCTGAATAGAATTACTGTTATAACCGCTTTATTTATTATATTATATACACCCTCTATGGGCTTTTACATATTTAGTTACAATAGTCACACAGGTGCAAAACACATCACGATAGGTACATAGATAAAATAGATAGCCTTCATGAAATACAACCAAATATTTCATTTTTCTGACCAACAAATACAGGAATAACATAGCGTAAGTACTATTCCAAATACAGAGGCGAATATTCAAAACATACCTCACAATCACTGATACTCTAGACACATATCCTAATAATTGTTGAGGATGTACGAGAATAATCGTCTGTTTGTATTTGTATTCCAAGCACTTGAACATACTCGTATACTGTTTCTGAAAAAGTATTACCTTCTGTGTGAAGTCTAGGTGCAAGAGAATTTTTGAATGACTGTCCTGAAATTATTATTTCAATTGAATAAAATTTTAGATCGAGTATTTCTAGTTGGAATATTAAATTTAATTAAGCTCACTATATCAGGGATGTCTATAATACCATTAAAGTTACATATGTCACTTTATGTTTTTATTTTATATAGATATGTGTTTTGTAACCTTAACTGTAAATTTTCAGTTTTGAATAACAAGCTCCAGTTAGACAAACTACAAAAAATAATTAATTCAAAAATATACATTGTTTAAACCACTTTACAAATATACATAAATACCTACATGTTTCATATATTAGGTATTCATATATTTCTGATGATGACAGCATTGCTGTCGAATCAAATATATATTTACAAAGTGGTATAAACAAAGCATATTTTTTAATTAATTAATTAATTAATTAATAATGACGCCGCAAAGTGAACACCAATCGTCTGAAGAAATTGTACAAAAAACTAGTTCATCGGGACTTTTTATATATATATATTTTTTTTCTTTTGTAAAATGTAAATAAATAAAAAAAAAATTCCGAAAACAAAAGTCAGAAACAAGTCTTCTATCTGATATAAGTAATTGAAATTTTAGCAGCACAAATAAGAGTTACCTGTATTTCGTGTGGTGCCAGGCAACTGAGATGCAGGCGTTAACAGCCATGTCCACTGGGATCAGGTCCACGATGATATCCGGCTTGCACACAATACTCCTGATTGTCCCTCGGGATATCTCAGTCATTAATCCTAAAACAATTATCAATTCAAAACAGTTCTCGGAAGGATGTTGCAAAGTAACTTTATTTATTTATTAATTATTAACGCTCAAATGGGCTTTTACAATGTTTTTTTTTACATTTTGCCTGATTTAGTGTAAGAGACAGAAAGAAAAAAGTTTTAAAATAGTAGATAACAAAAAAAATAAACATGATACATAGTAGCAGTAGCGTACAGTCTATGGGAGACTGAAAAACTGTGTCTACTCTAATAAATATGAAAATAGAAAGAAAATTTTTTAAAAATCAATAAATTTACAACGAAAACGTATTTTTTCCATCAATTTGGAAACAACAATCGGTTAAATATGATAATAAAATGGCCATTTACAAAATATTCTATCCATAATCATACCTCGACTGCACACAGCCTACCTTTGGTCATAGGGCAATGCACGCCAAGTGTGTATCAACACAGAGAAAATAAAAAAATCAGTTAGTTTTTGAAATGCAGATAATAAATAAAAATTTGCATAGTATTAATATGATGCACATGATACATAATAATACATATTTATATAAGTCAATGACACAGTGAAAAAAAATGTATTTGAACTAACTTTCGCTAATTATAGACATCCCTTTTACACAGTTTTGGTTTTTGTAAAATATTTTAACGAAAGAAACGTGTTTTATTGTTTTTGGAAAGTCATCTTGAAACAAAATAGCAACTACCCTTTTATTCCATATAAACTTATGAATTGCTGCTTAAAGTCTCCGGTGCGCGCCGGTGGCCTAATCACCAAAAAAGTTGGCGGAACTCGCACAAATCGGCCTCCACACATTGGCCGTTCAGTACGAGTTCTGCAGGCGATCCCGACGGATGTGCTGCGAGGTGAATGAAACATGACTGAACTATGTTTATAATGACGAAAAAAGACTCAAATATGCAACTAACCCCCTAATAAATATGCATATTATGCTAATAATAATAATAATTGGATAATTTGTATAGCCCTGTTTTTTGTGAAAAATCACCACAATAGCGAAATGCATGTAATCCGGTGTATAATCGGGCCTAGTCATATTTTTTTGCGCGGCAATCTGACTCAGGCTGTGCGTAAAAATAAAATACGGAACTAAAACAGGCGCAACTGCTCTCCGGTATATTTATTTTTGGTATTATGAGTACTTAATGAGAAACGAACTGTTTCAATAATATTATAAATTTCGGTAGACTTCCTATGAATATCGGAAGATCGATAGATTTTAGCTAAAATGGCATCACTAGTTTGGAGTTTGTAGTTGTAATGTTGGCCGATCGTGTAGTTGCCCGATTTATAGTCACTATACGATCATAATTTTTTTAATGTAAATTTACCTGTAGGACCAGAGAGGTTGTCAATCCAGCCTGGGAACGGTTCTTGGTAAGCAGCCGTAACTAGAAAGAATAATATTATTATAAATTTTGAATTACTTGAGTTCCCCACGCACGATTTGTATGTTCTGCGACAGTAATAATTTAATAATGAAAATGATGAAAAATATAAATTGCTCTCACCGATGGATGGCCTGAAAATGCAAATGGGTAATCCTTCTCCATATTTCAATATGATTTGTTCCGCCAAGGCCTTTGTTAGGGTATATGTGTTGGCATGAGACCCCTGAAAATAAATTTAAGTGTATTTTAGCACCGCATCTCTGGGGTATCCAGCATTGAGCAACACTGTGCCACTTTTCTTAACACACACTTTGCTATTGACAGTTAGGTGTTTATGTTATTTAATAATAATTATTATTATTATTCAATTTTTAATTATTAATCATTTTTAATGAGATTTAAAAACCTTTTTTTAATAATTAATCATTGTAGAAAATAATATTAACCTAAATGAAATGAAAACGGTAAAAATGACAGAAAATAAAAAGATCTACAATCAATGATTAAATAATAATTATGTTTATTTATTTAAAACACAAATTATTTAACAACAACATTTAAGAAAGCTTTGACTGCCCAACTAGGAACAAATCCCGTTTTAAGACAGTGAAATTGACAAGTTTAGTTCATATTAAGTACGATTATACAAAAATAGAAGTAAAAAATGACATAGTATGGTAATATAATATATCTAGAAAAAGTATAATAATTAAGTATACAGAGATTATGTATAGTTATGTGTTTGAAAGGTACTGGTTGGTGCTATGAGGAAAAAATACTTTTAAAAATTAAACTTAAAAAAAAAAAATAGTATTATTGAGTAATATTGATAAGATTGAGTTACGGATCACTCAACGTTTTTTTAACTTAAATCTTATTTTGTATTTCACGTGTTTATATAGTCGCTAATAAAAAAATTAAAATGATAAAAATCATCTCACCTGTTAATAATAATAATGTTTTATTATCTTCTTTTTTCATAACAAAATAATAATATCCTCACTTGTACTGAGGATTTCATTTACAAAATGTTAAATAACATTATATTAAATTGATGTTCTTGATGAAAAAAATTTTAATAATTCTTAGGTGGGGTGTTTTAAGTGCCCTTGAGTGGTTTCGATGTTAGTCTGTATTTTGTGTTAATATATTTTCTATTTCAGATCTCCATATGTAACGTATCCAGTGATTTATTTGATTTTTAAATTTATTATGGTTGTTTGATGTTTTAAGGATTGTGGGATTTTGTTGTATAGTTTAGTACCATAGTATAAGAATTTTTTTTTTCCAAATGTGTTTGTGGTTCCTTGTTGTATGCGTTTTTGACTCTAATGCTAGTGTGTGATTGTTGTTATTTCTTTTTTTTGTATTTCGAATGTAAAGTAGTATTGTTTTATTTTACATAATGTTAAGTTTGTTAAAGATTTCGTCACTGTAGTTCTTACATGGACTTTAATTATAATATCATGATGCCTTTTTGTGTTCAAATGAGTAAATTAAGAATGTTATTGTTAGCACCGTCCCATCCGATAATACCATATTCTAATAGTGATTGGCAGAGCCATGTAGATGTTTATTATACTTAATTTTTTATCTTATTTTTAATTGATGGATTTATTGCCCAGTGGCAATTTCTACCAATCAACCTTTGGTGGAATAATAAACACGTATAATAATACTGGATCGCCATTTAATGAAAAATTTACTATTGGAGTATTTAGTAAATATATTTACTATTAGGTTAAGATGCATTTCTTTCTTGTTTTTTAGACAACGTTTTGGATAATCTTGAATTACAACAGGATCTCTGAAACACATATAAAACTTTCAATTTCTTTGGTTTTAATCCTAAAGGAAGTTCTGTGGAAGGCCCACAACATAACATGTACTAGGTATGCAGCATAACACTGGTGGCCAGATATCTCCCGAGTTCTTATGGGAGTTGTACAGACCGTCTTCATGTCAATAATAATATCAATAGCATACCCTGAGTTGTGGAGTGATGATGTCCAACGCCTCCTGGGAGAGGTTGGCAGAGCACTGCAGCAGGAAATCAGGATCAATTTTCACCGGGTATAACTTCTCATCGATCTCTAAATTGGTGTCCGAGTTGCTGTAGGCAGTGGATACGTGCACAATGCTCTACAAACAGAAACATAAACATTATCAATAAAAAATTCACTAAAATGTTTTATTTAAACCACTATTTTAATAAATTAATATCTACGTGTTTCGAAACCAATGGTTCCATCATCGAGATAAAACGCTTACTGAACTATAATGACATAAGCACGGGTAAATTATAAACGTAGACAAAAATAATAATAATTGGTAAGAGATGGTAAATAATTGGGTAAAAATATTTAAATGTAATATAGACAAAATTATTGAACAAAAAAAATTATCAATTAATTATTAACGCCCCGATGGGCACATTTTACATGATTTTGTGTACAGAAAAAAAGACTTTAAGTTAACAAAAAAGAACATGATACATAGTAGGTATATAACTGTAACATATATTTATGATATATATGTATGTATGTATGTATGGATGTATGTATGTATTTATGTATAATAATGTATAAGTGCATGACGCAGAGAAGTTATAAAGGGGGAGGTTTTTAATTTGTAGATAATACTTTTTTTAAATATAAATAGTAATAGCCTGATCTAGATGATACATAATATAAAAGTGCATAATATGAGTGCATGACATTGTGAAAAAAACCAACGTGCTTTTATATTTCGGAATAATGTATAAAATTGCATAATATATAATACAGAGAAAGAAAAAAGAGGAACAAGTTTTTGGATTATACAATAGCTCCTATGCGATGCTCTTATAATTGTTGCAACATAAAAATATTATTCAGTAGATCTGGTCACCAAACACGGCTAAAAGCCATTTCAAACAACGTTTCAATTCTGAATGGTGGTCTTTCACCAGGGCGATACTGAGAGTATCTTCCACTCTGGAACGTATCTTTTAAACATGGGTAAACTTATATTAAATATATCTATAGCAGAGGTGAATTTATTTCCAAGTTATGTAGGCGAGAAATGGGTGCATGCATTTGGTAGTTAGTCCCAGAATTATTGTTGCAGAATATATTTTACCGAGTTTGCTGATGAGGTGCTTTGAAGTTGATTTAAAAAAAAATGTATAATATAAATTACATACAATGGGAACTTGTATCCTCTGAGCCCATGGAGTGTCTAATTCACTGCGTTCAAGTTATCTTGTTACTATGGAGTGTCTAATTCACTGAGTTCAATTTATCTTAATAGTATGGAGTCTCTAATTCACCGAATTCAATTTATCTTGATACTATGGAGTGTCTTATTCACTGAGTTCAATTTATCTTGATAGTATGGAGTGTCTAATACACTGAATTCAATTGTGCAAGGACAATTGTAGATACACCACGGCAATGTATTTAGGGAGGGTACTAGCTCCCGCACAATCTGTACAATTTTACTTTAAGGCACGGCACTGAATTTACTCCGGGACAATTGTGCAGCGATGGTTGCCCAAATTGTCGGGTACGAAGGCACTGTGTGAATTTCACTTCGCGGTGACTTTCCTTTCCGGAGGTAAGTCAAGGTCCTTATCCTACAAGTAGGCACTTCACGGACGGACAGTGCAACTCCGGGAGAACTGCCTTTCTGTAGCCAAAATCCCCTCCTTTGAACACCTGTCGAACGCGATGGCGGGTTCTCCGTGCGCTGCGTCCTTTTCTTTCGGGCCTTTTCTTTCTGCGTCCTTTCCTTCGGGCGCTGCGCCGGAGCCTTCCGGGTGTACGAGTTCTTTCAACGGCGTTTTAGCTCATTGCCATTTCGTATCAATTTTTTAATTTTTTTTTAATTATTTACTTTTCACAACAAAAAAATACAATGCAAAAAGTCCCGATAAACTACTTTTTGTAGTTTATCTAACGGGAGCTTGTTATTCAAAACTCAAAAATTACAGTTAAGGTTACAAAATATATTTATAAAATAAAAACATAAAAACATGTGTAATAAACTTAAAACATAAATATTTCTCAAGAATCTTACTCAAAAACATTTCTACAAAAATATTTTAAAAAAATAAAAACATAAACGACATCAATAAATCGTACATAACTGTTTAGTTTTAATACTTTTTTTTTATTTCAGCGGGTAACATACGTATTTAAACAGATGGGAATCATGTGATCTAAAAATCGTTGTCCATATTTGTTTGTATGCTTAGGAACCATTAATCCTTCATTAAAATTGAGATGAGTATTGTAAGTGTGCTCTAGTCTATTATTATAATGTATAGGGTTATTAATGCGCTGGAATATAATTTTATACCACAGAAGTGATCTTACTGAAAGAATTTTTGAGACTCTGATAAAAGTATGGAATATTATGCCTTTGTTCGTATAAACTTTTATGACCTAATAATTTAACCAACGAATTTTGTACTGATTGAACATGATTGATGTTTGTTTTACAGGAAAGTCCCCAGGCTGTAATTCCATACCTTATAACAGACGGCGCTGTATATGGGCTGACGATTCGAAGAGGACTTCAGGCTTTAAAGAAATGAAAAATCAAACGATACCTTAATATTTTTGATTCTGAGACAGAGCTCCACCATCCTCTTGGTCCCCAGGGTGTTAAGCGTGAGAGCCACGCCGAGGGGCTCGTCGAACCTGACGGTGGCCGCGGAGTGTATGACGATGTTAACTTCCTCCACCAGCAGCTTGCAGTCGGCGGGGCTGAGGCCCAGCTCCGGCAGGGACACATCTCCGGACACCAGCTTTATCTTACTCAACCTCTCGGGAAACGCGGAGCGAACCCTGTCGAAAATCTAAGGCAAACAAGCATTCCAACCAATTGCATAAGTATAAGGAAATTAATGATTTCTTAAAACATGTTGTTGATTTGGATCTGTTATTTGAACGGTCAATATCATTGAAGAAGGTTAGAGACAAGGGCAAGGAAATTTTTACAGCGCTGCTTCCAACAAAACTATGTCAAATATATTTATTCCATGGAAAATCAGTTTGTTCGCTTTCAACAGCCATTTTCTACCTGTTTCATAAATGTATTGTTGAGATACGTTTTGATTTCATTAATTTTAATAGCAATGGTAACACCTTTTTATTAAATTTAATGTAAATCAAATTTAATAATTTTATTATTAAGTTCTGCAAGTATTTCAGTTTTTATTGTTGTGACAACTGTTTCGGCGTTGAGGACCATTTCAAACTGTGGTTAAGCCGCAAATGAATTCTACGAATTAAACACAAAAACAATTAATAGGTAACAACTTTGTTCATTACTTTAAAGTTTAATTTGCAGCACTGGGTTTTAATTTATAGTTTTATTTATTTTTAATAACGATTTATATTATTTCATTTTTAAAAACGGTTTATTTAAAAAAAAGGTATGCAAAGTAATTATTGTCACCCCCGACAACTGTTTCGCCTCTCGAAGGCATTATCAAATAGTAAACAATGTAACAACAGAATAGTAACTTTTCAGACACTAATGTTTTCAGGTTCATAGGTTGAGATCAACCGAAACCGGTCGACAGTGAATAAATATAATAATTGGTTTAAAATAAAAATAAATAATTTAAGTATAACGTGAAGCCACAACGTGATCGCTTTCTTCGATAATATAAATATGTTTGAAGAGTTTTATCCATTATGTACATTTATTACTTTAATTTTATTGCTGCGCTCGGGGTTCCGACACATCCGTGTCATTCACTAGCGTTCTTAAAACTAACTAAAAATAAACAAGTACAGAAATAATTACACATTATTAGGTGAGGGTAGAGGGAGCGGTGATTTGGAGGGGTGGGGGGACGGTGGTAGGAATAAAAAAAACATGGAAGCATGGTTAACAAAGGTGATTTACAGGATGCTATTATTTTGCTGACTAAATTAATTTTTGATTTGAAATTTTTGTTTATTTCTAAGGTGGACAATTTAAAATATGTGTTAATATTAGAATGTTTAAACTTCGTTTTTTTTGTTTATTGAAGCTATGGCATGTCTCTAATAAATGATTAGCAAACGCGGAATAGTTATTATTTCGTAAGCAGTGTTCACGTTCCTAGATTTTAGTTTTAAAATTTCTCGTAGCCATATATACTGTGCGTCGTATTTATTACATTTTACAGTGCATATTCTGCGTTTTACTCAATTATTAAAAATTACCTGTTGTTAATCATTTTTTTATCCTGAAATTAGTATAGAAAGCTGAAAAAATGTGATCTGGTAATATGCGGGATATTTTTAAAGATAAGTCGTATAAAGAGCTTATTTTATAAATCTTGTTGCAACTAGATTGACTGTTATTATTTCCACTATATATGTACTTTTGGAATTTTTCTTTATTTATTTCTTGTTAACTATGTAATTAATACATTCAAGGTTTATATCCATTGTTTAGGGCTATTTGTTTTGTAACGTTTATTTCGTTATTATAATTTTCAGTGCTTAAAGGGACATTAGCAGCTCGATATATCATTGAGTAGAAACCAGTAGCAAAGTAATAAAATTAAAGTAACAAAAATACAGTGGATAAAACTTTTCAAACAAAATGTCTAGAAATTGTTACATAGTTAATGCCCAAGAAATACAATACATTAAATATATATATATTTTACCTCATTCTCCAAGAGCGCCTTGTGCCTCTGCTGCAAGCCCTGCCCCTTCTTCATCCTCAGCAAAATGTAAATACACTTGATCCCTTCACAGGACCTCAGCAGCTTCTCCAGGAGGGCCTTCCCCAGGAACCCGGTGCCTCCAGTTATAAAAACACTGGTCCCGGAGTAGAAGTCTCTGACGCTGCCGTTTAACAAGTTCGAAATACCTTGTCCCAGGTCTGTCCCTTTGGACTTATGTTCTCCTGGTATTCTCCCATTATTATTACTAATGACGTAGTTAGTTCCGCCATTAGCGACGCGTTTTAGAGTCTTCATGTTTCTGTCGAGAATTTCATAGTTGCTTTCAACGGCGTATTCTTCAGACATTCTGAGTGGATTTCTGTAAGCGAGGAGACTAACGTAAAACCATTGTAACAATCGAATAATTTAACAAACTGATGATTGTTTTGGGGGTAATGAGCTGTAACCAACTTCTCAGACGGCCCTGCAGTGTCCATCATCAGGGCAGATGAGTAGATTTTGGCCATCGTTAAAGTCCGGGACACTTATACAAATGGCGGACCAACTTGATTCGATGTCTGGGTTGAGGTGGTTTTGACTAATAGCTAAAGTGGGAGGTTCTAGCCACAATCTACACATCTGCCCTGATGATGGACACTGCAAGGCTGTCTCAAAAGTTGGCAATAGAAGGAGGAACTACAACACGGCTTACCAAAAAATCAATACCTTGATTACAAGATTGGTATTATAATAATCGTATTGAAGGTCAGAGGATAATAGTGATGAATGTCCAAAACAAACAAAGAATGTTTTTTGTCACCATTATGTCTAGAAGCTTCCATAGCACAATGTCAACTTGACAAAACAATCAAAAACGATCACATTTCCAAATTATGTCAAGAATAAATATTGATATACACGAATAATTTTATTTTTTTATTTAATGGAAATCAAGTTTAATAATGTAAAGTTCTTTAAGAATTTCAGTTTTTTTTTATTGTGACAGCTGTTTTGGCGTTGAAGACCATTTTCAAACTGCGGTTAATCCACATTGAGACGACTTACTTATATGATTTTATTTACTCCCATCCAATTGTAATTTGGACGGGTGTTTAAAATAATTATTTATTATCAGTAAAACCGATTTAATTATAAAATAATTAAAATTACCTATTCTCTGTTCGGTTTCACCAATAATTACTGAAGGCAAATTGAAAAAACTATATGAAATATTTTTTTATTAAATATGACTTAAGTTTTTTTTTTAAATTAAATGGAGTTCTACGAAATAAATGCAAAAAAAAATTAACGAACACAATGATAGAATAAAGTGAGGAATGTCCATTTAACATGTACATGGAATGCGACCGTAACATTAGCCTGCTCAGTCAAAAACCCCATTTCGAGGTACCACGTGAATGGAATATCCATATAAAGGAAGCGAGAAAAAAAACCCAAAACGTAGGAGACAGCGACAGAAAGAAGACGAGATGAAATGTAATGTAAACGATTTTGTAAAGTTAAATATTTTGTACCCATGTCCATTGTCCACACTACGTTTTTGGCGGTAGGTACCACGAAAATGTTATATACCCTATTTTATATACCATATGACAACACCGAGCTACTGACTTTGAAATGTATCTTTCACTATATTATTAATGGTTTTGTGTTTAATTCGTAGAACTCCATTTAATTTTTTTTATTTTTTTTATTTAATGTAAATCAAATTTAATTATTTTATTATTAAGTTGTGCGAGTATTTTAGTTTTCATTATTGTGACAGCTGTTTCAGCGTTCAAGGCCATTTTCAAACTGCGGTTAATCCACATTGCGACGACTTATTTATACGAGTTGATTAACTCACTTCCATAACATTATAATATTAATAAATAACATATTTCACACATTTAAATAAATCAATTAATAAAACATTGTTATTTAAATACGGGGAAAACACATTATAATTGTAAAAACATAATAAAACAGAATGTTATTTAATTTCTAATAAAATCGGTTTTACCGAAAATAAATCATTATTTTAAACACCCGTCCAGATTAGAATGGGGGAAGTAAATAAAATCGTATAAATAAGTCGTCGCAATGTGGATCAACCGCAATTTGAAAATGGCCTTGAACGCTGAAACAGCAGTCATAATAATAAAAACTGAAATTCTTGCAGAACTTAATAATAACATTATTAATTTAATTTACGTTAAATTTTTTAAAAACATAAACACTATTAGAATATGATAAAGAATCATCTCCAAAGTATCACTAATTTCTGGAGACCGTTTGGTTAAGGAAAAATAAATGCGCTTGCACCATTGTGTTTTTTAAAGTTACTTTCATTTTCCTGTGAGCCATCTTTGTGTTGCCATTTAAAACTTTTTAAACGATCTCACATTTCCCAATAATTGCCTACCTTTAAATTGGGGACTGTGGGTGTGTGGGGCTGTTCGATTTTAAAGCTGAACCAAAGCCAGAGGTAGGAACAAAACTGCTGTTATCAATTCACATAAAACTATGGCTACAAGTATAATTTTTCTATAAACATGTTAATAAAATCCAATTATATGACATTCAGTTTAAATGTGCCGACAAAGAACACACGACAAACTGCAACATTTTTCTACAACACTTACACAACTAACTATCAGTCGCATTCATTAACCAATAGAATGCATGATCTGGGCAAGAGGTTTGGAGATATTATTGATGTATTTGCAGTTATCTTCAAAATATTGTATAAATAAATTAACCTTATGAAAGATAAATTACTTACCCTTTAACACCACCCTTAGCCGAATTTGGAAATATATCAGTAAAGTTTAGTCCTAACATCAGAATCACTTCACTTTAGTTCTTTAAATCACAGAACTAAATCCATTAACTTTCATGTATATATAAATAGTTCACTCGTTCAATGAATGCCGTACGTAATACGGGGTACTACTGTTGATCTTCCGCGACAAATCTTTCTTATATACCATGACGTTTTAATTGTTTACGATGTCGCCAAAAAAATTACAATACATTATAATTTTTTGTCTAATGTTCATGAAAACCCATTTTTTGTGCGTTTTTGCCCACTGCACGCACATACCATATTATTAAATTATTGGATGCAAATTATAAAACTAATTTTAAAATATACATTTTGTAATTAGCTACTTGGTACAGTCCATGATAGCTTTTTCTTTGACAATCCCCCAAAGGGCACACAAACTCCAACAGCTCGGAGGGCTTTGAAGCAGAGAATGGACGGTTACCTTGAGAAGGTCTTCTCTTGGGGTAATAACCTCATCGAATTTAATGTTTCAAAGACCCAACCATGTCGGATTATGTCTAAAAGGGATCGAAATGATAATCTAGTCTCCTTTAATGTAATCTTCCCAACAAGCCCTCCATTGATATGCTCGGTTTTATTATATGTAGAATTAATAAAACATAATCGTCTTAAACGCCCTGTGATTGGTTGGCAGTTTCTGATAAAACTTACACCGCTCACTCACGAGATGGTGGGCCGCGTGCATTAACCTAGGTACAAGTACTTAACTAGGTTATCCGTGTATTCAATTTTTTCGCACGTGCGATTTGAGGTATTAAAGATAATACATGGGTGTAGGTGTAATTACAGAAAAAATTTTGGTTCTCCAACATTTGTTTTAATGAATGACAAGTGTTTAGTTTTGGAGATGTTTTTTTTTCTGGCTCTTACTCTGCGTTGAACGGAGAGTAGAATTTTAGATAGGGCTTGATAGAAGTGAGGACATTTGTTTAGAGAGTTACAACCAAAAAACCTGTAATCTAATGTTTCTACTTCTATTCCACAGAAAGCACAATCTGAAGATTCAAGCACCTGAATTTAAAAATGGTGGAGGGAACGGAGAAATTTCCAATTCTCATTCGAATAAGAAATGAAATTTCTTTTTTGTAAAAATGGGGGGATTGTTGAAATTACGGTTTTGATGGGATAGCCCTCTGAATTGAAGTATAGTAGACTCCCTTGAATTGACTAGTAATGTATCTATACCTTGCCGAAATATTGCGGGATTTCTCTTTAAGGTTGGAAAAATGTTAAATAAGGGATGTGGTGTATGAGGATAATAATAGATTTGTACGCTCCTTATTTTGCCAATGTTTCCGCAATGTTGATACCAGTGGAGTGCAGTCCATAAATGCTTAAAAGCTGTGCTTACCATGAGAAAAAAGGGACCATAAAAATAAATTAAAAAATATTTAAAAATTTTGAAAAATACCTAACAAATGTGTAGTTTTTTCAAGAATTTGGTAAAGAACTTGTAGGCTCATGATTCGATTGACCACAACAATCAGTGGAAGATGATAATAGAATGGAAAATTTAAAATATTTTATACGTAATTCATACCCCGACTTTAAAAAGCTACAAACAACCTTTCTTTGGCCATATAGCAATCCACGCCAACATGCCAAAATGTTCAGGAATACAAATTAGAATTACGGTTTTTCCAGAGTTGCGTATAAGCCATACAAAGTGGTGATCATGATAAAGAAGAGGACTGGATTTAAGTTTTTGGATGAAACTGTGAGAGTCGGACAGAACAAGGGTGGTAGATTCTTGTCAAGCCATTTTTTTTTTAATTTCCTTCATTTCAATTTCCATATGTTTAGATCCTTTTCCTAGATTTGCGCATTGCACAAAATTACTGTATTGTCTGAGTACTGTTTACATTATAGAAGAGTAATCTAATTTTCATATAGGTGCTACCTTATGGAACTCCATACTCTATTTCTGCGGTGTCACCGAAGAATTTGTTTATATCAACTACGTGTTGCCTATTTTTTATATAACTAATAAACCACTTTAAGTTTTTCGATCAACAAATCATGTGAGATAGTAGCAAAGGCCTTGACCACGTCTAGAAAAACACAAATTACTTTAAATCCCTCATCTAAGTTTTTTGCGAAGTATTTTGTTATATCTAAATATAGCATTTTCTGTACCCGTTTTTGCTCGAAGGGGTAATTGGCGACTTAGAAGTAATTTGCGTTTATCGAGATCTTTTTTCTATGAATTGGTGTAATTCTGGCAAATTTCAGTTTGTCAGCGAAACTTTGATTAAAATGTGTAGAAGAGGTATAACAATATACATATTTGCAGATTTATTTACATTTGGTTGGAGATGTCCGGACCCGGAGCGCGTGGTTTGAGTGATATAATAACTTTAGTTATTTCTATTTTATTTGAAGTATATATATTAAAAGAGTGAACTGGTCATCTGGTAGAGCATTTTTTTGCTAACAATTCTTCAGATGTGTGTTTTTATTTTTATTTTTTTATTTATTATTTTTCTTTTTTTTATTTCGATCTTTTGAGCTATGTTTGTCGGCATTAATAAAATGAGAATTTATGTATTTTGCTTTTGGTTAAAAATATTTCCCAAATAATAAACAATTCATTAATATTAGTTATTTTCCTAGATTTTAAATAAACATCATAGACATCTTTTATAATTTTTCACTACAGTACCTGTCTAATAATACTTTACAGTGCCCGTCTGTGACGACTGTATGGGATTGCATGGAGAGCTGTATGGCGAGATAAGCCACGTCCATTGATTTTAATATCATATTATATTCGTCGTGTGTAACGGGATTAACACTAAAGTAAAACACGGATTAATGCTTTTTATTTCTCGGGCATTATACTATGTAACAATTTTTATGTATTTCGTTTTGAGAGTTTATTTTAAAATGAAGTAACTAATGTTCATTATGAAATAAATTCTTCAAAACCGGTTTGTTTATTAACAGGACTGATGCGTATATTTAAACAGTAAAACCATATTTGACCGTATTAGAAATGTGTAGATCTGGATAGAATATACTCGTATATATATATTGCGATAGTTTTGGAAGGTTAATGGTATAAGAAATTGGAGACACCTGAGAAATACATGGCACGACCCAGTGATGTGCCTGCCAAGACAGAGGGGTAAGTTATGGTTTGTTAGTTAGTATAAGGACAAAGTAAACTAACTAATTAACTACATATCAATGCTTGTCTATCGTCATTTCTGTAAAACCACCCTCTGTACAAATGCCTACCAGTGGCTATCAATAAATAATTTCCCTAATAAATTAACACTTTATTTATAAGATCGAACATTAAACTAGCCTTCACGTCGTTTCTCCGCAGACGTAGGCAGAGATAACGAACCGCCAAACAAATCGGTCTTGGCACACACTTCTTGCTTAATTCACATTCATACATTGTCTCATACATTCTCTTCTGTTATTCTGGGTCCGACTCAAGTATTTGATTCACTTGATTGTGCCATGCCTTCCTCGGGCGTCCCCGCCTTCTTCTTCCATTCGCACTCACGTCATATATCATCTTTAGACTCCTTTCTCCGTTCATTCGCTTTACATGCCCAAACCATCTAAGGGTCCCTTTCTGAATCTTACCTATTAGGCTTACATCATCATCCATACAAATAAAATTACCCCGTGTGATTGCATAAAGTTAAGGTTTATCTGATCAATTTGGAACGCATCCCATTTCGCCCTATAAACTACAATATCTGTCAGTCAGTCCTAACCTCTCTGATGTATTCCCTTTGTTCAAAATTATGCATGCATCAATTGATACACCAAACATTTTATCACAAGTCAACATTAATACACCAACGAGAAAATCAACATGGAGGATAAAAGACATTCTTATATTCAAACCTATCATACAAATACGGGATATTTGTCTCCTTTACCGCAGATATTAAGAAATTATAATACTATACACTGCTCTAATAATGAAAAAAGTTTTACCATTAATATCAAACTGATAATGTGATGATGCCCTTTATTAAGTATCAACACAGTGTACCATCTAGCACAGGTGACAATAAGGAGTTAGTTAATACACCTACTTTATAATATGTTTTCGACCTTTCACTTTTTCTCATTCTTATTATCATTTTTGCGAGATAATGTTTGTTGTTGTTTATTGTGCTTATTGGTTATTATTGCTATGTAAACATTCATGTATGTAAGTTTTGGGAATATTGCCTGTTTTATTTACTAAAATAAAATAAAATTAAAAATCAAAATCTTAACATTATTCACACGATCATACATGGTTTTACACACATTCGCCGCAGAGATCTCATTCTCCGTCAGTTCCGTGCATCACTGCATACATCAGGGTAAGGTGAAAGATGGTCATTTTTTTATTATTTATTATTGTATGACATATTACTCATCCATTCCCAGTACAAGATTTCTTATTTTAACATTCCCAACATTTGGGAAGATATGTATATTTATTATTGTACGACATGTTACTCATCCATTCACAGTACAAGATTTCTTATTTTAACATACCCAACATTTGGGAAGATTATTGTATGACATATTACTCATCCATTCCTAGAACAAGATTTCTTATTTTAACATTCCCAACATATTGGAAGAATTATATATATATATATATATATATCTTCCCAAATTATTATTGTTATTAGTTATTATTGTACGACATATTACTCATCCATTCCTAGTACAAGATTTCTTATTTTAACATTCCCGACATTTGGGAAGATATATATTAGAGTAATATATATATTTATAAATAAATTAAAAATTACTTTGTAATCAACACTTTATTAATATATATGGGTAACTTCGGGTAATATGGCACACCATAACCATCATTTCTAATAAAACACTTTGTTGACGATGTCATAAAATCTTTACCGTTTATTTCAGTAAATAAACTAATCTGGTATCAAATTGTATCAGCCAAAGTAAATCATAATAATCAGAAAACAACGAATTTTTTTTTCTAAAACCCTAAGAATTAACGTATTAAAAAATAGCAGGGTAATATGACCCACCAGTAAGCCATATTACCGTACCGTTACTGAAATTAAATCAAATAACTTTAGAATTATTTAATTGTACAAATCTCGTAAAAAAATAGTTTGTCACTGTTACAGTGCATTTTTCATGAGCCCAGAGGTTACAAGAACAACATTGTATCCAAATTTCACATCTGGTGTACTCAGAATACAGACATTCACAGTACAAACATTTAGCACCTTCTTCAATACGTCTGTCGGGGCTTTCATCTGTGCTGTCTTCATGGGAAGGTTCACTATCTTCTTCCGAGATGGAACATGCTGAAGGTCTAGTCATAATTTTACCTGATATCGTTAAAATAATTATTTGATAGAGGTAAATTAATTAACTAATATACTAAGCATGGAATGAAAAGCTGATAATTTTTTATTAGGATGGTTAGAAGTATTATGTACAACGATGTCTGTAGAAGTATCTTTACGAGATACATTAAATTAAAATTTATTGTTAACAATAGAAATATTTAATGATATAATTTTGTCCTATTTCTGTGGTGAATTTAATTTCTTAATATATATGTAATCATTGAAGAAGATAATATTAACTCAAATGAAGAAGAAAAGACACAGAAAATAAAAAGGTGTCAGTCGCAACTGGGAATCGAGCCCAGGACCTTTGTCTTACCGGGAAAATGCTCTAACTACTGAGCTAATCTCACCTTTTTATTTCCTGTGTCTTTTACTTTTTCATTTTTCATTTGAGATGTGTTAATATTATCATCTTCAATGATTAAATATTACAATGAGGTATGTAACCTTCAATAATTTATTATAATAAATGTAATATACGAGTATATATCGACTGTTTAAAAAAATTTTATTTTTTTCCTCTTTTTTTTACAGTTACTCCACGAGTTACTCCATGAGGGAAATAATTTCCTTCGAGGCCTATTTCATCTTTGGGGATGCTGTGTGGAGGGTCTTTTTGACGATAAGAAGGAGTGAACCTGGGTCTTGAAGAGTCCCGTATTGTAGGAGGGAGGAAACACAGATGTCGACAGATCGTTCCACAGCCAAGCTGTTGTTCACAAGAACCAGCCGTAAAAGTGACCCGTTCTCATGTGACAAATGTCAAACATATACAAACGTTGGGAGCGCGTTCGGCATGTTTCCCGACTGTGCACCAGTCCTGTGAAGGGATCAATGACGCTAGTTACTCAGAGCATCTTCCATTGAAATACCGGTAGAACAAGGTCAGCATTCTCACCTGACCTCTGTGCTCCAAAAATAGGGGAATCTAACAATCGGCCCGCCCATTTCTGCGCAGTCAGGGGTTTTTTGTCAAATATTTTGGGCTCCCGACCAGAGGTGGCTGCCAAATTCTACAGTTGAGAGTACTTGCAATTTGTATAGGGTTAATAGTTGGGTACTATTAAAGTGTCTGCGGGTTCTGTACAGTACGCCCAGCATCTGAGTTAACTGTACTCTGGCTACGATGGAGCCCCCGTGCCTGAGCTGGTCACTTAGGGTTACACCGAGCATATCAATGGAAGGCTTGTTGGGAAGGTTGCTGGTTGGTTGGAAGGTTGAAGAAGATATAATAGAATCTCTCTTGTCACTATGTCAACTACATTAATAAACATCGGCATCATTGGTGTTAGTTCCTACCTTAATTGCCATTTTTCCAGTCTTTACCTTCCAAGACTAAATACAACGTTTTTAAAAATGGAACACTCAGTGTTCGGAGAAGAAAAAATTACTTTCAAGGAGCACGTTTGGTCTCTATATTATTTGGTAACTGTTTGGTTATCCTAGCTCCTTTTAAACCTTAAAACTATCTCTCATTACATGCATGTTTCCTTGACCTGAGTAAGGCCTTCGACAGGGCTTCTCACCCGTTGTTGTGGGTTAAACCCAGGGATAGAGGTATATCATCGGAGGTGATACGCATCCTCGAGCTGTGGCACAGACAGCAGGAAAATCTAGTAAAGCGGAAAGATGACTTTTCCGAACCTTTCCTCCTAAAGAGCGGCGTCAGACAGGATGGTTGTATGTCTCGATATTGTTCAACCTTTACATGGACGAACTAACCGAAAGACTAAACAATGCAAGGGTAGGCTGCCGCATCGGAGGACAGTGTCTGAACAACATCAGTTATGCGGACGACATGGTACTGATGGCACCGTCTATAAGAGGGCTGCGCATTCTCCTGAAGATCTGCGGAGAGTTTGCTGAAGAAACAAACATGTCTTATAACCCCAATAAAACAGCTCTGTTGGTCATAAGATATAGACAAGGCCCGACTAGTATTCCTGCAGCTACCCTGAACGGTGTGATCCTGAAGGTGACTGAAGAAACCAAATACCTAGGACACATAATCACCAGTACTCTGATGGATGATGAAGACATTGATAAGCAAAGACGAGCTCTTAGTGTAAAATCGAACATGCTCAGTAGAAGGTTTCGCCTTTGTAGTACCGCTGTGAAAAGGACTCTCTTCTTTACATTCTGCACAACGTTGTACACGTGCAAACTCTGGGCAAACTATAAAAAGTGTAGTATGGAAATACTTCGTGTACGGTGTAATAGCGCTTCCAGTATGTTCACGGAGGGGCGAGTTTCCGGTTTTGCACCGCTTATAAAATCCAGGGTGGCTGGAATGAGGGAAAGAATAAACAGCTCCAGGAATATCCTCATCATGGAAGCCCGCCTCAGTCCAGCCTCCAGCATCGACGCATCTGGAGAAAGATATTGGCCCCTCACAACTTAAATGCCGCAGTACCTTAAAGGCGTTATTTTGATGTATTTAATTTTTATTCGTTATATTATTTATATTTTTAATTTTTTGTTTTATGTGTGATGTATATTCACCTACTATCGTATTATTATTTTATGTATTTAACTATTGCATGTATATTTTGTATGGAATGTGTGGAACTGCACTAACCTACCCACATACCGGAATAAACACTTATTATTATTATTACAATAAATAAAATCCATCATTATTAACAGTTTTACAAGCTAAACCCCATAGTTTCGTCTAAGTAGATACGCTTGTAACATTGTATAACAACTGGAGATTATGTTAAGATTATGTCTTTACTTAAACCATCTCATAGTATAATAAATTCCCTTCACCTTCATATTGTCATGTAATGAACACTGACACGACAAGCTGAGTTTTTTGCGGCTTTACGGATTCATGGACGCCATTCAAAATACATCAGTTTCTCACGATTACTTGCAAAGGCCAGTGAAAAAACTCTAGTAAAAAGTTTGTTTTCCTATTTCGCTCATCCAACTCACTGGCCCTAACTAAAACAACTGATGAACTATGACTGGGTATCTAAACTCTAAACATTACTATTCACAACAAGAATTATTATCTGGTGGCCTTCAACATCGTCACAAATGCAAAGTGAGCCTCAGTTCAACGTAAATAAGTTTACTTTATCTGAGAATACTCACGACTTTTTGTAAGACTCATATTTTTTTGCCCACGTCACACAATGAGCATCTATCTAATAATAAAGTAAGTATATTTTAATATTGTATTTTGGTGGCTATTTTTATTTAATAAATTTTAACCCTTCAGTGACTTCCTGGGACCCACAAGAAAACACCTCTACCCACTGAACTAATAATCCCTAGAAATGTGAGCTATACCGATATGATAGAAAACTGACATCGTCAATTCAATGAGACGTTTAGACTCCTAAGGGCCGGTTTTATAACCATCCGTTCATAACGCTTGATTCCATTTTTAACTAATATTTGGTCTACCGCCCGATTTCGCCGTTTTATAAACATTCGTTGGAGTGTCGGTCGTTCGACTGTCAGTTGTTACCCGACGATTGCTTATTTAAAACCGTGGACTGTTTTCATTAAAAGACAAAATATAATTTTAATTTGTAAAATGGATTCCTTATCGAGCAGTGATAGTGATGATAAGCGAATGGCGATTATTCAAGATAAAAAAAAACAAACGGATAACGATCCGTTAACGAAACGCTTCGTTACGTAACGGAAATTTAGTAGTTAGTTTATAAAATTTGCCCTGAGCCTCGGATAGGTTATTGAAATTGATTTTCTGTTCAAGAGAGATTGAAGAATTCCAGTGAATAGTGTTATGACTTTAAAAATATATATTCATATAGATCAGCAAACGCCGATTGTGAATATATAATTTTTAATATATTTAATTACACGTAGAATTTATAAAACGTTATTTAAAAGTGAGTAAATAATCATCTCATCGAAACACCTTGTTGTATTGGTACCATTGTATTTGGAACATTTTACGTCACGTGTGTTTTTGGATTAGTATGAAGATTTTTATTTTTCGATTTTGTTTTGCATTTTAAATATGTAACGTCATACGGATTCAGGAGATCCGCATCCTGACAATCGTGTTTCAGTTATATTGTCGAGTTTTATAGCCTACCTAATTACTTCAAACTTCACTTGTCTATATACTTCCAGGTTGGGCACGCTCGTCGCTCGGCCGTTGGTTCATAGTTCATACAACTAAACAAAACAGTTTTATTGTCTAGATGGCAAGCCTACCTATTTACTTCAAACTTCACTTGTCTACGAGTATATACTTCCAGGTTGGGCACGCTCTTCGCTCAGCCGTTGGTTCATAGTTCAGACAACTAAACAAAACAGTTTTATTGTTTAGATGGTGAGCCTACCTAATTACTTCAAACTTCATTTGTCTATATGCTTGCAGGTTGGGCACGCTCGTCGCTCGGAACTAAACAAAACAATTATTATTTTTATTTAATTCAATCAACCCATTCTAATTTGGACAGGTTTTAAAAATAATGATTTATTATCGGTAAAACCGAATTAGTTAGAAAATAATTAAAATTCTCTATTCTGTGAGGTTTTTCATTTATAGTGTTTTTCTTCGTATTTATTAGTTATATTTTTTTGATAATGTGAAGATCCTAGAGAAATGGTTAATAAATAATTTTTCTTACTGTATATCGTATATGTTCTTTGAATCTAGTTGAGAAAGCCCTTCCTGTCTGCCCGATATAGGTAGCGTTGCAGTCGGCGTGGTCACATTTTAATTCGAATATGCCACTATTATTATTCTTAGGATTTTTACTTTGAGTTTTTTAGGCTTGTTCCTATATTATTATTGGTTGTAAAAGCTATATTTTAACTACATTTTTAAATTTCTTTTGCTATTTTTACAGATATTGATTGGAACGAGAAATTCCGTACATGCAGTTTTTTACAGTTTTTTTTTATTATGTACCGGATATACTAAATTAATTTTATTTAAACATTTCTTGCTTTTCATAATTTTATAATATATTAATATATTAATTTGTTATAATATATAAGTCGTCACAATGTGGATTAACCACAATTTTAAAATGGCTTTAAACGCCGAAACAGCTGTCACAGTAATAAACCTAAAAATACTTGCATAACTTAATAATAACATTATTCAATTTAAATTACCTTAAATTAAAAAAATTATAATAATTAAATGAAGTTCTACGAATTAAATACAAAAACAATTAATAATCAATTGATAAAAACTAACATTACTAAAAACTAAAGATGGCGTCAGCTGGTCACATCTCTGGAATATACATAACCCCCATTTTGAGCGATCGGTACAATTTCTCTACTTTTTGCCACAGATGGGGAAGAAGTCTCATTTGCATGACTTACTCCAAAGATGTCGGAAAGATGTGCTGCCAACAATAACGTACAAAGCTGCAAGATATGCCAAAAAAATGTTTATTTCTGTCATGTAGAAGATCTATTGATATTCAAATTGAAATACTTAGTTTAACCTTCCAGTGGTAGCGCTGTCGTAAAATTTAAGACAAATGCTCCTTATCGCTTCCCCCACTCTCACTATTTCAGTCACAATCGTCGAGCTCTGAGCTCTGAGCTATTCGAGGGTCACTGTCTCTCTAAACTACAGACGTACCAGATGTGCTTAGATGTTTTTGTTATTCATTGATATTTGTAAGTATATTAAATAAAGTACTTTTTCCTACATATTTCTCATTTATATCGTTTATTTTTATACAGGACGGGTCGTGTGAAAGTTCCCGCGCTCCTCTCACCACGAGCTCTCGAAATGTTGTGACTAAACCGGAGCGCTAATGTGAAATGGTAAATATATAACCCCGCTCAGTATTTACCAAGCCCTACCAGACGTTAACCCCGGTCCTCATTTCCCCTCGCCTAGTAAGGCCCTGGGTGTCTTTGATTGGTCGGCGCTCGGGCCTAATAACCTTACAGCAATTCCCTAACATTTATATAAAGAAAACACCATTTATATGGTGAAAACTTGATGACGTAAAATTTACGACAAGTGCTCGCTCAAGGGAAATTATTCAGCGCGCCCGCTTGAAGGTTAAAAAAAAGCTTAATTTAACATAATAAAACACTGTTTTCATTTATTTAAGACTAGCTGATGCGTACCCGTCCTTGCTCGGGATTATTTATTTATTTTGGAATAAAATTATGAAGTTGTGAATTCCTGTTTGTCTTTTGGGTGCCATAATTGATTTGACAGCGAAAGTTTGCCTTGTGACGACCATTACTATCTCTGAACAAAGAAATAATTTGAAAATTTTATTTCGTTCCAAAAATTTTATTTTTTTCAAAACGTGTATAAATAATAAAGTTCTTAATAATAATAAAAATAATAATAATAATAATGTTTTATTTCAGCAGAACAAAGCGGTGAGTGCAATACTCTGCCTATTAAGTATGTACCTACATGTATTTTTGATTTTTAAAATCTACCCAAACAAACCTTCGTCTTTTGAATATATAATCTGTGGCTAACCAGAGTGGTATATCTATGGGCTAACATCGATACAAAATGGCGAGTTCAATGTTTTTTCTTATACTACTTACTTCAGTCCTCTGCCTCAAATGTGTCGACTATCCCCTATAGTATTGTTCTATGGGGTCTCTTTTTTCAGACCACGCCTGCCAGGGAAAAATCTAAACGCCATTTTATTCGTTCCTGCGTTTCTTTAACTTTTACTCTGTGTTGCCAATTAAAGAAAAATAATAGGCCATGAGTATATTTGAAAGGTACCTAGAAAATTACATACAATAATTGCCTTGGGGAAAAATGAAATCCATTAAATACGCGCAGAGCAGTCGAAAAAAAAAAGAATTTTATTTACTAAAACAGATCTCGAAAGGTTTATAATTGGTCTGTTCTATTGCATTTCTTGAAAAAACTCACAGCAAATTCGTTCAAAGTTTTGACATTTGAAAAATCGGAAAAAAAACGACATGTTGTTATTCTCCCAGCCGATTTACCGCGTTTCGATGGAATGATTTTTCTTCGACAAAATTCGAAAGTTAGTTCGCAAGTACCTACCCGAAAACGTAATCTATTAATGAATTCCAATTTGCTTATTGGGAAGGTACCTAATTTCGAGGTACCTATCGGGATAGTATAAAACGATTGCTTGAAGGTAGAATACTTGGAAAAATGCATTTCTTAACATAAAACCACCATTTTTTTATGCTTTTGATTTTCCGAACACAGGGCGCTATAAAAATAATATTATAATTATCAGTAATTTATATTTTAAAACTCATTAGAAATGTAGTAGAATCACATGATTCGGTGAACGTAAAAAATCATTAAAGATGCGTTTTTTGATAGAAAACGACCATTTTTTCTCTAAACTTTTTTAATATTTATATAGCGTTGTTTTTTTACTTACACATTGAACTTAGCAGTTATCTCTTAAAACTAAGGTAGGATTTGGGTAGATGTAGGGTAAAAGTAGGGTAGGAGTTGGGTAGATGTAAGGTAGATATAGGGTAGATGTAGGGTAGGTTTTGGGTAGATGTAGAGTAGGGGTAGGATAGGTGTAGGGGTAGGGGTAGGAGTAGGGGTAGAAGTAGCCGATATGGATATCAAACTGAGGATGTCCACCTACGCATCCTGATTTAAGCAATAAAAAAATGTCAGCTTACTCCTAGGCCCCTTTTTGCGAGAAAGGGCTCACACAGAACTAAATAGGGGTAGTGGTAGGGTAGGAGTAGGAGTAGGAGTAGGAGTTGGAGTAGGGGTAGGAGGGTGAGTAGAAATATTTTACCAAATATTCGTTTTAAAAACATATTTCCAACACACACAATCCTTGCTTCATCCACATTTAAACACATATCCACAACTATTCATAACCAATTGCAAAACCTAGGATGATAAGATAGAGTGTGTTATTATTATATATATTGGTATATTTTTGTCGATAATCTGTTATTACAGTTTCAGAAAAATGTCCTGCTATTACTTAAAAATACGTAACAATAATTGCTAATTATATTATGTATCACTTGTGTCTTTCTTTGTTTCTATTGTATTATGTATCATTGAGTGAGTTTTAATTGTATATTAATAATTTTATGTTTTGTGTATTCTTTGTCTGATTATTTATAATTTGTGTATATTAACTTAGTTTTTATAACTGGATTGTTCTCACGTATGTGAGTTTATCAAAAGCTTTTTGGATTGCATCAACTTGTAATCTTTGATTAAATAAATTACATACATAATTAAAAAATTCCAAGCGATTCAAATTCTTAGATCTGTGAGGAACATACCCACATTGTCTAGTGCAGAGAAGGGGCTTAAGTAAGAAAAATATTTTTTATGTTCAATTTATTTTTAATAACTTATTGAAATTTATAGACCTCATTGTAATATTTAATCATTGAAGAAGATAATATTAACATATCCTAAATAAAACACGAAACCGAAATAAACTACAGAAAATAAAAAGGTATCAGTCGCATCTGGGACTCGAACCCAGGACCTCTATCTTACCGGGACAACCTCTTTACCAACTAAGCTAATGAGACCAGTTCAATTTACGCCATCTTTATAAATATCAAACCTCAAATTCAATACTTGTCAATATCATCCTTCATTTTAAATCCCATATTATCCGACTGATACCTTTTTTATTTTCTGTGGTTTTTGTCAATTTTGTGTTTCATTTAGGATATGTTAATATTAACTTTTTCAATGATTAATTATTAATGTTTCACTAATATAATATTATACACGTATTTTATGGTTACTTATGAGCACCTCTCGGCTGTTGTATAAGTAATAATAATATGTATGATGTATTTTATGGTTACTTATGAGCACCCCTCGGCTGTTGTATAAGTAATAATAATATGCATGATGTATTTTATGGTTACTTATGAGCACCTCTCGGCTGTTGTATAAGTAATAATAATATGCATGATGTATTTTATGGTTACTTATGAGCACCCCTCGGCTGTTGTATAAGTAATAATAATATGTATGATGTATTTTATGGTTACTTATGAGCACCTCTCGGCTGTTGTATAAGTAATAATAATATGTATGATGTATTTTATGGTTACTTATGAGCACCCCTCGGCTGTTGTATAAGTAATAATAATATGTATGATGTATTTTATGGTTACTTATGAGCACCCCTCGGCTGTTGTATAAGTAATAATAATATGTATGATGTATTTGATGGTTACTTATGAGCACCTCTCGACTTTTTTTTTTTTTTACATGAATACCGCACAAGAGTCCCAACTGCTCCCAACCGTCTGGAGCCAGTGACACTATGGCATTCCCAATTGGGGAATGTTGTGAGGCTGGAGGTATTGGGGAGGGGAAGGAGAAGGGGAAGGGAAATACTAGATCTCAGAGTCAAATACACAATATCTGAAAGAAAAAAACTTATGGTACTAAAATAAGTGGAATGACTCACCTCTACGGTCGGCGTAGATTAACCACGACGGAAAATGTCACTTAGAATTAGTGACAAAAAAGGTCATTACTATCTAGTGAGGTAGGTACCTTTTTACGAAATACAATACTGCGTTAAAAGGTGTATTTATGAGATTTAAAAATAAAATAAAAATGTATTCTAAAGCATTAATTGTTTTAAAAGGTTTTGTTTTAAAACCTTGTGTTACTTGAAGATATTTCACTAATTTGTATTTTCAAATAATCTCTTAACAATCTGTTTACTATGTCTCCGAAATTCCGCGAATAATCAAGTAGTCTTTAAGCCTAGGGAAAAGGATAAAGAATATTCCTTAAAAGGAACCAGAATAGCGTTCCAGTTCTCTTCATTGGCGTAGTAACTTAAACTTTGAAAATAATTAACACAAAAAAAAAATCATCTTTAATTTGAACCAATGATGCATATTCGTTGAACAATGTCAAATTTGAAAAAATATGTTCAATAAATAATATTATTACTACAATTGTAAATGATAAAACACAAATCACAAATATTTGTGATTGAAATTGAACTCTAGCTATTGTCATTGAGAGCAAGTAATGCGGCACACTGGGTGGTAGTGGTGCACTGGGAACTACACGGTCCATGGTTCAAAATCAGCGAATTACCATACATAAACCTTATTTAAAAAAATCATAATAAATACCTACAATCTTATTATTATTAAATAGATACACATTGTGTGACGTGGGTGGACTCATATTATATACTCGGGTGTATGAAAAAAGTGGTGTGATAAAAGATTTATACTCACAGATTATTATTAGTATTTTTTTTAACTTAGAACCGAACTTTTACATATTTTTTTAACGATATTGAAGACCAGGAAAAAACATGGACAGTATTATGTAACGAGGAACTAGTACTCAAGTAAAAAAATAATAACATGTTAAAAACTGAGTTGGTGCTAAACTTTTGTTCCCAAAGGGGTCGTCAATTTGTTAAAAATGTTGACAAGTGCACCAATCCGTGGTTACGCGGATGACAGTACAGTCCATTATAGTTTTTTTTTACAAGCCCCAAAGAGCACACAAACTCCAACGGTTCGGAGGGCTTTGAAGCAGAGAATGGACGCTTACCTCGAGAGGATATCCTCTTGGGGTAAGAATAATGTCTGATTAGGTCTAAAAGGGATCGAAATGACAATCTAGTCTCCTTTAATTGAAGCAATCTTCTCAACAAGCCCTCCATTGGTATGCTTGGTGTAACCTTAAGTGACCAGTTCGGGTATGGGGGCTCCATCGAAGTCAGAGTAAAGTTAGCCTCTCAGAAACTAGGCATATTGTACAGAACCGGCAGATGCTTTAATAGTACACAACTTCTGACTCTGTATAAATCTCATGTGCGCCCCACTGTGAAATTTGGCAACCACCTCTGGTCGGGAGCCCCAAAATATATGAAAAAACTCTTGACTCTGTGCAGAACCGACGGTGCGTTTGATAGATTCGCCAATCTTAACAAACGGAATGCAATCTTTGGAGCACAGACGACAGGTGGGAATACCGTCCTTGTTCTAGCGGTATTTTAATGGAAGATGCTCTCAGGAATCCCTTCGGCATCGGTGTATATTCGGGAAACACACCAAACGAACGCCCAATATTTGCACACGGTTGACATTTATCATATGAGAACGGGTCCCTTCTACGAATCGTTCTTGTATTCAGCAGCTCGGCTGTGGAGTGGTCTGCCGGCCTCTGTGTTTCCTCCATCCTACAAGATGGGTCTCTTCAAGACCCAAGTTCACTCCTTCCTATCCTCTAAAAGACCCTCCATACAGCATCCCCAAAGATGATATAGGCTTTGAGGGAAATTATTTCCCTCAGTACCTGTGGAGTTTATATAAAAAATTTAAAATGCAACAGGTGTAAGTGAACGTTACTGCCAGCTATCCTAGCAAGAACTAATCATTGTCTAAGGACTGTTTCGTGTTACGCAGCAAGCATCAACGCGGAACAAAATCGCTGTCAGAAGTTTGGTGTATTTTGTAGTGTTTTAATCAGTTTTAGTTAAACAAAATGATGAATAGAGGCAGATATTTGATGGAACTAGTACAAAAGATGTGAAATATTCTTTATAATGTACAACTTTTCACAGAAGATTAAAGTTTTACAATTAAAAAAAGCAATGTTATTTCAAAACCGTGTAAAAAAAACCCCCTGTAAAATCAGAAATGACTGTACTTCAGATAATATTATTTTTATTGGTTTTTAATGGAGATTCGTTGGAAAGATTTAATCTAAATGATTAATAATACAAACAAGTGTTCTCTTTGTGCGCAGTTTTCCCTATGAGTTCATTTATTTACCTATTTAAATAATATTACTCAACATTGTTAGAAAAGTACGCAACGAAGAACCAAGTAGTGATTTCAAATAATCTCCTTAGTTAAATATATCAACGTTAGAAATGCAACAAGGAATAGCTTAACAAGGCTTTGAGCTCAGAAGTGAATTGGATCCTTGTTGCAATAATACAGTCCAGTTATTGTTGGGAACAGTTTCAGGAAGGAATAGCTTAGCGGATATTGTTGGTAGGACCCTGGGCCAGCACGATTAGATGATTAGAGGAAGAGCAAAATGGGAAAACATACCTTAACGGTTTTTTTCTGGTAAAATTACAAGAAACTGATGCATTTCAAATAGCCTCCCAAGGTAACTTGTCGTGTATATGTTAATTCACTTCAAAGAAAGCGATGAAGGGATTTTTTTCTATGAGCCTAAGGACCAGTTGCATGACGAACCGTCACATTTGACATCGTCACAAATCGGAGAGTCTGAAATAGCAGTCTGTGAGTTTGGGTCTTGAAAAGACCCATGTTGTAGGATGGAGAAAACACAGAGGCCGGCAGATCATTCTACAGCCGAGTTGTTGAACATAAGAACGAGTCGTAGAAGCGACCCGTTCTCATGTGACAAATGTCAACAATGTGCAAATGTTGGGCGTGCGTTTGGTGTGTTTCCCGAATATGCACCGGTGCCGAAGGGATCAATGACACTAGTTCCTCAGAGCATCTTCTATTAAAATACCGGTAGAACAAGGGCAGCATTCCCACCTGACGTCTGTGCTCTAAAGATTGCAATCCGTTTGTTAAGATAGTCAAATCTATTAAACGGACCGCCCATTTACGCACAGAGTCAAAGGATTTTTTCAGATATTTTGGGGCTCCCGACCAGAGGTGACTGCCAAATTCTACAGTGGGACGCACTAGAGATTTATAGATTAGTTGTGTACTATTAAAGTATCTGCGGGTTGTGTACAATACGCCCAGCTTCTGAGAAGATAACTTTACTCTGGCGTCGATGGAGCATCCATACCTGAGCTGATCACTTAAGCTTACACCAGGCGTATCAATGAGTTGGGAAGATTGCTTCCATTAAAAGAGATTAGATTGGCATTTCAATCCCTTTTAAATGTAATCAAATATGATTGGGTCTTTTAAACTTTAAATTTGACGAGGTTATTCTCACCCCAAGAGGAGATCCTCTCGAGGTAATCGTCCATTCTCTGCTTCAAGTCCCTCCGAGCCGTTGGAGTTTGTGTACCCTTTGGGTCTTGTCAAACAAACCAGAAACTGAATCATAAGGGATAAAGATGAATCATGAATTCAACAATCTTATACAGCATGATACCATTGTAAGATTCTGTAGGTCCCAATTAGAAAGTAGAAAGAATACCAGATGACAAGGTATGTGTGAGTGCTCCTGTGCTCCAGGGCTCCTGTGGAATCCAGCCGTGTCCAGAGGCAGACCTAGAGGTGGATAGACTATGTAGAAGAAGATTGTACAATATGGAAGGACTGAAGACTGGAGAATGGTGAGAGAATGCAGCCAGTGGAGAACATTTGCAGAGGAGGCCAATAATTCCCACTCTGGCTACATCCCAGCCGTGATAATGATGCTGACAAATCAACGATCTACTTCAATTAAAAATTCTGATGTTTGAATTGAACCTTAACCGTCGATTTTTCACTCTCTCGGCGTTTGGTTAACTTTTGATGTTCGTTATGCTTGAACTTTTAATCAAACAATCAAACAAAAATTTGATTAACCGCTGTCAGGCCGAGAGTCAACGGTTAACGGGGATCAAATGTCAAAAAAATCACATTGGCACTTATCTACGATTTCTGACTATGTAAAATGTGACGGCCGATTAAACAACTAGTCCTTCATACAGTCATCTTCGCGTGACTTCCTCATATCATAAAACTGAAGTGACAACAATTCTACTGCCAGACAGGGCCGTTTCCAGGCGTTTTGCCGCCCTAGACGAGAATTTAAAATGCCGCCCCCTTCCTTTTTCTCCCAAGGATGTTGGTGGGCTTTAAATATCTTAACAAGGGGCTCGCCATCTCAGAGCTATTCGCGGTTGAAGAATTTTTGTAATATCGCAATACACCCCAATTGAGGGATGTTGCGAGGCTGAAGGGAGTGGATAATTAAAGATACTATCTGCGGAAGAATGCGCAGCGGAAGAGATATTTCCATTTTGTGTACATCTTGTCCAAGGTGAACCTGCTAAATGCTGTAGATTTTTATAATTTACAACATACTGGCTAAAGAAATGGGCATACGAATTGATGGGCAAATGAAAATATGAACATTTTGCATTTTCTGCAATTTATGTACACGGCAAAACTAGGAAATGCAGTCGATTTTGATAAATTGTAATACACCCCAATTTTATTGAGGTGTGTTGCGAGGCTGAAGGGGATGGCAACAGACTATATTACTTACAAAGAAACGGGAAAAATACGCCGCAGGCGACTATTTTTCGATTTACATTTTTCTTATGCAGTCAAATGTTGTCAATTTCCCCGCGAAACCTTTAGTTTTTTTAAACGGAAACCTTTAAAGCATGTCAAACGTAAACCACACCGATATATATTTTTTTTTCTTAAGTAACTCCATAAAATGTTGTGTTTTAAATTATCCTTAAATGTAAAAAAAACTTCTTATTTACGGCGACTAAAGTATGTAGCGAAATCATTTTTTTTTTAAATTTACCGTTAAATATTTCGATATTATCAATTGAGGTTGCCAACCACTTTCCCATCCCGGTATAAGTAATTTATGGTTACTCCTTCAGGGAGCACGTCAGGACTCTATTTTTTATTATTAAACGAAGATATAATTTTTTTCAATACTCTGAATCCAAGTTTCCCTGCACTTTTTTCGCATAGAAGAAGGTTAGTCACAAACGTACATCAAATTGGTTAGTACAGATATACACATCGACAAAATATAGCCTTTAGCAGCTCCATCCGCCGATATCCCGTGTAATCCAAGATGGAATGCGGGTGTGCACCAACAAACCTAAGAATAAACACAAAAAGAAATTTTATCCAGAACATACTACAGCCGCGAAACCAGGGCAGTCCCTCTAGAGCAGTCTCCTGCTTCTGACACTCTTCCCAATGAAGCATTAGACCAGTCACCCGGAATATCCCTTAAGAAGAGTGTATCTGGGAGGAGGAGTGAGAAATATCTATAGAACCTAGGGATGTAGAGGGAATCCAGATGGCCGGGAGCGTGCCACTAGGTTGAGGAGACTGGGAGAATAGTAGTTGGCAATGCATGCCCCATTGGGAAGTGCACAAGAGTCCGGCCGGTGTAAAAGTGATGTATATAAAAAAAAAAAATAAAAGGGGAGAATTGCAGGGACAGGGATTAGTTTCCACTCCCTCAAATGGGAGGTGTATAATACAGAACAAGATCAGTTCAGCTTCGCCAGACGAGCGGTAACCCATTTATATATACAGCACTTCATTGAGCATTGGAAACAAGTAAAATAACTCAAAAAACTTATATCTAAACTTTAAAAAATTATAATTTTAAAAGCAGAAGTAATTAAAACACTAGATTAGTTGCTATCAGCAACTAAAGGAAAATATACCTGTACATGATAATCATAATACAAAGAACAGGTTAAAGTCATAGGCAATATTAAAGGAGTAGTGGGAGGAGAAACAGAGAAGGGACAGGGACAATACGACCGGTACTGGAACAAAGATGAGTTTAATCTAGTCAACGACTCTAAGCACAAGCTATCTGACACTGGAAATTCTCTTTGTTCGACACTAGGTCGACATTCCATGCCGGTCTAGTTATCCTACACAGACCATCAAGTATTTCCTCTACTGCATTCTTCATCAACTCAAAGTGCCACAGAATATGCTCGGCAGTCTGGTTTGTATAACCACATGAATAGATCGGGTAAGGAGACAGTGTCAAGCTATGTCGCCGGTCCCTGAACTCCCCGTGTCCAAACAAAGGTTGGGTCATATGGAGGTCCAGTTTGATGTACGCATATTCCATTCGGTCTTCAACTGACAGGAAGAAGAAGAAGGTCCATCTTCCCGTATTTAACCTATCCCATAATTCCTGCCATTATTTCAGAGTTCGTTCCCGCGTCTCTTTCAAAAGACCGAGCAGGAACACAGCTCCGCCGGTATCAACTCGATTTCCAGGTGGACAGTAGCCCTACCTCGAGTCAGTTCTTTTCTGGTCAGAACCTCTCTGATTTCCAAGTCGATAGGTAAAATACCAGCTAGAAATGGTAATGCATCCAAAGCGCCATTCCGATAGCGCTAGCAAGGGAGTACGCTGGCTCCGCTTGAGGGCCAATTCGATCAAAACATTATCCAAGCGATGCGCCCACACAGAAGCAGCGCACGAGACTTATGCCACGTACACACTTCTGTATAGGAGACGCAACAATGTAAATATTTTGAGATAGTTTGAATGTTATTTACATAATAGAAAAATATCAGTTAAACTCAATTCACACTTTTCATACCAGTTTGAAATATTCAACGGCATTCAACGGGGATCACATTTGGGACCAGTAATGTTTTCCTTGATTATCAAAAGAATAACTACCGAATTTTATGGAGTTATGATACTCCTGTACGCCGATGATCTTAAAATTTACAAAACTAGTAATAATCTCAATAACCGTTACGTATTGCAATTAAATCTTGTGAGGCTACAAGAGTTGTGTATTCGTAATGAATTGTTCTTCAGCACTGAAAAATGTCAAACAGTAACTTATAACAGTATAAATCTCATTATATATCAATATTGCTTCAACAACATTTACCTAAAAGGAGTTGAGCAAATAAAAGAGCTGAGTATAGTTTTTGACAAGATTTACCTTTTTTAGGATTTTCGAAGAAAGTAATTACTTGAAAGGACTGTGAAGTTTTTAAATTAATGAATTCCTTTAAATTTCTATTTACTGGGTTGGTGACAAACAATTTAGAGTACAATTCGACAATCTGGGCTCCATTTAATAAGATTCACCAACAAAAAACTGAGAGAGAACAGCGTTAATTTCTTCTATTTATTAATTACAAGTAATGTATTCCAATCTAAAATCTAATTATGCATTTTTAATGGACGTACTTAACCTAACCGATTTATCATCGAGGCGCACCGTGAGCGATTTAGTATGTTTCTTCAGAATCTCGAACGGCAGATTGGACGCAATGGATTTAACGAGCCTTATTACCGTGCGTGTACTACCCGTGATACTAGACAGAATGGACTGTATAATATTCCAGCGTCTACAAATAATTATTTCGAGTACTCACCTCTTTAAATATCGCACAGACTTGTAACGAGTATTTATAGTTCAATTGATGTTTATTTATTCCTACCCAGTATTTTTTCAAGTCAAGCGTGCAAAATTTCACCAAAAAGAACCAAAAATTTCCTTTAAGGGGTGAGAAAGGGGGAAGGGGGTGGTTTTTTGTAATATCATATAAAAAGTGACGTTTCTCTTCTTTCGAAAGGCAAGTGTGCAAAATTTTATCAAACTCGGAATAAAACTGTAGATCTGTATACAAAATAAACACAAACCGACGGCCCGGGATATTCTTTTTTATATGATAGAGATGAAGATTTACTATGTTATATTTCTGTAAAACACCCGCACGGGCGTCATCAAGGTTTGCTGTATTATAAACACACTTTACAACTGTTCATGTTTTACAACATCATAATAATTATAAAACTATTACCCACCCATTGCGCTGTAACTACATACTTATATTGTACCTACTTACTTCTGTTACTTTTATGTACTATTTTATTATATTCCTTTGTATAACTAACTATGTGATAAAAGTATCAACATGGAAAAATTTCCTAGGCGTGAATAAATAAACAGTTGATAATAGCAACCAGATATTCGATTGATGAATATTAAACGAGAAATATCAAATCTCACTTATGTTGGCCGACTTACAAAAAGTAGTATATTGTAATCTAATTACAGACTTTATGGTATTTTCTTTGAATTTAATTAATTAACCACTGTACGTTGGCTTCGTACAGACCACACCCGCACTCCGTACAGACCACACTTCGTACAGACCACACTTCGTACCGGCCGCAATAGATGATACGAAGAATGTTCAGCGGGCGACTATTTTCTTTGTCCATATAGATTTTCATCATTCGGAAAGTCGGTTTCCTAAAAAATATTTTTTTTTTAAAAAACGAGAAACTTTTTAAATACGTGATTCGCAGATCTCAAAAAGAAGCGCCTCGGCGGCATTTTTTCCTACATTTTATTCGTTTTTATCATCATGTCAGCTTGAGCACCTCTGTCCATGTTTTTTTTTTGCGTTTTGTACTCAGTAGCTTTACTTTAGAGAATTTCAACACTAGTCAAAGTAAATACTTATCAAGTCATTAATAATAATAATTGGATTTCTTCTATGGCGCCGTTTTCGTGGGAAAATCACCTCAGGGGCGCTTTACAAATAATTTATATAACATATCACTTAACGAAATTAAAAAATTAACTTAAATTTTAAAAAACAATACAAAAGTACAAAAGATTTTATTAAGATCTACGCGACTCTCTGGCAATCACTATTAGAATATAGTATTATCGTATGGGGCAGTGGTAAAAATAATATTTTAAATTTACTCATTAGAACACAAACAGCCATCATGAAAATTATACTTAAAGTCCCTGTAAGAACTACACTGACGAAAACAATCTTAATATTATGTCAATAAAACAAATGTACTCTAAAAAATACTTCTTTACATTTATAAATACAAGAAATAGCAACAATCACACATATTAGAAACACTAGATCTCAGAAGCAAAAACACATACAACAAGGAAACATAAACACAACATTTGGATTATAAAAACTTTTTATACCGTGGTACTAAACTCTACAACAAAATCCCACTATCCTTCAAATATCACAACAACCATAATACATTTTAAAATCAAATAAACCACTGGGAACGTTACATAGGAAGATCTTATGTGGAAAATATATTAACACTTAATACAGACTAACACCGAAACCACTCAACTACACTTAAAATACCTCACCTTACAATTATTTTATTTTTTTCATCACGCACTTCATTTTAATATAGGTAATGTAATTTCATATTTTGCAAATGAAATCCTCATCATTATTTGTATTTTGTGATAAAAAGGGAGATAATAAAACACTATTATTATTTAGACATTTAACTATCACCTGACAGCTAAAATTTATAACTAATAGCTTACAAGTAAGATTTATAAGTATTGACTTACAACTAAGACTTATAGCTAGCGGTTAACTACTGAGACTTAAGTCTTAAACCTAACGCATATATAAACCTAATACATATTTATTTACACATTGTTTCATGCATCACCCATATGGGCTACTTCAAATACAAACAGGCTGGAATCATTCCAGAATGCATTGCTCCGACGATTCACCAAAGTCTCTGGTTCGTCAGGGATAGCATAATTAACACGAAATGGAAAATTCCTCCACTCCGAAAACATATAATTGATTTAGGTATAAATATTCTGGATTCCAGATTTCTTTTTTCTGCTGATCACCTAAAACTGTTGTTAGAAGTATTATCTTTGGAAGAGTGCAATCGACTCCAATCGGACATTGATAGCATTATTGAATAGAGTGAGAGGAATCAGATTGAGTATAAATATTTTTTAATTTTTCTTTCTTCCTTTCACAAGGACAAGGGCGTGTTATATTTGGTTTTACCAGTATACTATGAACGCTCGAAGTTTAAAGTGAGATTCCCATCTACCAGAACCGCGCAATGCAGACCATTAAGCATTACTTGCTTACATTATCTATGTACACATTCACGTACGGTTTAATGTGTATACTCCCTTCAATGCCGTGCCTGCACTGTACGTGTCTGCACTGCGCGGTCTCTCTCCAGTCATCGCCTTGCACCGCAGTGGAAGGAATGAATTGATGCGTCCGTCACTCCTGGATACACTGACCCCCAGATTCCTACCCACCCCTCATACCTTTTTCCTTCCCAGAATTTCTTCTCCTTAATTTCCTTAAAAATACTTATTTAAATCTCATTTAGCTAACTCGAATCCTTCCACCTCCAACCTCTACCGCTGGACCCTCAGCACCGACCCCCTCTGTCTCCGCCCAAATTTCATCTTATGTCCTCCATTACCTTAGTGAGCGAGTTTTAAATATAAGATTGCAAGTGCCGTTACCACATAAAAAGCAGTTTACAATTCTTATAATAAATTAAATAAAATCCCTACAGTAGCAATAGGCAGCCCGCTCACTGGGTAGAGAAGATTATCTCCACATTTATGTACCTCTAACCACAGTTGACAGAGGAAAGGGAAGAAATGTTCCCTGGGACTGTACACAAAAAAGTACAATATGATATATACATTTTTCCGTATGCTTTTGAAAACAATTCAAGCTTTAATTTTTCCTCTATTCAATTTTGTTTTAGTCCTAATTTGCACATTTGTGTGACTGGTTGATTTAATTTTTTTTTTTAAATATACCCTTTTGCCGTCCCTAAAATTTTGCCGCCCTCGGCGGCCGTCTAGTCTTACCTAAAGGTAGAAACGGCCCTGCTGCCAGACACGACATGCACATCCTCTTCAGACGCGGTCAACCATTCACTGGGTGTTCGTCTTTACCAGTTTACCAGAACTCCTAAACGACTAATACTAACAAGCAAAGAGGAACTTAAAGTTATTCAGTTTCCTATTATATGTACGAGTATTCAAAAGAGGATTACTCTTTTTACTATACCTGTCTCACTGGAATCTAAACAAGACATTTTTAAATTTTGTTCAAATAATGCCAGCATTATAAAGTGTTCTATAAAAAACAGAGTGGTAAAATAACACGGATAAAAAGGTTTTTCAGGAAAAAATGTAAAAAAAATTAATGTATTGTAATTTTGTCGTTTATTTATGAGCAATAAACACGCCTTTGTACCTTTACTTCATAAACAGGAAATTTCGCTAGAGTTCACCTCAGTAGTGCTTCGTATCATATGCTGTATTCATTGAACGAGTGTATACACTGCACGCATGTAAAAAAAAAAAATTGTCTCTTTGGTTGTTTCAGTGTTCAAAATATCCAAACTTTGTTGGAATATAAGTTTAGTGATTTTGGTGTGAAAAACGGTAGAATTGTTCAGTTCTGTTGGGTTAAGGTACTTACTTTAAAACATTTTCAAGGCATTCTTTTCAAAGTACTTCCCTGTATTAAACCTGCATGGAGAAGTGTTGAAAGGCCTGAACTTAGTTGGCTGGGTGGTCTCGAGGTCAACGCCTCAGTCTTAGACATGAGGAACTGCAGGGTGATAACAGGAGACCGGCAGAAGTTGAGGTATTGTCCAGATTCATAGACATAAGGAACTGCAGGGAGACAATAGGAGACTGGAAGGAGTGGAAATATTGTGCCGGGTCATAGACATGAGGAACTGAGGGGAGACAGTAGCAGACCAGCAGTAGTGGAGGTATTGTTCCAGGTTATAGACATAAGGAATAGCAGGGAGACAATAGGAGACTGGAAGGAGCGGAGATATTGTGCCGGGTTTTAGACATGAGGAACTGAGGGGAGACAGTAGCAGACCAGCAGTAGTGGAGGTATTGTTCCAGGTCATAGACATAAGGAACTTCAGGGAGACAATAAGAGACCGGCAGAAGTGGAGGAATTGTACCGATAACGGGTGAATAAATGAATAATTTTTTTTATTTTATTTTCATTTTTAAATTTTTTTTATAATTAAAAAATAGCGGCATTTATAAACCCAGTGTGACGAGTGCAACGCGATATATATATATTGGGCAAACTGGACGGTCCTTTAATACTAGATTTAAGGAACACGTGAGATCGTTTAAAAATAAAAGTAAAATTGAGTCACAATTTGCCAAACACCAAACAGGGCTTATAACAATATCCTAGGAATTGTATAATACCCTTCATATTTTCTATCTAAACTAGTACTGCGGCGCTTTGGCCTAATTTCTATTACCATCTCATGGTTTGATTTACTTTACTGAATTTATGTTACATTATTTGCGCTCTTTGGGTAAAGATCTTAACTGGATTAAAAACTCTAACCAAGGAAAGGAAAAAGGACAAACATTTGGTTATAAACAATTTACTAAAGTTACTTTTTGTACTGAATAAAATATATATATTTTTTTTACGGTATATCCACACAAGGAGACCCTGAGGGAAATAATTAATAATATGGTATTAACTATTAGCTGCACCCTCTTCGGACTGCATCCCTGAGTTTCGTCGTCGGCTCTTAAAGCTAAATCTTATCAATATTACTCAATAGTATTATCTTTTTTTAGTACTCAATTTTAAAAGAATTTTTTTCCTCGTTGCACCATCCAGTACCTATCAAACACATATACATAATCTCTTTACATTGAATTATTATACTTTTTCTGGATATATTATATAACCATACTATGTCAATACTACCTTTTCCCCTTCTATTTTTGTATAATGGCACTTCATCTGAACTTAACTTGTCAATTTGACTGTCCTAAAATGGGATTCGTTCCTAGTTGGGCAGTCAAAGCTTTCTTAAATGTTATTGTTAAATAATGTGTGTTTCAAATAAATAAATATTATTATTATCTCTTAAATAAAAACGACTCACAGATAATAATATCTCAATTCCGTTGCACATTCAAAATAAGGACCGTAAACCTAAGCTCTAAGAACAGTTGAAAATTAATAAAAATTGTAAAAATCCAAAGGTAATAAATGAACAATAATTCGTTCCCCACTTCTAAACATCTTCACGCCTAGATCAATTATATAAGATAATGCAACATAGTATAATTGCAGAGGGAAAACAAAACCCCGGCATTCCATATTTTGTGAATCTTCAAAAAAAATTCAAATCGTTTTAACCAAATTCATGGTATTTGTGTATATGCAGTACCTCATTACAAAACCAGGTTGGCCCAAAAGCATATTAATTTTATTGCACCAAAAATGTATAAATCACTTTTCATAACCTTTGAAGAGACCGTGTTATGTCAAAACATTAAATGTTATAACAAAATATATATAAAAAACACTGAAGTAGATAATTCTTTCTTATAAGTCTTGACACTCATCTATAGTATTTTCCCTTAGACAGAATTCTAGTTTGTTCTCTTTCGTTTAAATTTTAATGTTAGACTTTTAAAATTTAATATTTTATAAGGTTGGGACACTGAAAAAAATCTAAGTTGACGACCTTGTGTGACCTTTGCGTTAGCTGCCATCCCAAAATAATTTCTCAACGGTTTAATAATTTCTTAATTATTAAATTTGATTTGAATTAAAATTTTGATAAAATTCTACGAATTCTACGAGTTAAACACAAAAACAATTAATAACAATTATAGAACTAGTCACCCAAACTAAGATTAAATTTCGCCAAAGAAAATATTTTTAAAATACAAAACAAAACCGACAAATAAAATGTTCATACTAATCTAAAAACAGAATACGCACGTAACGTCAGATGTTCCAAATGCAATGGTACCAACGTAACAGGGTGTTTAGAGGAGATGTTTTTTATTCACTTTTAAATAACGATTTATAAATTCTACGTATGATTATATTTAATAAAAGTTATATGTTAAAAATCGGCGTTTGTTGATCTACTCGTACATGAATATATATATTTTTCACTGGAGTTCCTAATTGCAGTCGGTGTTGTCTGTTTTATTGCACATTTGTTCTAAGTAAGAACTCAAACCATTATTTGGGCACATCGATGTTTGAAATGTCGATGTTCCAAATGTTTCAAGTGATTTTAAAACAACATCACTTCAAGTTTTTTGACACAAACGTTCATAAATAATTTAACGCGCAGGTACGCAAGAACAAGGGCGTATTGGAAATTATGGCAAGAGTAAGTGAAATATCACTTGAAACATCCGCGCACCACAAAGTATGGTCTTGAGAGATATGGAAAATGTACCTAACTCATTTAGACCTGTATGCTAGGCCATCGAATTATGACTTGTGAAACTGTAAAACCATGCGTAGGTGTCACTTGCTTGTTTATATCTCACTATTATAATGTCGTATTGCTTCATTGTGTTCACATAGTCTGTACAATATTATGTCACTTCTGACTGATGACAATAAATTGATCGATAACGACTTCCATTGTTCGACCTGACTCATCTTTTTATCTTATTATGTTTTTCCTGAAGTTGAATACTTCACATTAATTTTCACATTCAAATTCGTCATCATTCCACGCAGCCTCTGGTGTTGCTTTCCTTTGCTTAGCCTGGACGTTTTTCCTATGTTATATCCACCAGAATTTTGTGCGGAAGAGCTTCTCCTCTTCATTCTTGAATACGTGCCCAAGCCTCCTGCCACTTCTCTATAAATATCAGCAGAGATTCGATCCAAGCACATCTCGGATCGTCGAACTCCTTACTCTCTCCTATTTCGTGACTCCTACCAATCCTCTTCTCGTATCGGCTGCTTGAACCCTGGGATGCACTCTCTCATCCAGATTTATGGACATCGTAAAATTTGTCCATCTTCTCTGCATACAGTTATGGTGGAATAGCATGATTTTTTTAGCACTTAAAACAGGCAATATGCCCAAAACTTACGTACACGAATAAACAACAAACAACAATCATCATTTCTTTATAAACATTCACATACCGTCAAGACCAACTCGACAAACCGATTGTTTTCATTTGCCGCTTACCGGACCAATCTTAGGATAAATTCTCCAATACCCCGTATTTGTGCGCAATATAACACAACATTTCACAATACCCTTTCAAAATATCGAACCGAAGTAATTCGTACGACCACAAATTGATGCACGAATATAAAATACATCGGAAGCATCTCCCCCCTTCCTTCTTGTTTTATTTTTTTCTGTATCTTGTTAGCTTCATAAATAAAATATCTGTATTTAATCACTGTTAGCACAAGAAACTCTGTTGGCTTACCTTTTGTTAAACTTCCTTAGTATGTATATTTGTATTAAAAGCTGTTTCTTTCTTGCAAATAAATAATTCTCGCAAAAATGATACTGAAGCATGATGGTTAGTTATATAGATATATAATAAAAAACAATTACCTAACATTAAAAAAGACTGACCTTTGGCTTCTAAATTACAGAAATAATCCGCTTAAATAGTTAAAGATACCTCCACAGGGTATAAATTACACTTCTAGAATAATCTATTCTACAAAAAAAAACTAATTTTCACAAGGTTTAACTTTTTGTATTCTTTCGTTCCTAAAGCACTGAAGAAATGCACTTCTTTATTCTGTGACCAAATATGTAATATAGGGAATACATTAGAGTAATGCAAATACAAATACATACTTTGTCTCATTTCCACACCACATAATAACGTCAAAGAAAAAGAACTAGTAAAAGAGTTGTCATCCACATAAATATATCGATGATCTTGTGACACTGTTTAATATTAAAGTTTTTATGTCGTTTTAAATTGTATGGGATCTTTTTTATGTTTCTGATGTTTTGTAATTATTTTTTAATACTACTTTGTAGACTTTAATTGCTCCGTTGTGATCTCTCTGGTACTTGCATCATTTAAGGGTTGCAAAGGAACCATCAGCAGCACACCTTTATGAAAGTCTAGCGTTGTTCCGCAAAGAAAAACAAACATTCCCTGGTAACGAATAATCTGACAATATTTGAAAATCTCCTACTACCAATCACACTAAGCGAAATATGTTACTTGGGTCGTGACAAAGGACTTAGACAGCCGATGAATTCAACTCACGACGGCTGAGTGGGACCCAGACGGGATGCCAACTCAGCCACTGACCAGTTAATTTCAACAAAGTTTTCATTTAATCTTTTCGCTTGCAGAAATCCACACAAAATGTCCAACGATTACGCCATTGAAAACAACAATGAAACCCTCGAAATCAAAGGGGTTGCCAACGGCGGACCAAACTTTATCGTTAATAGTAAACACGATGAGGGAATACCAGGAGTACAAAGGGCCAAGGGGACAGATCTAGGTCAAGGGATTCCGAGCCTGCTACCTGGGAGCGTCAGGGATTTCTACACCGGGACCAGTGTGTTTTTGACTGGAAGTACCGGGTTCCTTGGCAAAGCCATCCTGGAAAAGCTGCTTAGGTCCTGTGGGGGAATTAAGAATATTTACATTTTGTTGAGGCAGAAGAGGGGACAGGACTTACAGCAACGACTCAAGGCGCTTCTAGAGAATCAGGTAAATAAAAATTTATTAAATATTGAAACAATATTAAAAAAAAAAAACACAACCGAAAAAGATTTCAGATCGCACCGGGTTTTAAACCGGGAACTTTTGTTTGGTCATGTTACCATAATACTATGGAACCTATGTTTGTATACATTTATCTCGAATATGAATATCTCCAAATCGATTCTCTTTTCGGTGATGGTTAGGGAAGCTGAAATAGACCATTAGGAATAAAACGTAAAGTTCTCTGCCTACACCTGTTAAGAAAGGGCGTGCTTGTTTATTTTATTTCATTTTATATTATTAGGTATTAAAAATATGTATACAATATAGAAATAATCACGGATTGGACTGGACAAAAGGATGTCCTATTACCTGAATCGTGATTGGAAACACGGTCGCCCGGCAAGCCGTAGGTTCGGGTTTAAGTCCCAGTGGTACCCTAACTTTGTTCTCTTTTCTGTGTATCCTTGCATTCTTCATTCATTTTAAATATTTTCATATGACTGTTTGCCATATCTTATCCCCTTTCATTGTTTATCTTCCTCCGTCAGAAAATACATCAATGATATTGAAAATCCTGATCACAGGAAAGAAAAAACATCAATGATGCTGAAAGTCCTGATCACAGGAAAGAACAAACATCAATGATACTGAAAGTCCTGATCCCAGGAAAGAACAAACATCATTGATACTGAAAGTCCTGATCACAGGAAATAAGAAACATTTCCCGTTACTGTATTTTTGCATAAATCGTTGATATGTTCGTTTACTTTAGATTTTCGATACGGTCCGCTCCGCGTGGCCCGAGAGGATGAGCAAGATAAAGATGGTATCCGGAGATGTGTCCCTGCCGGAGCTGGGCCTCAGCCCCGCCGATTACAAGCTGCTGATGGAGGAGGTCAACATCGTCATACACTCCGCGGCCACCGTCAGGTTCGACGAGCCTCTTGCCATTGCTCTTGGGCTCAACACCATGGGCTCTAAGAGGATGGTGGATCTCTGCCACAAAATCAAAAATATTAAGGTATTATTTATTTGTAAGAAACAAACAGCTTTTAATACAAATATATGTACAAAGGAAGTTTAACAAAAGGTGAGCCAACAAATTTTCTTGTGCTTTTCTTGTGCATCATAACATTGGCAAAGACTTAACTTCCTAGAATTGTTGAGTCAGTGGTACTGTTTTCTGTTTGCAACGTGATTCCCAACGCCAACTAAAGAGTTTTTAAATATCAAAAACTTTGAACAGCACCAAAGTATAATGATTGAGGTTTGGTTTCTAGAGCATAGTCCACGTGTCCACCGCCTACAGTAACTCGGACACGAACGTTGAAATCCTGGAGAAGTTCTATCCGGTGAACTTTGACCCTGACTTCTTGCTACAGTGCTGTATCAACCTCTCCGGGGACATACTGGACAGCATCACTCCACAGATCAGGGTATGTTATTCTCATCAGACTTGCAGTACATAATTGGTCCCTGAATATTGGCCAATTATTTGGATCAGATCTTACTGGAAAAACTCGAAGGACTAACCTAATTACAGCAGTAATTAAATTTTTTAAGCAACCGTTCATCCACTGCTATTGACCACAACGAAGATATAAATACTTATGTGACATGGCATTACGGCGGTTATATAATTATTTAATTTCATCAGTGGGGTTATTTTTCAAATCGTTCAACTTTGATTCGCGTTCTCCCATATCTCATTCTACAACGGGGTCGATTACTGCGTAAACCGCATTTGTGTAACCTCGGAGTTCTTTCGTTTTTCAAATCATTCGAATTTGATCGAGTTCTCATTCGTTTCACACTTGAGTAAGGTAAAATTTGTTTGGACTCTAATTCATTGTTATTATTTTTTCTTTTCAGGGACACCACGCCAATACATATACCGTTACGAAGGCACTAGCGGAACAAATCATACTGAAATATGGAGTGGGTCTACCAATTTGTGTTCTCAGGCCTTCCATTAGTAAGTCAATACAACGTTATCATTTTAACATTATTTTTAATTACTGTAACAGCATATCGTGTTTTAGAGAGTTTTTTTTGCTTTATTGTTTTCAAGTTTAATTTAATTATAATAACTATTAACTATTATTTTAATTAAATACGGTTTATTGATAAAAAAAGGTAAGCTGGGTAATTATTGTTACGCGTTGAACAGTTTGATAATGCCTTCGTAAGGCGAAACAGATATTACCTCGCGGAACTTTTTAAAATAAATAAACCGTTCGTACAAAAGTTTCATAGATATCTTTCACTATTTGTTTTTTTTCCAGTTACGGCTGCTTACCAAGAACCCTTCCCGGGCTGGGTAGACAATATCTCTGGCCCGACAGGTAAAAACTGCAATTCGTGTATATCTTTAATAAATAAGATTTTGAATTATGGGAAGTGTTCAAACGTTAAACATTCCTGTCGATTTGATGGTCATCAAATGTGATGAAGATAAAAAAAAAATTAAAAAAATAGGAGTAATTTTGTACTAATAGTAGCATTAATTATGTACGTTTGATGAAACGATTTCATTATTATATTATTATGACAGCTGTTTCTGTGTTCAAGGGCAATCATAAAAAAAAACTAAAATACTTGCAGAACTTAAAAATAATATTATTAAATTTTGTTTACATTAATTTTTTTTTAAATTGTTTTGTCTGTGTCTAAAGTTTGTAATGTGCTGTGCCAAAATATTTTCAAAGTTATTCCAGCATGTTTCGGTATCATCACTGTTTAAAACATTGTTGCAATTTTTTTATTTTTTTTTTCAGAACAATAGTTATGTTTGTGGTGGATTTTTTGGTTATCAAATAATGTTCTTAAGATTTTGTTTTGTTATCATACAGAAGTAAGCATGCATGGTGATCAGTTATATTAGTTTTCCAAATAAATTACTTAACTCTGTGAGTTTAATATTTAATATGCCAATTTAGTGCAAAGTGTAAATATTGTGTGAAAGTTTCCTTGTAAACACATTGTATGTGAATTTAGGTACAAAAATCTAAAATTACCTTGGGTAAATTATAAATAAATACCGATGAGACTTTTGTTAAGAAAATTATAACCACATAACGTATCTAAGCGTAAAAATTGATCTATATTGAAAGTGGGCTGACCACATTATTTATTTAAATAAGAAAATTTTAAAAAAAATTACATTTTTAAAACAATCAGGAATGTCCTCAGTACAAAAGAACCTCGGAGAGGATATCATTATTTGTTATTTTGTTATAAAAATAAAAAAAATGAAGATTATAAAACATTACTATTATTATTATTTTCATGCATCGTATACATGAGCATTCTTGTTAAGCACGGAAGTAATCCATTATTTCAGGACTCATGACCGAGTTATCCCGAGGGACCATCAGAAGTGTATTGTGCCGGGCGGAAGGCATAGTGGACCTGATACCAGTGGACTTGGTCGTCAACGCCTGCATCTCTGCTGCCTGGCACCACACCAATTACAAGTAATACGTTTTACAGGCGCCCAACGTGGAGCAAAGTACTTTTTTTTATGAAATGTAGATTAAAAAAAAAAAACTAAAATGTGGAATTTTGTGTTGCACAGAAGAGAGGTCGCGTGGAAGGGGGGAAGGCTTATAGAATCTTACGAAGTATCTTTCGCTGGCTGCTATACACAATCACTCACTTCCAATTTATTTTATTTAAAGTAATATTGTAACAAGCGTTTTGATCGTTGTTCTTCGATCTCTAATACTTTCTCACTACCGCATCGCTTCATCTCTTACTAAGTAGAACGAGGGATGCGATGTGTTACCTTTTCGCCCCCACCGCTCAGGCTTAGAGATGTGACCCCGTGGAAGGGATGTCACAGCTGTGATGACGTATAAAAGGTCATGTTTTAGCTCCAAAGAGCGAGTAACTTCCCGGTGCGTCACGCCCCACTTCAGCCACCTCTTGTAGGTCTGACACGAGAGATGCTTAGTTAATCGTCTGCTTGGAGTTCAGTGACCCTTAAGAAGAATACTCATTAGAACCCTGGCGGTAGGACTGACACAGGTATATCCTGAACCGGAGGGTGGAGGGAGCCGATAGCGTTCACTTCGGGAGGACCGAGACAGGTGTAACCTGATTCTCAGTGAACCCCTACAAATAGATATTAAGTTCATTACATTATCTCATTATTGTTAAATTATTTTACTGTCATATTATTGCTAAGTAACTTGTCAATTGGTTACACCCGAAATGAAGACTTATTGTGTTCTCCGTACAAATTGTGCATTTATTTAATTAACCCGTTACAATGTGTCCGTTCAGGTATTATTAGCTCAGCAAGGAGCTTGTCCGATGCATTGTGTTGCAGCAACGGGTGATTTGAAACTGATTTGTTTGTGGCGGATGTGAGAATTCTATTGGTTGCTTCTGTTTCTTCTCGAACCTTCTAGGATATATTTGGTCATTAGCCTATTCCAGTTTTACTGGTTCTTGTCAGATCTCGAGACTAGTTTGGTCAGCCTTTATTTTTGTTCCAATTTATTTTGTTATTGTTCGACCTGGGTCAATGATTGATAAAAGCGTAAGAGGCGCATTAGTTCGAAACAATTCAATGCTACAATATTTTTAGACATATTCAAGTGCAAAAGTAACCTCACCGACTCAAATCGACATTCTCTCTCTCATCAAATTATGGAAGAGACAATACTAGATTTTCCATCAGGACTTTGTGAAACCTCCCCATTCCCGCCACTTATTTCCCATCATCGGTGGGACCAAGAAATTTACAAACCACGTTAAAAACAGAAATGTCAAACCTGTATCCATTTTCAGGACACCAGAGCCGATCATCTACAACTGCACCTCCAGTTTCATGAACTCGCTGACCTGGGGCGAGCTCGCCAAGCACACTCTTCACCACGCCAAGGAGAGTCCAACCCAGTACGTCCAGCTGTACCCTAACTTCGGGTTCACCAGCATCACTGCAGTGCATCGTTTCTGGGAGCTAAGCACACACTACGTGCCCAGTCTAATATTCGACATTCTGCTGAGATTGCAGGGGAAAAAGCCTATGTATGCAGGATAATTAATATTTATATAAGAATTTAAAATGGAAGGTATGTTGGAGGGATTAGTCAGCCACAGAGGAACAAATACTCGTAATTTCCTAGAAATGTCAACACCTTTGGGTGGTAGAAGGTTCTTTTAATGACTTTACCCCATGTTAGGGTACACTAGCAGCATGCTTTGGAGAAACCTTGGTGCTGGAGAACAACGTTTAGGATTCCATGAACAACCAGGCGAACCAATTTATATTTTCTGAAAGTGCTACTATCAACTGACTGTGAATCCTAAATACGTTGGACACGTTGCTCGCCAAACTGAGAACTCGAATCTGGAGAGATTCATGATCACTGGCAAAATGGGCGGCAGAATAAGCGGAGGAAGATCACAGAAGGGTTGGACTGATCAGGATTCTAGTAATACAAGTATTCTCGACTCACCAGGGCAATAAAGAACTCCAGTCCAATTTTTTTAATCAAAAATGACGTTCAAACTTAATTTCCATATTTTGTTTTTTTCTTAAGTAAGTTTTCATAGTTAAAATAATTTTCAAAGTTTCAATTTTTCAAAGTCCGCCAAAACGCTCCAAATCTATGGCCAGTCGGTTTTGATCTATTTTGAGGTTAGAATGTCAAATGTCAAAACAAGGATGAGCTTTACCGTACACAATATTATATTCTATTTATAGTAAACATAACTAAACATATATAAGAAAATTATGTACCTTTTTAGAAACTTTAACTCAGAGAATAATAATAGTATTGAGCATTAACATTATCATAATATCCGTATTGATAATTGGTTTGCTCATGAGTACTCTTTATTATTAACGTGAGTTCTCTAATTTATTTCATTAATAACAGTTTTTGTTTTTGTTTTATATTGAACAACAATTATAGAGCTTAAAGTCGCCCAAATTAAGTTATATTTAGCCAAAACTAAAAAAATACATATTTAAAATACAAAACAAAATCGATAAATGCAAATGTTCATACTCATCCATAAACAGAATACTCACGCGCCGTCAGATGTTCCAAATGCAATGGTACCAACATAACAAGGTGTTTTGATGAGATGATGTTTCATTCACTTTTAAATAAAGATTTATAAATTCTACTTATAATTATATATAATACAAATTATATATTCAGAATCGGCGTTTGCTCATCTATATGGATATATATTTTTAAAGCCATTATATTTTTTCACTGGAGTTCCTTATTAGGCAACAACTCAAGAAAAATCGGAGAAAAATTTGTGATCTGAAGGTTGGCATCATAACTCTGTGGTTATAGAAGAAAACAAACAATCATCACGTGTTCAAATCCCGATCACAGATATAACAATTTTTTTGTTTTTATCTTTGACGATTATTATTCCAATGTAATTTTTTTGTTGTTTTAGATCAATGAAGATAACAAATCGTTTCAAGACCGCCATCGACAACTTTCGTTTCTTTACCACCAACGAGTTCATCTTCAGGAACGGCAACATGGCTTGCCTTGTTAACGACCTGAGGACAACTGAGGAGTACTCAGCGTTCTTCAGCGACGTGAAGCCGATCCACTGGGAGACGTACGTCGGCACCTACACCAAGGGAATTAGGAAGTTCATCCTAAAGGATAATTTGGACACCATGCCGATTGCCAAGGAAAAAATTAGAAAGCAAGTTATTTGATTATTTTTAAACTATAGTGTTTACTTGATGTGATAGGTTATGTATTGCACTACCCACGCAGCCACGTTGGAATACATGACGTATTCTTATCTTCTTCCCCTTATCCTATTCGGGTCGGGACCCATCGCTTCGACAAAGCGCCTCCAGGCGTCCCTGTCTAGACTGCCTCTGTCTATTCAGCGGCCCACATCCATGGCAGGCCCAGCTTCTCCCCAATCTTTGGATTTGCTTTTTCTGGCTTTATACCAGAACCTAATGGTGTTTCTATTTTCCAGGTTATATTGGATCCACACATTCATGAAGTTGATCAGCGGATTCTTGTGCTTCAAGATGTTATTGAATTTTAGAGCGAGACTGACCAATACCCGAGGCGGTCGCCGCTAAAGGCCATGCCTTTTGATGTGTGTGGATTAATTCGCGTATATTCTTAGCGACCATATCAAACAAAACATCCCCGTATTTCAACATAGAAAATATCATAAAGTACTAAACTGAAATTAACAAAACTTTTTCGTGCAATTAGAGAAATATGCAGTACTTATTGACGTGATAAATAAAGATTCTTACGATAATAAAATAATCACGCTATTTTCAATGCAATATTTGAACATGTTTACCAGTAAATGTAGATCTAAGGGAGCGCGCTGCCTAGAAACGACAAAAACAAGATGGTTCAAAGGAAGAGGGTTGTAACATAAGAAAGCACTATGGTCCAGGTGCATATTTTTCACATTATGATAGATATTAAAAAAAAGTGTTTTGCTTTCAGAAAGGAACTGGTTCTAAATTTAAATTACATCATCTAACAATACCTTGATATTTTTAAACTCTTCATAAGCAAAATATTTGCAAGAAAAGTGTTTTTTGTAGTTTTATTTATGTATTCATTTTGAAATGGACATATCAAAAAGCCATTTATTACATGTTAAATCAAATTAACAAATAAAAATAAAATTGAAAAAACACGCACTGCATTTTTTTAAAATTTATTTTTTTATTGATAATGTGACAATAATGTCCAGTTTTTTTTGTATTTATAAGCTACCTTTTTTGTATTATTATTTTCCCGATATTTATTTATTTGTAAGAAACAAAAAGCTTTTCATACAAATATGTATACAAAGGAAGTTTAAAAAAAGGTAAGCCAACAAAGTTTCTTGTGCTAACAGTGGTTATAAATGCTGCTCACATCCGAAAATATTCACTAAGACAATTTCTTCGTTGAATGGTTAATGTTTATACATACTCAAATAAAGCGCAAATTTTAACGTATTGTGTGAAAACAGTAAATTATTTATATATGTTAAACCCAATACAGGACCTTGGATAATAGAAGAATGAATGATAGAAGATGTTTTATAACATTCTGAAAAACGAGATTATTTATTTAAAATTTATCGGCTTATTAGCCTGAAACACTCATCCAAATTGAAAAAACCTTCCGAGAAAAGATAAATGTCGTCGACAGGACTCGAACCTGCACCCTTCTGATGTCCGGTCAGATGCTCTACCGTTGAACTACGTCGGCTTATCGCAAACCTAATTATCCCTCCCTAATTATTTTTACTTATCATCTGAAACAGTTATTGCCACGATTATATTTAAACGTGTAATTACACTGTAATATTATATAGTCGTAAGATAGGATATGACTCCTATCCTATTTCTGAGTTTAAAGAAGAATGTTTCAATAAGAACAATTAAAAAACATACTTAATTATATTGAGAAGTATTTTTATTAACATTCAAAAGACATTTAATTTATAACTTATCTAATGAGGAGGTTGAATTTGATGTATTTTGAGGAGTTTGTTAATATTAGACTCGATTTTACTTAAAAACAACCGTAAGTCGCCGCGGTCAGTAACATGGAGCCGATTTCTCTTTTTAGTTACCAACGTTACTACAGCACTAAATCCACGTTAAGCTAAATAGGACGATGGGAATGCTATCAGAAATCGTTGAATAATCGACCATCATCCCGGGTACAGTTGAGAAATCGGCTTCTGCAGCCAAAATTCTTGGTAGCCATTTTTAAATTTAATTTTTAATTATTAATTGATAAACTAAAGTTCTTAAAAACTTAAGACAAGATTTTTGTGCATAGCGCAAAGGGTAACAATTATTTTTATAAACAATAATTATTAGCCTGAAACACTCATCCAAATTGAAAAAAACCTTTCCGAGCAAAGATAAATAATTTTTAATTCCTCATTTGTCGTCAGTCCTATTAGTTCTTCTTCTAACTGGGATGATCCTGCTGTGTTGGCATTTGAAAAAGGATCCAATATCAATATGGTATGTTCATGATTAAAATAACCTGGAATCGTTCCTTGAAATCAGTGTGGAGGTTTTCCAATTGTTGACAGTAAGCAAGCAAGTCGTCGTTCTTGAATGATACTGCTGATAAATTTGGGAAGTTATTAAATTCCCGTCTGCCGGTATTTCTTTTGTGTAATAGCAATTTGAATACAAAAGCAACAACGCATTTTTTTCTTTTAATCAAGTTTAAGTCGTCGCCTTGAAGTTGGAGATTGACATCATTAAACAATTTATACAGGTCTGTCAAGTACGCATTATCGTTCTTCAATGAGATGGGGTTGTCGCGCAATTCTGTGTCTTTGTTTCCTAGGAACTCTATCACAGACCCAAACAGATCGTAAAATCGAGTCAAACAAGTACCTTTTGACAGCCAGCGCACCTCTGTGTGAAGCAACAATCGGTTGAAATCTTCATCATTGGCAATGCAAAACTGAATAAATAATTTGTCATTCAATGAGTTACTTCTGATTTTATTAACTGCTCTGATAACATATTGCAGTGATGTATGTATGTAATATTATATTTTACTTTTCTTTATTAGTACGTGATTAGTGTGTTTTTCTTCTGTTTAGTGTGTTTTTTTTACCTGCACACCCCCTCACAGTGCCATGTCAACGCCCCCAATTTTTTTCTGGGTCCTCTACTGCCCCCCTCAAAGTTTCAAATGTCCACAAGGGGCTTTATCGCCCACGTTGAGAACCTATGCTCTAGACACATATCATATCTTAATAATTGTTGAGGATATATACAATAACCATCTGTTTGCATTTGTATTCCAAGCAGTTGAACATATCTACTATGCCTAAAAAATATTACTGTTGGTAAACCGGCGCCTAAAATGTAAAAAACAGGTCACCTGCAGTGATCAAAAGTTTGGCCATCCCTGATTTATAGGCTGAGGAGGTTGTACAGCATCCACTGCCCACTAGCAGTTCCATCAGAACCGCGTTTCAAGAAACTAGAAATCCTAGACATTTGCCAACATTAAAGAGTTCCTATTCATATCTGGAAAAATGATCTGATAAATTATAGGGGAATATAATGCAGACATTTTTAATAAAGTGGAACAATTTTTTTCATTGCTATGGCACCACCAAGCTACTCAATTCGTCTTGGAAATTTGTTCTACACATTAAATAATGTTCTCATTCGAATTTGACAGTTCGTTTTAAAGAAAGAATCCAAAACAACATAACTGGATTATATTTACAATTTTTTTTTATAATTCTGGTCTGTGAATAAGGTTTTGTTTTAATATCTAATAAATGAGTATTTTGATATGCAAACATATCAGAAATACAAAAAATGCCTTTCCGTGTAATAAGGAACTCCAGTGAAAAATATGTATTCATATAAATCAGCAAATGCCGATTCTGAATATGTAAATTTAATTAATAGGTAGAATTTATTTCGTTATTTAAAAGTGTAAAAAAAAATATCTCACCAAAACGCAGTGTTATGTTGGCACCATTGCATTTGGAACATCTGACATCGCGTGCGCATTCTGTTTTGGGATTAGTATGGAAATTTTAATTTTTTGATTTTGTTTTGTAATTTATTGTACATAAGTATTCTTTTATAGTTGTAATGGTCTTACTATCACCATTTTCTTACCCTAAGCCCTGGAAAATATATTTTTTTAAATACATAAATTTCATGCGGGAAAAGCGGAAGCGGGCGACACCTACCGCCTTGTAAAGCTTTTGATTACAGTTGGATTGCAGTTTAATGATGCTTAATTCACGAACTCATTTCAACGCAAACTCACGAGGTGGCAGTTAAAAACGGGGCGTTTTCATTATAATTTAATTCCACGTGATTGGGTCGATCCGAAAAAAGAAATAACTAATGGAAGGAACGTTTTATGTAAACAACGGTTAGTGGTGACAGAACAAAGAAACGTGAGATAATTTATGACTCACACGATGGGGGTGAGTTCGTCGGCGATATTATAAACAAAGTTTAGAGGGCAATCAGGGGAGAGGGTCATGAACTGTAATCATAACAAAAGTCCCAAGGCCAGGATCTGAAGGGGATCAAGAACCATCGATAGCGAGAGCAGATATAAATGTAATACACAAAATCTTGATTACAAATAAAAAAAAACTGGAAGGTGATGATGGATCTTGGACGGGGGAAGAGTGGATGTGAACCAGATTTTAGACAAAAAGACGCGTCGTGTAAAGGCCATGCGAAAAAACGATGAATTAGAGAAAATATTTGAAAGACCAATAGTTTCGACAGATGAAAAAAGGAAGAAACAAGGATTATACAGTATGAAGATTTCGGCAAAACTAAGAGATGATTCAGGCGGGACGGGTGCAAAATTGAAGAGCAATTTTCTAATTTCAGAAATGTAGATATTCACAATAAGGTAAAACTAGATCGTTTATAGGTGAAAGAAGGTATTTAATGAGGGAATTCTGAGCATCAGAGAACAAAGGGATGTAGACTAACAACATACCGATCAATTATAAAAATTAAATTGAAGGAATTCATTAGCTATGTTGAGATATATGGACTACTAGATTGAGAATAGTTCGACCATTTCGTCAAGCCTTCGGGGTTGCCGATACCCTCTATTGACATAAGGGAATAGAGTACATGAGTAAGCGTAGAAACTAACATGGAACTTGGGTAATTAAGCGTAATTAGGAGCAATTAAATTAACACGTGAAGATAGGATATGTTTACTTTATGAAAAATCATAAAAACTAATCGGTTTTGAATAAACTTTGATTTATGGAAGGTTTTTATAAAAATAATTGTTATTATCCATCATGAAGAATAAATTAATTCGATTTTAGTGAGAGGAAGATGAAAATTTGGGGTTTAACCAAATATAGGGTCAACGTATTTTTTTCCAGTGCTGAATTAAGGAAGTCGAAAATGAAACATTCGAGAAGTTATAAAAAATATGTATATAAAAGGTGATGAAAAATCAGTTAAGGGTGGTATCAATCGATCGGGATGACAGTATATGGACGACGAAAGTACATGTGAAGGGGTAGTGCAGTTAGACCAGAGGGAAGTAATGTAACACTTTGAAACATCATTCCAAAAATATATATTTATTAACTTTGACAGGTGAGATAGGGTAAGAATTGTAAAATATCTACACCAGTATTAGGGGTAATTAAGAATTGCACGAAAAATTGCGTTAATCGATTATTCACATGTTAGATCAGAAAAAACGTGTTACCGTCGGAAAAAGTAGTATAAAAATATATTGCATATAAAGCCACCATCAAGGCCGAGGAAAATTTATGAAATTGACGAAAATTAAGAATGCGCATCTATAAATAAATTTCAAAAGGGAGGGAATTACTTTAATTAAGAGGTATCCAAGAACCTGGACAACATTAACAATGGATTTCATTTTAGAGAAAACCCATGAGATTTGAATCTTCCATTTTAGAACAAAGAACAGAAAAACGCCTTAGGGGGATAATTAACTAAATGCGATCCTGGCTAATGAGATAAAGTAGAGCAGCAACTTTGTCGGTGACCGTATTACCCGAATGTTTACATTGGAGATTTACATTCGAAATTAGTGTTATTTACATGTTTACTGGCGAGTTGGTAGGGGACATTTTGAAATGAAGATGTGAAAAGTAGTTGTGACCTTTTGATCATTAGACGGAGTATAAGAACGGGTGTTTGGTCACGGGTTTGGTTTGGGAGTCCGGGGGTGAGATATAGGAAGAAGGGAGTCATTACAAAAGTTGATTGTGCGCGGACGGTTATCATAAGTAATTAATAGTATTTTGGACTTTAAAATTTCATCTCGATTTGAGTCTTGCAGTTAACCAAAGTGTCTTGTATTAGAGTTAATAATAGTCTCTTTGATTTAATTTTCTTAAAAACGGTTGCTTCGGCGGTTTAATTGAAATTGTGTTCAAAATAAAGTGATTAATATGTGATGGATAAAGTGTCTTATGTTGAGGTTAATAATAATAATAATAGTAGGATGATTTGTATGGCGCCGTTTTTGTGAAAAATCACCTCAATAGTCTATTTGATTTAATTTTCTTAAAAAAGGTTGCTTCAGTGGTTTAATTGAAATTGTGTTAAAAATAAAAATGCTTAATATATGATGGATAAAGAGTCTTGTGTTAAAGTTAATAATAGTCGATTTAATAAAATTTTCTTAAAGAGTTTTCACAAAAAAAAAGCTAACAGTGAAGTGCTCAACGATGATAAATAATTAAAACATAGTGGAAATCTAAAACATCTGAGTTCGTATCTTTAAGAGTTTCATATAATTCGGTTTATTAACTAAAGCGGTCTTGATTTTTTTCGTTTTAAAAATAATAAAGTTCTTAAAATATTACCAAGAGTGTTCGGTTTACGGAATTAATTAATAGGCTGTAGAGAAAATTATTTTATCTTTAAATCAAGTTGAGTTCGGTAGATTTAGCTAAAAATGACGTTCCATTTAAATTAATTAATATCTTTAAATTTTAAATCAGTTTAGAACTAGTTTTAGACAAAATATTTACAACGAAAAATATTCTAATTCAAATAATTCTGTTGAGATTGAATTGATAAAATCGAATTTATTCCGAACGATAAAGTGAATAGAAAAAAAAACAATAAAAATAAATATTATTTATTAATATTCGGTTTGAGGGGGTCAATAAATTTTAAAATTGTACAAATCAGTAGATCACAATTTTGAATTTAGGAAAGACTAGATCGTTATTAGGTAGATATTTTTACAATGGATTAAACATACCAGGCAGGAAAGTTCAATAAATCCCGATTTTCATAATGACGTGTAGCTCCCGTCTTTTCGGAAAAATTATGAAATTTGTCGGATTTCGGGTAATTCAATCAATAATTCATAACCCAAGTTTTTAAGTTACCCCAGGAAGCGGCCGGGTAGTGAAATAAATTCTATTTCTATTTACGTATAAATAAAAATATACAAATATATATATTTATTATCACCTCTTCCCGTAGTATGTCGATCTAGTAATATTTTAATGACCTTTGTTGATCTACCTTTAACACCGTTTATCTGGGCTCCGATGGAACACATCTGTACGAGTTGGCAACAGTGCCTTAATCATTACCAAGGTTGCCAGTTTGCAACTGACCCCAGTCGGTATGTTCGTCATCAAAATATAAGAAATTTGCTCCAGTTTAACGGTTATTTTTTATCCATTGTTTCTCCTTTCGTTGCTCCGTTTGATATATATTCAGTTTCTAGATACAAGTTAATCTAGAAATGAATGTGTATTCAGTTTCTAGATACAAGTTGATCGGTTATTTTTTATTAATTTATTCTCCTTTCGTTGCTCCGTTTGATACTCAGTGATCCGGAATCAGTTTCACAATCAGAAAAAAAAACTGAATATATTGGTATTTATTTAGGTTTGAACGTCATTATTATTAAAATATATATATTAAAAAATAGACCTCAGTTCTTTATTATCTTCCCTGCAGAGCGTTAAAAATAATAAAAATACCTTAATATAAATATGTCTTGGAATGTGGTGCAGAATCAATTCTCTTCGGAAAGTACCTACTACTAATTTCTGAATACCGTTTTGTTTCAAACATATGCACTTGGACCATTATGCTTTTTTAAATTTAATTTTCCAATGTGCCATTTTGATATAGTCAACGGTTTAAACTTTAAACGATCGCAGTTTCCTCAAGTTTTGTCTACTTTTAAATGTCCGACTTTAAAATACAAAAAAAAAGAGACAATACTCATACATTGTACTTAAAAAATATTCAACGCACAAAATTAAATTTAGAATTCGACAAATCATTAAAAAAAAATTAAATACATCTTTTGACAGATGCCGATAAACAAGTACTGTTCTTCAATGAAACCAGTTTCCACCTGGCAACACCGGTCTCCAGTTAGCCGGAGGAAAACAAAAATTTCGACAGTTCTACCGAAAATTCAATTTGGGAGTTTTTCACTAAATTTTCTTCGATTATAATTTCACCCTCCCGACAATGGGCACTGTTCACGCCAAGGTAGCTCAGAATTTTTTATATTTTTGTTGAATATTGTTTATCTTCTCCAACTGTCATGTTACACAATACCTTGTTTTTAGGTTAGGCATTTATTTAATCTTTTATGAACATATTTACTAGCTCAAATCGATGAAAACCCATCTTAAAATTTTACAGTTATTCCTACCGGTTTTTTTTTAATATTATGTGTTGACACGATTCATAGGTTTAATATGAATGCAATATTTCCGGTCTGTTATGACAGTTTTTTTAAAGTCGATTTGGAATTCAAATATATATCATTACTGTTTAAATCCTCTGGTTATTTTTGTGGTTTACATAATAAAATAAATTCACATAAAAAATAGTTATCCATTGATAATCATCCAAATTCCCATTTTTATATATGTTTGAGTGGGTACATAGTGTAATTGTAATTTATCAATTGGTATTCTGCATATAAACATAAAGAAGAGGAAGACAATTCATTCCCGTCAAATTTCTCAAATAATTTAACATTTCCTGTCTCCCTATCCCATGTTTTTCCAAAATCTTCATTTGCATAAATTAGTTGAGATACATAGTTAAATGTTTATTTTTCTAAGGATGCAACCTACATATGCCTTCTCCTTTGCCTTCTACTTATTTGATTGTGACGAGAAGTTATTGCTGTGATTGCTACTACTATATATATAAATATATGTATAAAAAGTTATGGTCTTGTCTGTGAGCTATGTATAGCTTGCAACAACTTCTGTATATGCAAGATGTTATGGTCTTGTCTGTGAGCAGTGAGATAGGACCTATGTCATCTTTGGGGATGCTGTGTGAAGGACTTTTTTGAGCAAAGGAAAGAGTGGACCTGGGTCTTGAAGAGACAGGTTGTAGGAGGTAGGAAACACATATGTCGGTATATCATTCCACAGCCGAGCTATTGAACACAAGAATGATAAGTAAAACTGTTCTCACATAAACACTAATGTCAAGCATGTACAAATGTGAGCGTACGCTTAACGCTTAACAAAATACTTGAATTTATTGAAAATAGAAGAATCTATCAAACGGACCGCCCATTTCTGCACAGAATCGAGAGTTTTTTTACAGGTATTTTGGGGCTCCAGACCAGAGGTGTCTGCCAATTTCTACAGTATGCACAGTTTCTGAGAGGCAAATTTAAATCTGGCTTCGATGGAGGAATTTTGAAAGAGATTAGATTTTGTTCTTCCAGAAATGAGTCCGTAGGAGACCGCAGCAGCACTTGCTGACCAGGGTGATTCTTCTATTATTTTCTTCATGATCACAACTTATGTTAAATGTTACAGGAGGAAGGCAGCAAACCTCGTTTCAATGCTGGAGTGGATGAGTATGACATTCTCAGTAAACTGCCCCCCGTGGAGCACCAGGCACCCAAAGTCAAATACGGAGAAGTCCGAGTAAGTTATCAACCTCAGTCATTATCTGCCAAACTCATTATATATAAGGTGAGATATCCACAGTAAAGAAGCAGTTCCGAGTTGTCGCTTGACCACACCGTATAATATTTTATATTTCAACTGTAGAAGCATACCGTGGAACCTCTGTTTACGAGTATAGTACTCAACTGCTGACCCTGTACAAATCGCAAGTGCTCCCCGCTGTAGAATTTGTATAAGGTAAGATATCCACAGTAAGGCCACTCTCTGACGGTCCGGTAGGGAATCGACATAAACCTCATGCGTGATACCGACAGGGCACTGCGCCATACATTTACACTAGCTCACGACTCGGGGGGGGAAGCGGGAGGGGCGCAACGTACTTCTGTTATACCACAAGCGGGACAACAATTCAGTAGCTTCTCGGTAAACACGCATCCAGTATATCTATGCACTGCGTTTTGATCGTTTACGCGCCATTTATCCTTTGAGTTCAAACATGGAGAGGGATATGAATTTTTGGCTAATAATGGAGGTAGAGAAATATGCTTGCCTTTATAACTATAAATTACCGGCATATGCATTAAAGGGTTATTAAAACTCCTCAGCACTAACGCACTCCCTCATATTGGTATTCATTTTTGTAATATATGGAGCAACGCACTGGACCAATTCTTGAAATGTTTTTTTTTTTACATTCGGTACATCTGCCGGAATTTTACACCATCTTCGGACAGTTCCCTGGCAGCAACAAATAACCTACAATGAATATTACGTTCAATGTAGGGGTGGACCAAAGTCTCCTCCTTTTTTGTCTCATTCGAAGGAATAAATAGGATACCAGAGCCTCGTCTTCACTTGATTCCCCTGACATTTTTCTGTCTTGAGTTTGACAGACCCGATAACATTCGGCGGTAAACATAACAGATATCTGCAATACCGACAATTTACTGGCGGCTACAAATCACTGCAGACCTGTCAGAGAGTCGATGGAGGAAATATCGCGAAACATTTCCTTCATTTCCCTACCGGACCGTCAGAAAGTGGCCTAAAGAAACAGTTCCGAGGTGTCGCTTGACCTCACCGTATAATATTTTATGTTTCAACTAGAGAAGCATACCGTGGAACCTCTGTTTACGAGTATACTACACAACTGCTGACCCTGTACAATTCGCAAGTGCGCCCCGCTGTAGAATTTGGCAGCCACCTCTAGTCGGGAACCCCAAAATATATGAAAAAAACCCTTGACTCTGTGCAGAAACGGATGGTCCGTTCGATAGATTCGCCTATCTTAACAAACGGATTGCAATCTTTGGAGCACAGACATCAAGTGGGAATGCTCTCATTGTTTTACCGGTATTTTAATGGAAGATGCTCTGAGAAACTAGCGTCATTGATTCTTTCGGCACCTGTGCATAGTCGGGGAACATTTGTACATGATTGACATTTGTCACATTAGAACAGGTCTCTTCAAGACCTGAGTTCACTCCTTCCTATCCTCTAAAAGACCCTCCACACAGCATCCTCGAAGATGATAAGGGCCTTGAAGGAAATTATTTCTCTCAGAGCCTCCTGTGTGGAGTTACTGAAAAAGAATAAAATAATCATAACTTGTTCTAGAAACCTATTCCTAATCCATAATACTCGTATATCGAAGCAAATTTCCCCATAAGACATAATGGAATCTATGATGATTCGTTACAAATCTGTTATGATTTATAAAATATATATATATATATCTACTTTCTTACATATTTTGTATTGTGTATGTATTTTGTATTATTAAAATTTATTTTAAATTACCTACATACAATATAGGTAATCTAATTGTTTTTAATTTTTCACTAGCGGACTCACTTTTGTCTCCTTTTTCGCTGAAATGTAATGTCATTGAACAGATTTATCACTGGCATTGTGATAGCCTACTCGGGGTGTTCACAAATTACATCGATCAGTAATCTTCCTTCTCATTAACTTTATCAGTGTACATCAGGCGAGGGGGGGACCAAGCCACTGATGTATATGTGCTAAGCGTGGGATGTTTCACATTTCTTGATCGTCAGCTCCATCGATGGTCATCAATTGTGATGGAGTTGCAAACACCTTAAGCCAAAAGTCCGCAATACCGCAGTTAATAATAATAGTTAATCTACACTAAAAAACCTATAATTTTTCTTTAATAATTTAATCTACACTAAATAACCTAACCTAATATAATTAAAAAATAACATATATTACATGCATGCAAATTAAAAACAATATTTAAATATTCACAAGTAGCAGACTCACTTAGATGAACATTTTAGCTATTAAATATACGGGTGTAAATAATCAAATATAAAGTAAGTACAAATAACATCAGAGCAAGGGAATATTATATGACATTATATACATGGTTTTTCACTGGATACTATATCTATATATAATTCTATATCTACTTACATGAAGTTATGTTTTATATTGGATGGGATTTTTTAAACAATTTGGTTTTCAAGATCCGTTTGAACTCTGCTAAATTCTGGATGTTAGCAATATTTGGAAGAAGCTTATTCCAGATCACCGGGCCGGATATACGAAAAGTGCGATCATAGTACACGGGTTTATTTGACCGAGAGGGTTCTACTGTCGATTGAATAATATAGTTATTTGCTTCCAGGCACGAGTGGACAAGGTTTGCATAGATGGGCTGGGCAGAACAAAAGACGACATAATCAACGAGTCCATCCAGGACCTGTTTGCGGCCAAGGACTTTGAGGACGTCATCATTAAAGCCGATCATGTGAGCTCCGATACTTCATCTTAAAGGAAAGAAGAAAGGAAACAGGAAGGTTTAGTAGCAAGTGCCTGGTTATTCAGATGTCATCACTGTGTTTTGATTCTGAAAGGTGGTATCTCACCAGGGCGAAACTGAGAGTATCTACCGCTTATCTCTTTTCGTATGAGGATCGGTTGCCCTAACTCTGCCATGCTCCTCTCCTCTTCAGGGGTGTCTGACTCGCTTCACCCGTGTTACCTGATGCTCCAGTCTTTGTTCAATCAACGGTCCATCAGTTTCTATCCACTTGGCCTCGGGCATCCAATTGATTTTATGCCTTCTGGTTTTGACTTTTTAAATATTTACTCGGCACGTTTTGACATGTTGTATGTGTTTTAATGAAACTTTAGGCACATTCATGTTCAGGGATAGTGCCGATGGATCACGTATGCGACAGTCGTATGGATCACGTATGCGACAGTCGTATGGATCACGTATGTGACAGTCGTATGGATCAGGTTAAGATAACTACCTGTAGTCTCAGATTCGATTATTCATAGAAACTGTCTTTTAAATCCACCAGTAAGGAAATGAAACAAGTTTTGGAAGGCTTCATTCAACACTAGATCAAAAGGATGACTTAAGTTTAAATCAGCCCTGGCCAACCGTGTTTTTTGTTTCATTCTAATATATTCCCGGGGCAACCCGCACCACAGTTGCATAGAAGTGAGACAGTTATAATACTGCATCGCTGTGCGACTCCAGTTCGTACAGTTCGGTGGCGGATGGTAGGTACATTCTTCCGTCTTCGAGCGCGCACGTGTTCAGTAACTGCGGTACCAAAACATTTTTTTTTAAAAGAGTTAAGGATATTTTTTTGGTTGATAATAATTTATGAGCATATTATGTTATTGGTTAACCATCCGGCCATTTCATTCCAGGGATAGGCAGAGAGGATAGACTGCCACACAACTTTGTCTTGGCACCCCTTACATTATTCATAAATTGTTTCATCTTTTGGCATGACCCAACTCTAGTATATGATTCCCCTGATCTTACCATTTCTTCCTCGGGCGTCCACAACTTCTTCTACCACACACTTCCGCTTCATACATTCTTTATACATGCCTTTCTTTATGCATCCGTTTAATATGCCCAAACTGTGCATCCTGTTGTGAGAACAAAATAACTTAAGTAGGTATTCACAAAATTACACATCTAGTGCATGTGAAGGTGCAAGATAGGTATAAAACACGTATAGTACTCATCTAGTGCGTCCCTTTCTTAATCTTATCAATGCCTCTCTGTGGTTGAGTGGTTACGATCCTTGGCTACGAATCCGGAGGTTGCGGATTCAAATCCTGGCATGCGTAAGTAAATTTTACTTGATTAAATTGTGTTATTTCACAATTTATTCATTTAAAATAATATGTCAGTATCGCCCTGGTGGAAGACCACCATTCAGAATCGAAACGTTACTTGAAATGGCTTTACCCGTATTTGGTAACCAGATCTGAATAGCCAGGTACTTCCCCACCTTCCTTCTGCCCCATCTCCTTCCCCTCCTCAATACCATCAGCCAACCCCAATTAGGGATGCCATAGTCTTACTGGCTCCAAACGGTTGGGAGCAATTGGGAATCTTGTGTGGTATCACATCAAAATAAATAAAAAATTATACTTACATCAGCCTTGTATACTTTCCGGATCTCAGCACAGCTATTTTCTGCATAGTCATATATGGTCAGGGATCTTATTGCTACATCGCTCAGTCTGCTTTAATCCTTTCATTTGCCAGTTCCATGCTTCAATGCCACTGGAACTGGTAGAAGCACTCCATTGTGAATTGCTAGCTTCACTTCTGTGGACATATTTTTAATATCGCCAACCGCTTTCAGTCCTCTATTAATGGAGTTTCCTGAATTTGCCCTACTTCAATATCCTTTTCATCCTTTTCCTCTCTCTTGGACATACTTCCCCAATACACAAACGTATCCACTTGCTTACAAGTATTCATCATTTACAACCATATTGCACACTGTTTTCGTACTCTTTCTTTTAAACCCCAGGACTTTGGACCGTGTTTTAACAATTTTTTTTTTTTATTATTTAATGTATTCAATATTTTATTATAATTTTTACATTTTTAATTAATTACTTACCCACTTTCATCACTTATCGTTAATTTTTGTTCGTGTTTATAATTTGTACTATTAGTTTGTACTTGTAATTATTTTTAGTATATTGTTTATCCTGATGAGGGGAGCTTTGCTTCTGTTCTGAAACATGTAATTAACCATCACGCGGTTACCGCCGGGGTAGGCAGAGGACGGACCGCCAAACAACATGATCTTGGCATACACTTCTTGCTTCATTCACATTCATACATCATCTCATTCTCTTCTATTATTCCGACTTCTGACATGGCTCGTCTTGAGTATTTGATTCACTTGATCATGCTGTCTTCCTCGGGCGTCCTTGGCTTTTTCTTCCATTCACATTCGCGTCATATATTCTCCCGTAGATATTTATATATTTAAAACAGTGCTTTAAGCAAACTAATTCTTATAAATTTATTACTGTAATTATTTACAAATTATTTTTATTTAAAAAAATATATCCAACTGTTTACAAAGCACTGGCGAGTGGTCTCAACGGGTGATGGTGCAGTCGCGGCAGCATTCTGCATCCGACCAGGCGGTTAGCAACATGTCCCTGTGTTTTATACGAATACGAGCTGAGGTATTTTGATACCCCTCTTCACGCGGAATTTTTAGATGCTTAATACGGGGAAGGTTAATACAGTCGAACTTGGTCATTATGATCACGGCTATAGCGAGTTCGCAGCTATAATGAGCAATTACCAAATGATATTTTAGTTCAGGCTTATTTTCATACAATTGTTGGCGGATATAACGAGTAACGGCTATAAGGAGCAAATTTAGACGGTCCCCTCGTGCTCGTTATAATATGATATAAATCAATTAGGCATCCACGGTGACTTACTTCAGTGGCTCACTTCATATCTCCAGAGTAGACTTCAATGTATATTAGTTGAGGGAACTAAGTCTACCTTTTTTATCATGACCTCCGGTGTACCTCAAGGTTCTCACCGAGAGCCACTATTATTTAATTATGATATTCGCAAATGTTTTTACATGCTAATTACCTAGCATACGCAGATGATAAAAAAATATATACAGTTGTCAAATCAATCAATGACTGCATCAAACTTCAAGATGACTTTTTTGTCGTCTTTTTGTGTACTGCAAATTGAACAAATTAGTTATAATATTTCAAAATGTAACAAATTATCATTCACTCGTAAAAAAAAAGTAAATTTATTTTAATTACATTTTCAACGATACACATATCACTGAAGTAGAATCTATTCGAGACCTTGGGGTAATACTGGATGTGAAACTAAATTTTATCAAACAAACTAATGAGATTATCAATAAAGCCAATAAAATGCTAAGGTTTATAATTCGTATTTCAAAACCTTTTCGCAACATAATTACTCCCTTTACACCGCGTATATCCGCCCCCACTTGTAGAATATTGCACACCGATATGGACACCTTTATACCAAGCCCATATTGAGAGAATCGAAATACGAAATTTAACGTAAATTCTTTAAGCATATAAATTTAATGTACACTTAAAAATAATACCGAATCCTTAAAATTCCATAACTTCATCACGCTTCAAACGTGACGTTTAATATTTGATCAAATCTTGTTGTTTATAATTATGAATAATGGCCTGGACTCGCCAGAGCTCATTAACTTTGTAAGCATTTACATACCATCAAGACCAACCCGACAAACCGATTTTTTTCATTTCCTCACATGCAGGACCAATCTTAGGATAAATTCTCCGTTCCCTGTATTTGTGCGCAATATAATGTGCAATTTCACAATATCAACATTCTTCACAATAGCCTTTCAAAATATCGAACCGAAGTAATACGTACAACCACAAATTGATGCACCTGTCCCGATTCTATCTTCCTCTTCCTTCTTATTTTGTTTTTTCTTTATCTTGGTAGCTTCATAAATAAAACATCTGTATTTAACCACTGTTAGCACAAGAAACTTTGTTGGCTTACCTTTTGTTAAACTTCCTTTGTATATATATTTGTATTAAAAGCTGTTTGTTTCACTAAATTTTACTGTATGTGTATTTCCAACAGGTCAGATCGAAGCTGGACTCCATGGGATGTTTCAGTAATGTGGGGATTTACATAGATGTTTCTAAGGGACCAGACGCCTCTCCCGAGGGACTTGAGGTTAGTTCATCCATCCTTCATCTTAGTTCATGAGGCCACGGCATCATTAATAATGTCGTCAATCTAGAACGCCTATTGTACTTAAACTCTTTCCAAATTTTCGTGTTGTGTGAAATCAAACAAATTAATGTTAGAAGTCGCAGCATTTTTTTAGGACAGAATCAAATAATTTCCTCTACATTTAAAAGTTAATTGTGCTGGGTTTTCGCAGGTGACATTCCATGTGAAGGAACTCTCCAGGGTGATTGGAGGAGTCAACACAATGGTTGGGAAGAACGAAGGCTCCCTTGTAGTCGGTTAGTACCTTTTACTTTGTCATTCTCAATAAGGAACTCCAGTGAAAAATATAATGACTTTTAAAACATGTATTCATATAGATCAGCAAACGCCGATTCTGAATATATTACCTTTATTAAATATAATTATATGTAGCATTTATAAATCGTTATTTAAAAGTTAATAAAAAATCATCTCATCAAAACACCTTGTTATGTTGGTACCATTGCATTTGGACCATCTGATGTCACTTGCGCATTCTGTTTTTGAATTAGTATGAAAAAAAAATTCGCTTTTGTATTTTTTTTAGTAATTTTAACTTAATTTGGGTGACTTTAAGATCTATAATTGTTGTTCAATATAAAAAAACTATTATTAGTGAAATAGATTAGAGTATTCATGGGCGAACCAATTATCAATACGAATATTATGATAATATTAATGCTCAATGTTATAATATGAATTGCTCAATATGAGTTAAAGTTTCTAAAAACGTACATAATTTTATTACTTATGTTTAGTTATGGTTTACTATGAATAGAATATAAAATTATGTACGGTCAAGCTCATCCTTGTACATTCTAACCTCAAAACTGATCAAAATCGACGGGCCATGGATTTGGAACGTTTTGGTGGGTTTTGAAAATTATTTTAACTATGAAAACTAACTTTAGAAACAAAACTAAATTTACTGGTATTTAAGTTGAAACGTCTCTATTAATATATATTTTTTTAATTTGGATTGAAGTTCCTTATTGGCTTCATAGGATATTTCAGAGCTTCTCATGATGGAAATAACTCCTGAGCTCATCCTTCGCGAATTTTTGTGATGCATATAAAACATCGGCACATGAAACAGTGATTTATATTGTCAAAATGTCACAGTATTTAGCCCTCTATTTATTGAGTCTCCGGTATAGCTTGGTAATAAAATGTAGACATTTAATAAAGTGGAACTAATTTTTCTCATTGCTATGGCAATACCAAGCTGCTAACCATGTCTTTGAAATTTTGTTTCTTTCATATAAAAAATTTCGCAATTTTAAAGAAACAATGCGAAACATCATATTCGTAATTAGTTTTTGTAATTTATATATTTGATCTTTTAATTTGATTTTTTTTAATTTTTTTTATTTTTTATTTTTTTTATTTTTTATTATTTTTTTGTTTGTTTATCTAACATCTAATGCATGGTTATTTCGATTCACAAATTTCAGAAATATAAAAAATCACCTTTGCCGTGTTCGTTTTCCTTGCAAAGCGTTAATAAAAAAGTTTAAACATAAAATTCTCTTAAAATGTGATGTAGAATCATCTCCTTTCGGAAAGTACCACTAATTTCAGAACACCATTTGGTGAAAGTAAAAAAACATTCGTTCGGACCATTATGCATTCATCTTCCTATGAGCCATCTTGGTGTTGTCATTTAAAATGTTTTAAACAATCGCAGCGCCCTCATTTTTTATCTTTAAAATATCAGTCTGTACCTGTGTCACTATGTAGTATGACACAGTTCTGATCAAAGCTTGTTTGATTGATTGTAGGTCTGAAGCTTCCCAACCTGGTGGGGCGCGGGGAGAGGATCCAGTGTGAATACAGCCTCGGCAACAGGAAGTCCTCCAACTTCTCCCTGTCCTTCATGAAGCCCTACCCCAACAAGAAGCTTCAACCCATGTAACTTGCTTATTATTTATCTCCAGCGAAGAGATCGGTGTTTTCCCATATGCCCGAAATAAGGTCACTTTTCCCTTAATTGACGTGATATTAATCACACTTTTAGGGATTGCACTGCTTGAACATTTGTGTTTCTGCGCACATATATTATAGTGTAATTTATTTATAAGGACAAACATGACATTTATAAACCATGCTTCTATCACAATTTTTTTTAATATGAATATAAATGTCCCTCGACTAATGCATCTGCAGCATTTCTATAAGCTCTAATTTCTTTTTTGTATTTCTTGGGCATTAACTATGTTACATTTTCTAAATATTTTGTTTGAAAAGATTTATCCACTATGTACTTTTGTTACATAATTTTATTACTGCGCTACGGGTTACATCACATCCGTGTCATTCACTAGCGTTCTTAAAACAAACTTAAATTAAACAAGTACAGAAATAATTACACATCATTAGGTGAGGGTAGCGGGAGCGAGAGTGGTGGTTTGAAGGGGGGTGGGCTACATATTTTAAATTGTGTGTTTTTTTTTTCGGATAATTTGGGGCTCCCGACCAGAGGTGACTGCCATATTCTACAGTGAGACGCACTTGTGATTTGTACAAGGTCAGCAGTTGTGTACTATTAAAGTACCTGCGGGTTCTGTACAATACACCCAGCTTCTGAGAGGCAAACTTTACTCCAGCTTCGATGGAGCCCCCATGTCTGAGCTAGTCACTTAAGGTTACACCAAGCATATCAATTGAGGGCTTGTTGGGAAGATTGCTTCCATTAAAGGAGACTAGATTGTCATTTCGATCCCTTTTAGACATAATCAGACATGATTGGGTCTTTGAAACATTAAATTCGACAAGGTTATTCTTACCCTAAGAGGAGACCCTCTCGAGGTAACCGTCCATTCTCTGCTTCAAAGCCCTCCGAGCCGTTATAGTTTGTGTCCTTTGGAGGCTTGTCAAACAAAAAGCTACCACTCCCACTACACTCACCTAATAATGTGTAATTATTTCTGTACTTGTTTAATTTTAGTTAGTTTTAAGAATGCTAGTGAATGACACGGATGTGTCATAACCGGTAGCGCAGTAATAAAATTAAGTAACAAAAGTACATAGTGATTAAAACTCTTCAAATAAAAAACTTCTAATTTCTGTTTCTCAAGTACAGAAATCATTGAATGTTTGTTTGTGTGTTTTAGCTTGAGTGCCAGTATAATCCAACACGTGGGAGAGTTCCCATGGTCGGGCTACAAGCAGCTGGACAAGGGCCTGCTGCTTGACATCGGGTTCAAGAGCGCCGCCAAGGTAAAACAACAACACATACTAATGGACGCTTTACACTACACTCACTTCCATACTTGCGTACTTGCTTTACACATTCATTATTTTCATAGCTACCATTTCATACAGATATGCAAATATAGATAAATTATATTTTGGGGATGGTATTTAATCATCAAATAAGATAATCATAAATCATATGAACGACAAAGGTTCTACCGCTGCACCCACCATGTCAGGAAACAGCTTTTTAAACAAGACATACTGCACTGCCCTATACATATCTGAGATGCGGACGCAATACTCAGCAGCGCAATGGGACAAGCTGAGGGTGTGCTACAACAATGCATTCAGGCAACTTCCAAGGTTCTGCAGTGCTTCTACGATATTCACTCAAGGGAGGGTCCACTCACTCCCCGCCTTACTTCGCCACCGACTAGCCAGCTTCTGGAACAGGACACGGTAGTCAGCCAACGCCATTGTCGTGGCTGCATTCGAGTGGTTCAGCTCTCCACTCAATGAGTGATGGATGCAGATGATGCTACTACTACCCTGAAAGACGATCCCTTAAATTAAATTAATTTAATTTATTCTATGTTATTATTAACTATTATGTTTTTCATTTTCTTTCTTTTATTTTTATGTAATTATCATTTTGTAAATTTTTTTTCTCATTTTCTTGTTATATTTTTAATATTATTATTTTATTATATTCATTTATCTATTTATATTTATATATATATATATTTCATGTAATATGGCAGACTGGGTTTGCACTATCCACCCAGTCCTGCTGGATTAAAAACTTAAATAAATAAAATATTAAACATGACAGTATCTGTCACTAAATGCCAATGAATAATCAAAAATATATGCAAAATTCACAATGGAAATATAACACACATTCACAATAGAAATATAACACACATTCACAATGGAAATATAACACATATTCACAATAGAAATATAACACACATTCACAATGGAAATATAACATACATTCACACTCAGTAATAAGCACAACATATTTGAAATATTTTCTAAAATAAACTCGCAACATTTCCATATAATATAGCTATGAAAAACAATGACAGATGTCAAATAATTTCCGCCATTAAACTAGACGATAATCGGTATCAAAATAGAACACGCCCTATTTTTCATATTGAATCCATTTGGAAAGACGTTCGATATGGAATTTGTATTAAAAAAGGTGTTGTGTAAAGTGCCCATCAGCATCCTTTCAACCCTCATCACATTTTATCAAAATTCAAAACAGGTCGAGAATCAGTGATTAATGTGAACTATTCAAATGTCAAAACATAAAAATGGTGTTAAACGTCGATTTGATTGTCAATTAAATATGACGGAGAGTGAAACAACCCAACCCCAACATTTGGACTGAACTTATTCCCCCTTAATTATAATTATAATCATGATGTTAACAGTATGCGGCGCGTAAGGTCGGAATAGTAAAAAACTTACCTGGACTTATTGACACGGCGCTAAATATGGTTAAACTCGATCCAAGGCTGGTTTAATCTCACCTCGCCTGTGAATCGGGCCATGTCAAGAGTCAGAATAACAGACCAGTATGTATCAAACAATGTATGAATTTGAATGAAGCAAGGAGCGTGTGTCAAGACCGAGTTATTTGACAGTCCGTCTTCTCTGCCTACCCCTGCCGAGAAACGTCACGATGGTTAGTTAGTTAGTTTATATTTATCCCTGAAGAAGGAGGCGATGTGTGTTATAATAATAACATTAATGCTTTATTCCAGAAGCCAGAAGGTATGCGGGGCAGGGGTAGAACAATGCAATACATTCCATAGGTTACAATAATAATGCATACAAAGAAATAACAATACATAAAAAAGATAATCAAACAAACTTAAATAATGTTAAAAAAACATATTAATTAATACAAAATGAAAGACATATTTGACAGTCTCCCATCTCCAGAGGGCCATCAGGGGGGACTCCATCCAAGCTGCCGTAGAAGTAATGATGGTATTCTTGGATTGGCATACTCTGCACCATAAGCTTTCCGTGCTGTGGCGGAGAAGTGCCCTGAAAGAGTGCACTCGGTCCTCCAGAAACATTTCCGTATTACTGTAGTATCTCGGTAGACGGAATAGTTGGCGATGTGCATTATTGTAGATGACTTTTAACTTATGCCATTGGTTTGCATTGTAATGCACCCATAGATCTGACGTATACAGAGATGTGCAGAATGTATTGAACTGTATTCTTTTGACGTTTGTGCTGCAAAAGTGAAAACACCTTGACAGTATACCTGCTCTAACAGATATCACTCTCCTTTGTCTTTCCATATCCTCATGTCCTTCAGGTCGTCTGTGATAATATGTCCCAAGTACTTTACGTTACGAACAACCATTTTCCTTCCGTCTAGCCATACTGAGGATGTTTGCATAAGTTAATTTTTACATTTGAAAACCATATCGATTGATTTGGACCTATTATACACAAAGTTGTGGTTTTTTGCAAAATCTTCACATACATGGAGTAGTTTCTTTAGTGCGCATCATCTGCATAATTTATATTATTTGCACATACCCGTTGAATATAAAAACCTATTTTTGTGTCAGTGAGACTTTGAATTAATTCATCAGTGTAGATATTGAAGAGAACCGGAGACACGCTTCGTCCTTGCCTTATGCCAATTTTCTAATTAAATGCGTTGGAAACTTCTCATGACATTTTCTTGCTGCGTATGCCAAATTGAGAGAATCATCGTTATATCTGCAGAAACTTCTCTTTTCCTTAGTTGTTCCCAGAGTTTATTGTGACATACACGATCAAACGCTTAGCTTAGGTCTAGAAAACAGGTATAAATTGGCATTTTCATTAGTTTATGATAGCTGATTAATAAATGAATAAATATATTCATTTTTGAATGTATATATTTCTTTATTATTATTTTATATTATATACGCCCTATATGGGCTTTTATATATTTAGTTAGTTACAATAGTCACACATGTGCTAAACACATCACAGTAGCCTTGATGAAATACAACAATTAAATATTTCATTTGTATAACGAACAAATACAGGAATAACATAGTGTAAGTATCATTCCAAATAATTAGCTACAGAGGTGTATATTCAAAACATACCTAACATTCACTGATATACTCTAAATACATATAATAATAATTGTTGAGGATGTATGCAATAATCTTCTGTTTGTATTTGTATTCCGAACAGTTGAACACATCTACTATGTCTGAAAATGTATTACCTTCTGCTTGAAGTCTAGGTACAAGAGAATTGCCATAAATGTTAACAGTGCAGATTTAAAGCCAAGTTGGTTATCCTCAGTCTTTAGATGGTCTGTTGCCACGACTGACCTGCCACGGTGGTCGGTAATTATTATAACATAGGTGAATCAGTGTTTCTTCAGCTCCTACGGCCATTGTTGTTTTCAATTCCCAACAGCTTGCTGTATGTGGGAGGCGGCAATGCCCTGTTCATATTGCTACTAACTTCCTCACTGAGTTTCTACCCATATTTAGTTGCCTGGTTCAATCAGGGTTATCCTGTTGATGGCAGCCAGTTCTTCCCGGTCAGTCCTGCAATGTTTGTAATCATTTATTTCCTATATTTTCTAGACTCAGCACAATCTGCAATGGGAGGGACTCTTCAGGGAAACAAATGTCCTGTCCAGAAATGCATCCTTCGCCGTTAGAGAAAGCTCAGGTCAGTGTGTAACATCAACTTGCGCGTTAAATACTGGCGGCAATTCCAGAGGGAAGATATCCAGTTGGCCGCCCCAACCAAAGCGAGGAAAAGCTACTCCTGGGTCTGTGCGAGAAGAGACTGCTGAAATCGCCCAAGACGGACACCTTGTCTATGCCATGGCTCCCCGACCCCGACAGGACAAGGGAAGAAGCTGATAAATATATACTGTTAACCCGTACACCGCTCAACGAATCAGGTTCTGACCCAATCACCCTCCACAGCTCTATTTCGACCTTTTAAATAAGTGATCCGCAACTCTTTTATCCCAAGGGCCAATTTTCCCATTTTTAATATGTTTGCGAGCCGCAGGAGGTAGGGTACCTATAATAATAATAATGTTTGTTTATTTCAGCTGAACAGAGCGGTGAGTGCAATACTCTGTTTGCCATATAAAACCATACATCTAAATAAGTTACACATAAAATAAAGAAATTGAATATAAAATAAAATGGTAAACATATTTAGCACTTGTATTACGGTGGTATGAGGGAAATTCTCCATCTATGGTGTACAAGAGTGTTTTCTGATCAAGCTACTACTCTGTGGCGCATCAAAGCAGCGAACCCATGAACCCTTTCCTCTGCGAACATCTGCGAGGTGCTGCAAAGCCAAAGGAGGCCGAACAGCGCCCTGTATGTGTGGTTATACTGTACTCGGGGTGTGTTCATGATGCCTTGTGTATACCTTGTCCATAGTTTGCTAGTGTAAAAGCTCATGCAGTATGTCTGGAATGCTGGAATGCTCATTCACCGGAGGACTGCACCCGTTGAATCTCCTGGCGAGCAGGTTGGCTCGCACGCTCAGTACTCTTTGGCGTACTATAACATTTTTATCATTTATGTCATCAGTGATGACATGCCCCATATATTTTATTTCGCTGCAGATTTTGAGATTGGCTCTGCCGAGACGTATAGGCGGAATGACAGCAGGACCAGTATTTGCTTTGAAAATCAGCCGTGATGATTTTTTAGCATTGTACATCAGCCCGTGACTAAGAATGCATGCTTCGCATATGGCCAGAAGTTTTCTCATTGCTCTTACCGATGAGGCTAGTATGGCCATGCCGTCTGCATAGCTAATATTTATTTATTTAACTTAAAATAGGACCCATGTATATTGGTTACACGTATTCTAATATGAACATAATATCTACACGCAATTAAAAATTACAAATCAAACTTTAAACATTGCGACATTAAAAATTGAACTTTACGTATTTCGTCAATTCCTTCATAAATTTCAAAACATTTTCCTTTTCTTTTATATTGTTGGGTATTTCTTGGAAGATCTTCATGGCTCTATATAGTAATGAGTTTTGCGATTTTGTTTTCTTTTGAAAGGGAAGTCTTATTTCATTTCTTCTTCTTGTAGAGTGGTTATGTCCGTGTTGATGTTTATTAATTTTTCTCAAGAATTCACAATTTTGTTGGCCATTAAACATTTTAAAACGAAAATCTATTACATTTAAGTATATAATTTCCTTAATCTTTTAAGTATGTTTAGATCCCTTAGTATTTTTTTTACTTTGGAATATTTTTTTCATCTTAAAATTATTTGCATGGCTTTTTTTGGAAAACTGTTACTTTTCTAAAATCCTCTTCTTTTGACAAGAACAAAATACTGCTACAATATATCAGGAACAATGATGGCATTGTATATAGTTTTACAGGATTCTGCACTGATGTATCTTCTTTTCTTATCCTTCCGAGTGGTGAGACTGTTTTGGCGATTTTCTTTATAACATATAATGTATTTAGAGATAGTCAGTCTGGAATTGAAAATAACACCTAAATATTTCATTTCAGATACTTCCTTCAAAATTTCTCTATCCATCATTATCAAAGGAGTATCTGCTATTCTCTTATTTCCGATATTCTAAATTTGGTTTTGCTTAAATTCAACTTTAATTTATTATTTTTAAGCCAGAGAGCTACATTATCAGGGTCACAAATAATTATCTCCAGATATATATATATCAATGCATCATCTGTGAATAGACTGATACGGCAATATTTAAGAATTTTTGCTTGGTCATTTATGTATTATGAAGAGGATTTGTCCAAGAACTGACCCTTGCGGCACTCCTAATTTAATGGGAAGCGGATCCGACACTATTTCTCCTACTTTAGTAGTCTGATACCTATCCATTAAATAATCTTTAAACCAATTTAATGCTGTTCCCTTTATTCCAATTTTCTTTAATTTTTCAATTATAATTTTCTTGTCAATAAAGAATAGAAATCAAGAAAAACACCAATTATATTAAAAATTTTATCAATATCTTCTTTACAGTCTTCTAATACTAAGTTAAGATCCATTTGGTAGGATTGGTTATTTCGGAACCCACGTTGTTCCTCGCACAATATATTATTTTTCTCTAAAAATTCTACAAGTTGTTTTTTTTACTATGAATTCGAGAACCTGTTCATATTTAGGAAGGGTGTTCACTGGCCTAAATTCCTCACATTTCTTTATATTATTTTTCTTCGGTATTGAAGAAAAAGATAGAGGACTTGTCAAATGTTGTTAATGTTATCAGTTAAATTAGAAGAGGTGTATGTAATGTAATTGCAGGCCCCACCATGAAGTCTGCCATCCGCCACATCGTGACAGTGGACGGGCGCGACGACAAGATCTTCCCCACGGCCGGCAGCCTGGTGCAGTTCACCTCGGAGCTGTCGGGCCTCGGCGGATCCATGGCCTTCCTCAAGAACGACCTCTTCCTGCAGCACAACATCAAGCTGAGGGAGGAAATCGTAAGTTCATTCATTCCGGAGAGAGAAACAAAGACAAAACTTGAAATCTATTTAATCCTTTGGTTATGTTGATGGAATTGATTAGGTATTCACTGTGTACAAATGTCTTTGCAGGTAATCCAAGGGGGCCTACAGATAGGGTTGCTGAATGATTTCCACGGCACCAACCTGACGGAGCACTTCTACGTGGGCGGCCCTCAGAGCATCCGAGGTTTCCGGGAGCGCGGTGTAGGGCCCCAGTGCGAAGGGAACGCCCTGGGAAGCAATGTATGTAGTAACGCTTTCTGTACATTAAGTTATATGGTACATAATATGTCATCATATTAAAAATGTTATTGAGGAAAACACATTATGTATGTCTGATGCCTTCATTTTTTCTGAGTTTAGCTCGTTTTATTCAGATTAAAAAGGTCTTCAATTCTATCTATGCAGGCAGCAAAAGAGGAACTACATAATTAATGAAAAAGCTTTGTTTGCCATCTACTACAGTCTGAAACAATGTTTTGTCAATCAGCTTAGCACACAAATGTCCATTATTCAATTATTTTCTTCCAAAACTAACAAAATTACTTTTTATTTACTTTATTTGATCAAACTGCTTATGAGGAACGGCTACGCGGCCTGTTTCATACAAAAATTAATTTTGGATTTGAGGTCGAAATACTCGCCTAAACCTCATTAGGTTTAGGTGAATATTTCGTAAAAATTTACATATTTATTAATCTCGTTATTAAAATTTATTTATTGTATTTTATTTATTTTAAAACAAAAATAAATAAAATACTTCTCATATGTACTAGATATTTACTAAACCTTTAATTAAAAAATATGCATCATTCATTTTGAATGGGTATTTTGGCCTCAAATCCAAAATTAATTTATGTATGAAACAGGCAGTCCAGCCATTCCTCGTAAAGACCTGCATCACACGATTTCGTCAATTTTCAGAGGTACATTTACAGAAACTTTGGTGAAAAAAAAGTGGCAGATGTATGGCCATTATTTTTTTAATACAATATTTACTGTTTGTTAACTTTTATTTTTTTATTTTTTTTTTTTATTTGAAACACACTATTTAACAATAACTGCCCAACTGGGAACAAATCCCATTTTAGGACAGTCAAATTGACAAGTTTAGTTCATATTAAGTGCCATTATACAAAAATTGAAGGGAAAAAAAAGCTAATATTGACAAAGTATGGTAATATAATATATCTAGAAAAAAGTATAATAATTAAGTATAAAGAGATGTGAAGAATAGTACAGAAAAAAACAATTGTGAATACCAGATAATTTGAGTATAGTATAATAATTAATGTAGAATAATAGTTACGTTCAAAGAGATAAGAAAAAAAAAGTATGGATTTATCATTTACATATACCAGATAATTTGAGAGAGATGAGAAAAACAAATATTATAGAGTAAACAATTATGCAGATGTGTTTGATAGGTACTGGTTGGTGCTATGTGGAATAAAAATGTGTTTAAAATTGAGTACTAAAAAAAAGATAATATTATTGATAAGATTGAGTTACGTATTACTCAGCTTTATGAGCCGACGATGAAACTCAGGGATGCACCCTGAAGGGGGTGTATAACAACAACAAAAATTGCCTTCCCCCCACTGACATGCACAAGATAACAAAGGAAAAAAATCTGAGAAAATCTTAATAGTTTTATTACTTCAGTCGGTTTTTATTTCATTTTATTATTTCTTATTTCTAATATTTATTACATACATAATTTTTACATTTTACTTTAAATGTTTAATTTAAATACATTTAAAAAAATAAAACAATAACTTTGTTTTCGTCAATAGTGAAGAAGTTATTGTTTTATTTTTTAAATAATAATGCCATATCACCAAGTTACCGCTTCGTACAAAAATACTTTTTTTTTTATTTCACTGAGAAGTATGCTATGCATTTTAATGTCTTTATACAGTAAACAATTTTGTGTTTTGGATTTGTTTATTTTTTTAGTCAAATATCTTCTTTCTGTCTTGTATGGTGTGTGTGAAAGTATTTATTGTAATGTAGTTTGTCTCTAAAGTAAGGTGGTAGTAAATTAAAATTAAAGCCTTGTAGAAAATTCTTTGTTTAACACTCATTATATCTAATTCCTTAAACATTTTCTGTCGTGATGTTTATCGACGGTTCCAACGAACAATGTCGGATGTGTAAATTGGTAACTTTGCATAAGAGCTGTAATAGTTGCAATAATATGTTTTTCCAATGAAATAAATAGGGGTTTATGCAAAATATCAAAAACAACACTATATTTATTTATATCAAAAATAATAAAAATGCAGACATGAAACTCTAAACACATAGAAATGAAACATTAAACAGCTCTAATAAGAAGTTACCATTTGCACATCCGACATTGTTCGTTGGGACTGTTGATATTTATTACACTTTAAAAAATTTCTCATTGCTCTATTCTGGATTATTTGTAGTTTTTTTAAGCTACCTACACTACTTAGATAGAGAACACTAGATCAGTAGTCTATGTATGGTTCAACAATTGTTTTATAAATTTGTAAACTTGTTTTTTTTTTATCAAAATTTTTCCTAATGGACAGACACCTTTTACCCATTCATAATATCGCCAGTTATGCCATCAGGGATGGATTTAGCTTTAAAAATTTTAATATTTTTTTGTAGCTGCAACTAGTTTAGTTCTCTAAATTGAAGGTGCAATTCCCTATTGTCATTACTATGCGGAATTTCTGTTTTTGTCTGTAATACTCTCTTCTCGTTCTTCCCATTCTATGTTGTTAAAATTTGTATTTGGAATACTCTCGTTAATTTATTCCACACTCCTTATAAAGTATTTATTAAATTTCCTGGTGAAATTGGGTCCTTCTGTTCCACGAGGAAATTGTATATTTTCACCTATTTCGATTACATTATTTTTTAGTACAGATTTTATAGTAGTCCACATTTTCTTTGGATCTCCTTTTCCAATCTCGATTTTTGTCCGAAAGTGTTCATTTTTGTGTATTTTTTAATTCAATCTAGTATTTGTTTCTATAACATTTTAATTTCTTCCAATCATCAAAGTTTTGTGTTATTTTGGCTATTTTATATAGCCTATCTCTTTCAAATTGCATCTTTCTTAAATAATAAAGAACTCCAGTGAAAAATATTGTGGCTTTAAAAAAATGTATTCATATGGATCGGCAAACGCCGATTCTGAATATGTAACTTTCCTTATATATAATTACACGTGGAATTTATAAATCGTTATCTGAAATTGAATAAAAAACTATCTTTTCAAAACACCATGTTCTGACGCCACATGCCCAGCTGTCGAGGTCAACAGTACTGCTGATAGTACTTATGGCTTATCATTTCGCTATTTACAGTGTTTGTTTTCCTCGTAAATTCCTTCTGTTTGTTTATTGCAACTACTTGAGAGTTTTCACTTAGATGTTCTAGCCATTTGAATGAATTTGTCCACGTAATAATTTATACCACTTCCACATTACATCAATGTCATTGGTGGCAGTTTCTTCAGTGATTGTTTCTTCCCTGCCTCTGGAAGGGAAGGATTTCCAATGATACCTCAAACCTATTATTTCTTATAATATATTTATTCTTATTTCAAGCCATTTAGGATACCTCAATGTTTCAAAGCATCTTTCTCTCTCAAAATCGTTGTCAGTTTGTCAAGTCCGTGACAGGCGCACGCCCAGAAGACTGTTTCATAAACCATTTGAGAGACAACTGTTCACAAAATACAAAATGTTATCTAAAGCGTTATTAGCGTAAGCGATTCTAATTTTCTCCTTCATACAGTTGTCAAAGCATTAAAGGTTAAAATCGAATCCAAAAAAATTCTAGCTAGATAGGCATTAAGCGCTCGAACTTTGTGAGTGTCTGGAATAGGTCTGTGTCATACCTGTTCTTTGTGATATTACCTAATCCTCATCATTAGTCTATCGGTATATGTTACTCACGAGAGGAGGTGTTCCTGATGTTTTGTTTTTCATATTGTTTTTCCATTTGTATCACGAATTCTCCTGCTTAATACTGCGCAAGAGTCCCAACTGTCCAAAGCCAGTGAGACTATGGCATCCCTTATTTTCTGAGGATAAAGGATATGGGAAGGGTAAGGTGGGGAAATACCTGGCTATTCAGATCTAGTCACCAAACACGGCTATTGTCATTTCAAGCATCTTCCACTTTGGAACGCGCCACAAATGTATATTTAGTATATAACTAATCTATTACAGTCTTCACTGTGTCTGAAATTGTCTAAGTTTTGTAAGAGATTTAGCACTAACAAAAGCTACTCTATTTCAGTCTTCCCGTAACTCAAACGGTATAGGTTTTGTAAATACGCAGACAGAAGTGCTCCTGTCCGGGGGGCGATACGTTCGTATTGTATCATGGTTAACAAATTGGGTAAATATTGTATTAAAAGAATTGTCACCATATGTATCACTTTTTTTCACCGTTTCTGTAAATGTACTACCAAAACTCGACAAAATCATATATATTAGACCCAAACATCAACATACTGCGCCCTTCTATCAAACATAGAGTTCATCAAACAAATCCACTTTTTCAATTTATGTTATGAATTTTTTAACATGCAATATTTCTTTTTATATCTTTCATGAACTTTTATTCTTTATATACTCTCTGATGTCATTGTACGACCTAGTGGCCATTTAATAGTTACCTTTTTTAAATTATATGCGCTAATTCTTGTGCTTGTATTTAACTGTGACATGTAATTATTGTTCATGGTATATTTATACCGTTGCTATTAACCGCCCGTCGTTTGGGTTATTATTCAAAAAGTAGTTAAAAAACATCAGGTTTTTTTCATTAGATTTCGCAATAACAATACGTGTTTACAATATACCAACTAGTACGGGAGAGACGAAAATACCAGAACACATCCGTTAGCTTCGGCTAACCTCGAAATACTAAACGAGATGACGCAGGAACAAACTTGACGTATACAAATGTTTCATGGGTTTCGAGTATAGTTTTTGTGTACCTGAACATACGGGATACGGCTTGTTGCGTTCGGGCGATAACATACTGGCCGTATCACGTACGTTCGTGTGGGTAGGGCGGTTAAATAAATAAATATTATGCAAACTTGTAATGTGTTTGTTCAACCAAATACTGTTCAATGACAATACGCGCAGCTCCTGACATTTGATGGCAACATACTACAATTGGCGCGCGTTGGTGGAATTGTTTTTTTTTTTTTCATACATTGTGATAAATTTTCTGTGAAATATATTCTTAATAATTTATAGAAATCGAAAATTCATAAAATAAATATTAGGTAGCCTACATTTGACTTATTGCTTTTTTGCTCTTAAGCGAAAACATATTGAAAACGCTATTAGGTTTGTACTAAGAGTTATAAGCCTCACTGCTCTACACTCGCGCTCGTTCTGGTGGTTTAGATAGGGAATAAAATACTTAATTAAAATACTTGATGAAATTGTCAAAATTTTTCTTTAATTTCTTATTTTTAGACTTCCTTTGTCTTAACATATCACAATTCTTACTAGGTTTTGCCTATTGCAGTATTGCAATTGGTTGTGAATAAGTAGAGACGTGTGTTTAAATGTGGTTGAAGCAAGGAGTGTGTGTGTTAAAAATAATTGTTAAAATGAATATCAGGATAAATATTTCTACTCACCCTCCTACTCCTACCCCTACCTCTACACCTACCCCTACCCCAACCCTTACAGGGGTTATAAGGTTCAGTGTGAGTTATCTCGCAAAAAGTGACCCAAGGAGCTTGCTGCTCAATTTTTCACTAAGTGAATCAGGTTGTGTAGGTTGAGACGCGTAGTTTGATACCCTTATCGGTTTCCCCTACCCCTACCCTTACTCCTACCCCTACTTTCACTCCTATTCCTACTCCTACCCCTACTTCTACTCCTACTTTTACCCCTACCTCTACTCCTACTCCTACCCCTACCCTACCACTACCTCTATTTAGTTTTGTGTGAGCCTTTTCCCGCAAAAGGGGGCCTAGGAGTTAGTTCCAAATTTTGTATTGAATATGAAATACGAATCAGGTTTCGTAGGCGGAGACGCTCAGTTTGATACCCATATCGGCTACCCCTACCCCTACCCCTACTACTACTCCTAGACCTACCCCTACCCCTACCCCTACCCTACATCTACCCTACATCTACCCTTCATCTACCCTGCACCTACTCTACTAAGTATTTAAAGAAAAGAAAAGAAAAATGCTCTTATTATTAGCATTTTCTCGCAAAAGAGAGCCAAAGAGTTAACTGTTGAAGTTTTCACTGAATCGCTCGGATCCGCTAGGTCCGTGTTTTTTTTATACCCACGTCATAATTATTGTCGAAGGAAAATAATTTTAAATTAATTTTTTTTCTTAATGTTATTACTCCTTCACGTCTGTGCTCCGAGCACTTATTGACAATATTGTAATTTTATATGCAAGTTATCACCCATTTAGAAGCAACAAAAAAATAAATACATTATGTCAATCTCGAAACAGAAACACACGCTCATCGGATTCTGTCTATTTGATCCATATTATAAAATGACTCTATTTAAAATAAGTATTTATCAAACAGCGATTTTAGTTCCTATAATGTATTTCTCGTACATTGAAAATAATCAAGTAATAATGTCGGGTTAGGTACCTAAGCATTTGGCCAAAAGTACTCAGTACTTATCCAGTAATTATTTTCGTATAAATTCGATTGGGTTAATATTTTCTTCACAGTGGCTTCACTGTGTTCGATTTATGAGGTTCACTCAAATAGAAAAAAAAAAAAAAAACATAAATTTTGATAGCAAAATTCAAATTGTCTTTTTCTTTTAAATGGCATCGGTCAAACGTCCGTATTTCGAATTCACGAATACCAGAGCTCTTTTCATAATAACTCTTTTTTTTTTAACCATAAACGTAAGGAGAAATCAGTAGATCTTAATTTTAGAAATGTGGCTTGGCGATGTGAACGTTCGTCAAAACCTCCCGACTGATTTTCTGAAAAAAAAAAAAAAATTTATATAACAGAAAATTAATTGATTATATTTCCAGTGAACTTTTTGAGCGACCCTCCCTCTCGATAATAGAGATTTGAAACTAAAATGATTATTGAAAACAGCGCCAAACACCGTGAACACTGCGAACGAATCTTGAGGTTGAAAATAGAACCAACCCAGAACTCGGACGGATTTCAAATTTTCCTTACTGAATTAACGTTAGTTCTATTTCTCGCCGCCAGATGGAACCCCTAAGAGTTCCTTTTCTTCCATACAAAGTTTCCAGTAGTTTCCAGAGTTTTTTTTTTCAGTTTTGAAGCTACCTGAAGTTAGCTTCGGGTCGCCAAAAGGAACCTAAAATGACCCTTACTCTCTTTGAACGTCGATAGGCTGACTGTCGTTTTTCCCATGCTGTGGGGCGTTAGAATTTAGGGGGTGTTCGCATCCGATTTGACCCACTCTGAGCCTTACACTCTTCGAAATTCGATACGCTTACGGTGTTTTTTTTCACGTGCCGACGCGTTCCAGGTCCAATGTAAGGTCGATTTTTGCTCGCAGGTACCTTGTCTGAATTTTTTCACTTGTATTACTATTAATATCATTAATTTTTATTTATATGTGCTTTAATGGTTAGATTTGTAACATGTTAAGCCAAAAGAAGTTTAAAAATAAGGAATTAAGTTTAAACAAAATGTGATATATTTTCACAGATGGCACTAGTTCAAATATTTTTAGCACATAATGCTTTTAAATATTGAAATGATTTATTTGTTGGCGGGTATACACACGGAATATGAAATGGAATAAACTGTTGTGTAGATTTAAAGCTCAAGTCCTTCAAGAAACTTATAAAAATACAATATATTATTCTGAAAGTAACATATACAGTATTTTTATAAGTTTCTTGGCAGACTCGAGCTTTAAACTTATAATAACAATTTATTCCATTTCATATTCTGTATGTACACTTGTCAACAAACAATTCCTCTTAATATTTCAAAGAATTACCTGCTAAAAGTGTTTTTTTTTTTCTTAAATATTTAAATTACCATCATCTGTGAGCGTATATTACATTTCGTTTAGCCTTAAAGAAAATTTCTCGCAATTTATTAAATAAGTTTTTATTCCCTTTCTAAACCACCAGACAGAGGGCGAGGGTAGAGCGGCGAGATAACTGGTAGTTAAAACCTAATAAGCCTTTTAAATATTTTTTTACTAAGTCACATGTAAAATAGTAGAGTGAAATAAGGTCTCCAATGTTTTTCGCAGGGTAAAACAATTTATTTATTGTAACACATGCATTTTTGGAAAGCTTGGGCTTTTTCCTATTTTTCTACTTAATCACCATTGCGATCGATGCATTTTTACATGCGGTGTACCATATTTTTTATGCCTGTATCATAGAATTCTCCTACCGCGTCGTACAGGTAGCACACAACATCTTCTTTCAGCTCCTTGTCTGTACTGAAATACATTCCACTCAGGTGTTTCTTCAATTCGGGGAAGCGATGATAGTCACTTGGGGCTATTTCCAGGCTGTAGAGGGGGTGTGTGACAGTATTCCATCCAAATCGGGCGATGAGAGCGGTTGTTGCACGGGCGGTGTGGGAACGAGCGTTATCATGATGCAAACCCACTCCCTTCGTCAAATTTTCTGTCAAAATCTTGTCAATAGTGGTCTTGCTGACATCAGGGAGCATGTCGCAGAGCTACCAAACCGTTACCCGTCGATCTGCAAGCATTGCTTTTTCCACTTTGGCAATTGTTTCGTCTGAAACTAATGGCCATCCGACACGCTTTTCATCATGGATGTCTGTACGTCTGTTTTTAAATATTCTGTACTATTTTGTACTATTTGCGCACGTTTTTCTCGCTCATACACTGTTCTCCGTACACTTCATGTAGCTGAGAATGAATGCCTACCGGGGTTTTATTCATTGCACACATAAAACGAATTACAGAGCGTAATTCACACCTGGCGGGTGTAGTGAGTGGAAGTTCCATTACGAACGACTGCCACACTGAGACTAAGCATCGCAGAGATTGCAGCATGGTGGGGATTTGGAGTGGGAGAACCAAACTACCCGCCAGTGTTGCCGGATTACGCATAAAATCGACAGCCCCCGTATTCTAAGAATCTTAAGAATGTCAGAAGCTGTGCGCGTTGTATATATTTCTGCAGTATTTGGTTCAACTAACTCCTAATAAAATCCCACCACAAAATGCGTATGTTTGTTATTAGTTCTAAATACGTATGATGTCTATTTATAAGCGAGGAAGGTCATTAAAATTTCTGTTTGATATTATTTCGAAGGGTATTTTTCGCGTATATCTATTTATGAATATTATTTTAGTAGTAAATTCTCTTTATTTTCAGTGTGATTACTCAAATACCAGCATCAAGGGAGTGAGAGTAAGGCTCTGTGTGAGAATTATGTACAGCCGTGAACCTCTTCTCCGATGCTTCTCATTTCATATTAACAAAGCACATACACAACATAATATGACTTGCTTTCACTGAAAACTCCAGTGAAATATATAATGACTTTAAAAATATATATTCATATAGATCAGCAAACGCTGTTTCAGAATATATAACTTTCATTATATATAATTATACATATAATTTATAAATCGTTATTTAAAAGTGAATAAAAAATCATCTCATCAAAACTCCGTGTTATGTTGGTACCATTGCATTTGGAACATCTGACGTCACGTGAGCATTCTGTTTTTGGATTAGTATGGATATTTTTATTTTTCGATTACGTTTTGTATTTTAAATACCTATTTTTTTAGTTTTGGCGTATTTTTAACTTAATTTGGATGACTTTAATCTCTATAATTGTTATGCAATATAAAAAAACTATTATTAGTGAAACAGATTAGAGTATTCATGAGCAAATCAATTATCAATATGGATATTATGATAATATTAATGCTTAATACTATTATTATTCTTCGAGTTAAAGTTTCTAAGAAGGTACAAAATTGTTAATGCCTATCTTTAATTATGGTTTACCATGAATGAAATATAAAATTATGTACGGTAAAGCTCCTCCTTGTTTTGACATTTGACATTCCAACCTCAAAACTGATCAAAACCGACCAGCCATAGATTTGCAGCATTTTGGCGGGCTTTGAAAAATTGAAACTTTGAATATTATTTGAACTATGAAAACTAACTTTAGAAAAAAACGAAATACACTGGTATTTAAATTTGAAAGCCGTTATTGATAAAATAAAAATTATGCTGAAGTTCCTTATTATAATAAAAAATACCCTTTTGGAATCCCCCGTGTGTCATGAATCTGCAGCTCCAGCATTGATTACTGGTCTGCCAGTTTTTTTTTTCACTATTTTTCCTTTTAGAGAATTTCATTGTACATCTTCAGACCGATGGGAATCTCTCTTCCCAGGAAAAGGGTCTTGAAGAGAATTATAAAATCACTCAGACCCGTTAAACAAGGTTTGGAAACTATGCATTTTCTTATCTCGTGCTAATCATTCCACTTTATACATTTTCATTAGACACAATTAATTCTCATATAACGGCAATGGTAAGTTGGGAGCATCTCGAAAAGGGTTTCACAGTATGTGCATATTATTTGATTTTGAAAATGCGTTTTGAGTTTTGCTAAAGTTTTATATGTGAGATGGACTAAGAAAGCTGCCCACTTGGCCACCATACCCAATCAAATACAACATTATTATTATTTTTTACTCTTTTTATTCCTGCATATTTATTCCCTTTGATACATTCCTTTATTGCTTTGATATTTAACGGGGAGAGGGACATCGGAGAGTTATTATTTATAAATTCAAAATAATGATAATATTATTGTGCAATACGATAAACATGGCGTTTTTAAAGAGAAAAATATTTATTACGTTTTTTTTTTAATTTACATGGGCTTAGCATTTATCAAAATAAAATGAGAAATATTACACATTTCTGACCGTTCTACGCATGTTTTACAAAAACATTTAAAAAGTTGAATATCCTTAAAAAATACTGTGAAAGTTTTTCTTTAACTTGTCGTTGAGATAAATTAAAAAAAAAGAACAGTGTGGTTTAAATTTTTCATAAACACTATGTCACTTAAATTTTTTTTTTTTTTTTTAATGCGGATTATAAATCTTTGGTTAAGTTTATTTACAAAAACGTAACGAGAAAGGATTAAAAATATTTTTCTCCACTTTAAAAATCATATTCATATTTTAAATATTTTGTAAAACATGCAATAGGACGGTCAGAACAAGTAATATTTCTGATTAGATTTTGATAAATGCTAAGCCTATGTAAATTTACAAAATATTTAATAAGTATTTTTCTATTTAAAAACATAATGTTTATGGTATTGCGTAATAATACTTGGAAATAATAAATAATTCCGCTCCGACGTCCCTCTCGCCCTTAATGCATACGTATGAATGTAGACACCTTTGTTTGTGGTTAAAATTACTGTAGTATATAGTCGCTGCGCTTGCAAAATCCGCTATGTAAAAATATACAACTTTTCCAGAATCGCAAATAACTAATTAATTTTTTAAAAGTTCAGCATATATTTCAAAGTATATTATGCATAAAATTAGATCTTTGAGTGATCTTATTTTCTGCGTATTTACTTTGAAATAAAAACTGCATGTTTTTTGAGTAAATCATTTATTTGCATCTCCTGAAAATTTGCCCTTTTTTAGATAACGAATTTAGCAAGCGCAGCAACAATTTGTACGTTGTGAGTTTTGTGTTATCTCCTTGGCTATTTAAATATTTATGCATTTTGGTAATGAAGACAGAATGCTGTGCTTATTTTAAATCTTTTCTACCGATCATTGTATTGATGGGTCTAATTCTACCCCCACAGCTTTGCATTCAGCCTGATTGTATGATATTTTCCCGTATCCTCTATAGAATCATTGGCTATTTTGTCCTTCAACATAAACATAAATAAAGAATCCTTACCTTTTAATACAACCTTGTGTTTCCAGATATCTGGTATTTATTATTTTTATTTTATGGTTTTACTATCTACCTACAAAAGTTTTTATTAAGGGATCTGATGAAATGCCTGGTGTATGGGAGTCATGGAACTGACAGAGGAAGGACAAAAGTGGACTTAATGGTGTAGAAATGAGATCTTCGGCGTGTATGTGTGTTAAACCATATACGAAAGAGGAGATCTAACAGTGAGGCATGGAACTGAAGGAAGAAAGACAAAAGTAAACCAAATGCTGTAGAAATGAGATGTGTTATACCATGTATGGAAGAGGAGATCTAGCAGTGAGGCATGGAACTGAAGGAGGAAAGATAAAAGTAAACCAAATGCTGTAGAAATGAGATGTGTTATACCATGTATGGAAGAGGAGATCTAGCAGTGAGGCATGGAACTGAAGGAGGAAAGACAAAAGTAAACCAAATGCTGTAGAAATGAGATGTGTTATACCATGTATGGAAGAGGAGATCTAGCAGTGAGGCATGGAACTGAAGGAGGAAAGACAAAAGTAAACCAAATGCTGTAGAAATGAGATGTGTTATACCATGTATGGAAGAGGAGATCTAGCAGTGAGGCATGGAACTGAAGGAGGAAAGACAAAAGTAAACCAAATGCTGTAGAAATGAGATGTGTTATACCATGTATGGAAGAGGAGATCTAGCAGTGAGGCATGGAACTGAAGGAGGAAAGACAAAAGTAAACCAAATGCTGTAGAAATGAGATGTGTTATACCATGTATGGAAGAGGAGATCTAGCAGTGAGGCATGGAACTGAAGGAGGAAAGACAATAGTAAACCAAATGCTGTAGAAAGGAGATGTGTTATACCATGTATGGAAGAGGAGATCTGAATAGAATGTAAGACATAAGTAAGCGTAATAAACAATGTCAAGAAGAGGACACTCAGACGGTTGAAACATATACGAATGTGATAAAAATGGAGTCTCGGGAGAATCTATGCGCTATCTACAAACTCATGTCTCTGAAACCCAAATTGATGGAAAAAATAGTTGAGGACGTATCAGGAAGACATGGCACAATTTAATAAAATGTTCTAGAGCTGAAAGAACAGAAGAGTATGTATGAGACAGTGCATGAGTGCGGATGAATTGCAGGACACAGTTGTGGAATATTATGTTTTATCCTCTCTGGCTCCACCCGTGTATGGTGAGGATGAATAGTGTGATAGTTAGCTTTAGTTGTACACAAAGGAGCGAAGCTAGCAGTCCACAGTGGAGTGCTGATACCAACCCTGATGTATGGAAGTGAGACATGAAATTGGCAGAGGAAGGATGAAAGTAATCTGGAATGTATGAGATGATGTATGAATGTGAATGAAGCAAGAAGTGTATGCCTAGATCTAGTTGTTTGGCGGTCCGTCCTTTCTGCCTAACCCTGCGGAGAAACGGCTTGATGGTTAGTTAGTTAACAAACACTTATTTTCTCGTCATTCCAGTGTATGATATGAATTTGTTTTGGTGGTTACAGTTCTACTGGGCATCCGGGCTTCATCTGTACACCCCGCTACCCTTCCGACCAGGCAAAGGCGGCTTTGGGGACCTCTTCCGGGCACACTTCTTCCTCAACGCTGGCAACACGGGACCCGTCAACACAGGTGTGTTCTCTTTTCATTCTCCACTGAAGGGATTAAGGAGGTTCAGATCCAATCACCAAACATAACTATACCCATTTCAAGCAATGTTTCAATTCTGAATGGTGATGTCTCACAAGGGCGATACTGAGAGTATCTATCAATTACTAGGGATTTGTCCTTTATTTCTGTTGTCACTGCTAATTTAAGCATCGTGATATGCTTAATTTTTAATTTTTAAAAAGAGGCGAACATTCCCGAGTTACGAATAACCTGGCAGTGTTTGAATTCCTCCTACTGTCACGTCGCTTGTGCAATGATGGAGGACTTGCTGGGCTAGCAGAGGATTAACCCCGCAAGGCCGCAGTGGGAACCCATGATTTTTGACCACTCGTCTACTAACAGTCGATTAATTGTGAAGATTAATGAACGTTACAAAAATGACATCACATCTGTTGTAACTGTCATTAATGACACATCAAAACAATCTTCTACATCTACTCCTGGTATTGTAATTAAAAAATATGCATAAGTGCTTCCGTAACATCACCTTTCTTTAGTTTAATAACCACATCTAGTTTAAACCCTAGCACTACGCACTACTGACCACACCTTGCAGTGCACTGTAAGCTAGACACATAACTACAAACATATTGCAGTTGATAGCGCACAAGGGGTTAATAATATCAGTGTTTTTATAGCTTTACATACGAATCTCTCTGCAGTACAGAATCATTTAAATTTACAAGTAGTGTAGTGCTGCCATTCCACTATCATCTCTGTATTATAATACAAGGTGTTTCATTTACTGAATTCAAAACCTACAAGTGTGATCGACGCCCACTTCAAAGAAAACATATTTCCCTTTGGAGAAGAATTTCATTATTTGAAAATGTTTCACCAATTTTACCCAAAGTATGGTAAAATTAAGCTTATTTGGGCACACACACTTGTATTGTTTTATCTCTTCAGTGCTTGATTCATATCCCCTGCCCGACTACCATCGACTTGATATAATTTCTCAGTGCATGTAACAATATTTTTCCATCCTGCTTTCGCAAGATCGTCCACACTCGGAGGGAGGGCTGACTTTTGACAGCGATTTTGAAGGTGACACAAAATCATTTTTAAATACATGCGTAATATATCCATATCCATTGAACAAATTGATTATGTTAATTTAATGAAATTACTTGTTTTAACGGACTTATCTTTCAGAAGAACCATGAGTGACTTGGTACTTTTATACCAATAAGGAAATCCAGTCTAATTTCTTTTATCAATAATGACGTTCAAACTTAAAATACCAGTATATTTAAATGAATTAAAAGAAATACACTTTGTATGATTCCACTTTTATTTTTTATATATGTCAACCTGTTTCGATACTGCTGAATCTCCATCGGGACTGAAAAATATACTAAAGTATATTTATTTTTATATAGTATATTTTTCGGTCCCGGTGGAGGATTCAGCAGAATCTAAACTAGTTAACATATATACAAATTTAAAGTGGATTCATACAAAGTGTATTTCTTTTAATTCATCATGTCAATCCACAAACTGTTTGCTTATTATGAAAATCCAGTATATTTAGTTTTTTTCTGAAGTAATAATAATAATAATTGGATTACTTCTGCAGCGCTGTTTTTGTGGGAAAATCACCTCAAGGGCTCTTTACAATTAATTAAATAACATCACTTGACGTACAACCAATACCTTACAGCTAAAATTTATTACTAATGGCTTATAAGTAAGACTTATAACTATTGACTTACAACTAAGATTTATGGCTAGGGATTGACTACTGAGACTTATAATTTGTGACTTATATAAAGTAAAGTAAGTTTTCATAGTTAAAATAATTTTCAAAGTTTTAATTTTTCAAGGCCGCCAAAACGCTCCAAATCTATGGCCGGTCGGTTTTGTTCAGTTTTTAGGTTAGAATGTCAAATGTCAAAACAATGATGAACTTTACCGTACATAATGTTATATTCTATTCATGGTAAACCATAACTAAACATACGTAATAAAATTATTTACTGTTTTAAGAAACGTTAACTAGTTTAATTTCGTTAATTAATAATAGTTTTTTTTTAATATTGAACAACAATTATAGAGCTTAAAGTCACCCAAATTAAGTTTATTTTTTGCGAAAATTAAAAAAAAAAAACATATTTAAAATACAAAACAAAATCGAAAAATAAAAATGATCATACTAATACAAAACAGAATACGCATATGACGTCAGATGTTCCAAATGCAATGGTACCAACATAACGAGGTGTTTTGAAGAGTTGAGTTTTTATTCACTTTTAAATAACGATTTATAAATTCTAAGTAAAATCATATATATTTTTAAAGTCATTATATATGTAAAAGTTTATTGTTTATGTAAAAGCCCTAAAAACTTCTATGTACACAACTAATGTAAACTATATTGTTTGAAAATATCAGTTTTGTATTACAGTCAACCACAATTTCTAAATATTTATTTATTGTATAATATACGCCCTATATGGGCTTTTACATATAAAGTTAGTTATTAGTAAGACAGGTGCAAAACACATCACAGCAGGTTCAATGGTACGTACCATAATTTTTTTTTTACTCTTTAGGTGCCATCGAACGATATATCGTTCCGATACATTATTGTACTTGAGTGCCACAGAACGATATATAGCTCGAGCCATTAAATTTATTTTACATTTTTTTTACTTTTTTTGGGAAGACTATTAAAATGTCTTATCCCTTTGTAAATATAACTTTTTTTTAAATTTAATACTAATATATATAATTTTTTTAATATATTAAATTGTTACAATAATAGACATCAAATGGTATTGTGCACAACTTTTTAATAGAAGGGCCGCTATCTCTGTTTGCAGGACGCATGGATACAGTACCTACAAGTGAATGTTTTAATTGGGGAACGGGGTTAGTCAGCCAATCTCATGATTTCACATTTCTGGGAATTCTTTGACTATCATGGGATGCAAATTGGCTCCTCAAATTTTGTGTCATTTAAGACTTGCGGTATGGATTAGCCAAAATTCTCATCGAGGGTTTTCAAGAGTTGCCTCAAACATTTAGATTTTTATATAGCCAAGTGGGCTGTACGAAATTAGTTCACGGGCCACACGAATTTAGCTGCGGGTTCTGCATTACTTGTTTATGACAAGTGAGATTTTACAACCAAATCAATAACAATCGCTTGGGCTATACAAGGTGTGTTCAAAAGAAAAGGTGAATTTTGAATTTTCGCAGGCTGTGTACATTCGATTATCGATTTCTTTTTTTTGTTATGTTAGTACTCATATGTTTATCATATGTTAGCATTATCAGCCATTTTGAATTAGTGGTTTGTTTCTGACAACTGGAAAGGTTAGTCACGTTTTTGTGTGTTCTTCGATTTTTTTACTTTTGAAAAAAATGGATCAAAGAATATGTATTAAATTTTGCGTTAAAAATGGAATAAAGTGCTCCAACGCACTTAAAACGTTGACTGTGGCATTCAGCGAGTCTACTTTGTCTCAAAAAAGTGTTACAAGTGGTACAAGCGCTTGACAGAAGGCCGAGAAAATGTTAATGACGATGAGCATCCTGGAGTTGCAACCACGTCAACAAACGAAGAAAACATCGAAACAGTGAAGAAAATGGTTTTGGAAAATCGTCGAATCACTATTAGGGAAGTTGCAGAGGATGTTGGCATATCAATCGGCTCATGCCATGCAATTTTCTCGGATGTTTTGGGCATGAAACGTGTGGCAGCGAAGTTTGTTGCGAAATTGCTAAATTTTGAGCAAAAGCAACGTCGCATTAGTATCGCTCAGGAGTTGTTGAATGACGTCAACGACGATCCAGATTTGCTCAAAAGGGTCATAACTGGTGATGAAACGTGGGTATATGGTTATGACGTCGAAACCAAGGCCCAATCATCCCAATGGAAGCGGCCAGAAGAGCCAAAACCGAAAAAAGCACGCCAAGTTCGATCAAATGTGAAAGTTTTGCTCACTGTTTTCTTCGATTACAATGGCATGGTGCATCATGAGTTCTTGCCAACAGGTCGTACGGTTGATAAGGAATACTACAAGGAAGTTATGCAACGTTTGCGTGAAGCAATACGGCTCAAACGATCAGAATTGTGGAAAAACAAATCATGGATTTTGCATCACGATTATGCACCTAGAGGGATGGAACAATCCAACCTTCTATGGAAAGGAGCTTAAATCCTCTGACACGGTTAAGTATCTCGGAGTAATCTTAGATGCCAAACTGAGTTGTAAAAACCAGGTGGAAACTGTAGGTAGAAAAACCTGTGCTCTAATGTGGCTAACTAGGAGAATAACAAATCTGATGGAGGAGAACGACACTGAAAACAGTGATGATCACACTCAACCACATACAGGGACTTGCATGCAGAGGAATCACAGGAGCCATGCGCACTACCCCAATACTAGCCATGGGAATGTTGCTGAACCTACCACCACTTAACCTAAAATTAGAGGGAGAGGCGATGGTGACGACCTACAGCTTACAATGGAAAGGTGAGTTGCCCAAAAACAGTCATACGGAGATAAGCGCAACACTGGGGGTAATTAGTCCAACAGCTGGAATGAGGCAGGACGGCAAACAAGTCGAATACTTCTTGAGACAGCAGTTTATAGTGATTTACCCCACAAGGGAAGAATGCAACACGGTTCCAGGTCCAACCTCCAAACTGGAACTAATCTGGTTTACAGACTGATCCAAGATGGAGGAAGGAACTGGGGCCGGGGTCTATTTGCAGAGATCCAAGAGGGAACTCAGTATTCATCTAGGAATACACTGCACTGTCTTTCAAGCTGAGATGAATCCCATCCTAGCCGGCTCACAGGAGAATGTATGCATCAGGTACAGAAACAAGAACATAAACATATGCTCTGGTAGCCAGGCAGCCCTAATGGCACTGGAAAGTAGCCGATGCCACTCCAGACTGGTGATGGAATGCAGGACTATTCTTGAAGAACTATATACATTTCAATAAAATGACCCTAATCTGGTTACTAGGGCATAACAGTATCGAAGGCAATGAGCGGGCTGACGGACTAGCAAGAAAAGGGGCAGAATCACCGCTTGAGGGATCCGAGCCTGCCATAAGAGTGGCAGCTTGCCACGCCAAACTACATATTGAAAGATGGGTCAAACCCCAGCACTGGAAGGATTGTGAGAGGGCACCCGGAATGAGATAATCCAACGTACTAATTAACGAACCTAACCCCCATACAAACCAGGCAACAAATCAATATGAACAGAAACTCACTGAGGGATTTTTTATGACTACTAACGGGACACTGCTACCTCAGGAGACACATCAAACTGCCGGAAGTGGAAAACACCAATAGATGCTGGAAATGTGAGGAGGATGAAGAGACTCCAATTCACCTATGGTGCCAATGTCCCGCCTTGATAATAAGAATGCTCAGCTACCTGGGAAGACATATTGTGGAACCAAGAGACATAGCTGAATATCCAATGACAACCCTGGTGAACTTTATCAAAGAGACCGGCTTACTGTCAAAGTAATAAGGTAAAATAGGAGATAGCTTAATGGGCATACACCTTGAGTGCTCACTGGATCTATGCAAACCCTCTCCATGTTAACAACAAAGTAATAGCTTAAATAGATATACATACAATCTCGTCTGATTACATCTAAAAAGGACCGAAATTACAATCCAGTCTCCTTTAATGGAAGCAATCTTCCCAACAAGCCCTCCATTGATATGCTTGGTGTAACCTTAAGTGACCAGCTCAGGCATGGGGGCTCCATCGAAGCCAGAGTAAAGTTAGCCTCTCAGAAGCTGGGCGTGTTGTACAGAGCCTGCAGATACTTTAATAGTACACAACTGCTGACCCTGTACAAATCGCAAGTGCGCCCCACTGTATAATTTGGCAGCCACCACTGGTCAGACTGAATGCTGTAGAAGTGAGATCTCTTAGACGAATGTGTGGTAAAACCATGTATGATCATGTGAAAAATGTTGAGATTCGAAAAGAATGCAAGGCTGATGTAAACGTAGTGAGCAAGATCAAGAAAGGGACTCTTAGATGGTTTTGGCATGTAGAGCGAATGAACGAAAAGAGGAGTGTAAGGAGAATATATGACGCGAATGTGAATGGAAGAAGAAGCCGGGGACGTCCGAGGAAAACATGGCACGATCAAGTGAATCAAATACTTGAGTCAGGCCATGTCAGAAGTCGGAATAACAGAAGAGAGAATGTATGAGACGTATGAAAGTGAATGAAGCAAGAAGTGCATGTCAAGATCGAGTTGTTTGACGGTCCGTCCTCTTTGCTTACCCCTGCGGGGAAATGGCATGATGGTTAGTTGGTAAGTTACCTGGTCAGGAGCCCCAAAATATCTGAAAAAACCCTTGACTCTGTGCAGAAATGGGTGGTCCGTTTGATAGATTCGCCTATCTTAACCCCTTGAAGCATAGTGGTATCAAAAATAACCCATCTTTTTTTATCTTTTGCTGCATGGTGGGGTGTAATTTATACCACTTCGAAAAATTAACAATTATTACTCGAAACACAGCGGTTTAAATTATGTCCCGCCCACTCCAACGGCTTACTATATCGGCCAATAGATGGTACATACGTACTTTTCGAAGTTTTCAAAATTCTGTGCAACACAAGCATTTTTTTGTTTCAAATCTTGTGCCTCAAAGGGTTAACAAACGGACTGCAATCTTTGGAGCACAGATGTCAGGTGGGATGGTATCCTTGTTCTACCGGTATTTTAATGGAAGATGCTCTGAGGAACTAGCGTCATTAATCCCTTTGGTACCGGCGCATAGTCGGGAAACACATCAAACGCATGCCCAACATTTGCACACGGTTGACATTTGTCACATGAGAACGGGTTGCTTCTGCTACTCATTCTTGTGTTCAACAGCTAGGCTGTAGAATGATTTGCTTGCCTCTATGTTTCCTCCATTCTACAACATGGGTCTATTATTCAAGACCCATGTTCACTCCTTCCTATCCTCTAAAAGACCCTCCACACAGCATCCCCAAAGATGATGTAGACCCTGAGGGAAATAATTTCCCTCAGGGTCTCCTATGTGGAGTTAGTGTAAAAAAAGTACATTTGTGAATATATTGATTATGCAGGACAGGTTGTGTGAAGAAATCAGAAGGTGATTTAAAAGTTAATCTTCCATTGTTCCCGCACTCCTCTCACAGCCCGCCCCCTAATATTATGACCAATAGGAATGCTAGCATGAATTGGTTAGCAGAGTACCAAACCGCGCAATATTTACGAGACACTACAAGACGTTTACCCCGGTCCCCATTCCCCTAGCCTGGTAAGTTCCTGGCTCTCTTCGATTGGCCGGATGCGCGCACCAATCAGAGCCGCCCGGTTCTGGATCGACTCTGAGGCATTAGGATAAATAATTTGTAAATTATTTTAATTAAGTTTAGTGGAAAAAATTAAACAGTAAATAAGACAGAAAGATAGGCCGGACTCCCCTTATTATAAATAGTGATATAACAAAGTGACATAGGAATTATATTTAAGAATTCCCTAATTGTTACCGGGGCTGGGACCCCATATTTTTCCTTATATGTACAATAATAAAACAAATAAAAATGCTAGAGGGAAGCAGTTTGGGTTGAGAGAAAAGGCATAAGAAGGCTAATCTAATGTAAATTATAGTAACTCGCTGATGATATCGCTCGCGGATATGACCTCCGTCTTGCAAAATTCAAATGTAAATTCACAAAAGTCAGGATTGTTCCCCTTTGCAAAGGGATCGATATTTGGAGACCCCGGAGCGAGCCCGTCGCCCTGGACTTCACAGCTCCCATCAGACTTGATCGGTGTACCAGTGTACAGTCTATGTACCTGACCCCGAAGCGTCTGGAACATTGATAGTAGGTAGATACATACTTTAATAAAAACCTATTTCTGATATAACGAGTCATGGCTAAAAGGAGTTAATTTAGTCGGTCCCTCATTCTCGTTATAAGCAAGTTGGACTCTATTTAAAAGTTAATTACTCAATATCACAATCAAAATATCATTTTACCTGTTTACAAAGTTTGTATTAAATATCACCTTTGCTAACTATATGGTTGTACCGTTGAATTTAAAATTCCAGTTTTTGTGAATTTTAATCATGTTTTTGGGAAAATTAAATCTTGTTGGATATAATATGAATGTAATTATATTTAGTAATCCTCCCATATCTTCTTTTTTCATTGAGCTCATATTTTAGTCCCATCTTTAGTCTCATCATTATCAATGAAAACAGAAGATACGCACCGTACTGTAACTGTCAGCTTGCAATACAAGTATGTTCCATGCTTCTTTCATATAAATTTCTGCAAGACTACTTTCCCACCTCTCACCAAGCCGGATGGTTTGTTGGTTAACACATCCCGCAAAAAGGTCAAATTACTTGGTATTTTTATTGTGGAAAACTCAACACTTCAACGGAGAAACTTCATTCATTCCGTATCATGGGTTCCAAATGAAAGAATCCGAAATCCGTAACAAGGAAGTTCTCCGGGTCTTGAATGAGTTGAAAGTCGACAAAGCCAGCAGACGTGTCGGAATACCTGCCCTGTCCTTACGAGGTGTGCTGCAGAATTAACCCCAGCCCTCTCAAAATTATTTAAACCGTCACTCAATAGTGGGAAGGTGCCAGATCTCTGGAAAAGGGCTATTATTCATCCGATTCCTAAGAAGGGGCACCACTCCGATCCTTCCAACTTCCGCCCCACAGCCATCACCTCCACACTCTCCAAGGTATTGGAAAGGGTGATTAACAACAAGCTGCTCACATGCCTCGAGAATAACAACATCCTAACGATCGGCAATATGGATTTTGACAAAAACGATCGTGTGGCAATCTGCTCAGGTATGTGACGCATGTTTGGAGGCGGTACTTGGAGCGTTACGGAAAGACCCAAACTGTTAGATTGGATATCTCCAAGGCCTTCGATCTGGCGCTTGTCGGGAAGTTACCGTCTCACGGAGCCCACCCAATCCTGCAAAATTGGATTGCAGACTTCCTTAAAGCAAGAACTATTCAACCCGCAGTTGACAGCTCTTGTTCCTCTCCGCGCCAAATTCATGCAGGTGTGCCTCAAGGATCTATGCTGTTACCCACACTCGTTGAATGTGCACCAATACAGTTACGCCTGTTCATAAAGGTTTTCTTTTCGACAAGCTGCCCTCCACTGTTGATGTCCGAACGGCTCTGGTACCTTTGAAGATGAAAGTTGACCACCACCTCGAGAAGATTCGTGCCTAGGGTAGGGCCAACCTGGTCAGCTTCAACATCTCAAAAACCCAAGCTTGTTCTCTGCAAACGAGGTGGTCACTGACGGGTACAATTTGATGAGAGCTTTCTCCCCAATAAAAACTCCATTGAAAAGCTTGGGATGAGTATTTCAGACCAGCTCAAGTATCGGGGCTCTGTAGAAGCCCGAGTAAATCTGGCTTCCATAAAACGGGGCGTCTTGTATAGAGCTAGTAGATTCTTCAATAGTGACCAACTGCTAATCCTATACAAAGCAGGAAATGTAGACATTTTCCACATAACCTACAAGTTTTAGCATGAACTAGCTATGTATTAAGTTTTACCTATGTTATGTACATACTTGTAACCTATTTTTATCACTCCTTTTACCACCCATATCTTATATAATTATGTTGACTAGTTTTTTGGTGTTTTTTATCACGTTTGCAATATATGTATTGGTTTATAACCGTTTTTGCAAAGTAAAATATTCAGATCTGGTTAAAGCCATTTCAAGCAACGTTTCAATTCTGAATGGTGAACTTCCACCAGGGTGATGTGAGAGTGTCTACCACTCTGTACTCTGTAGAAGTCATGAAGACTGAATGTGGAGGTCGTGGGTTGAACTCTGCCAAAGTTCACAAATATATTCAGTATTATTATTTATCAGCATTTCTTCATTATCCCGTACACCGCTCAACCAATCAGGTCAGATATCCACCGCTCGGCTCCATTTCAATGTTTTTAATTTATCATTACCTTTTTTTCACACATTTCAGCAGAATAAGCTATATTTTAAACCTGGTTTCAATATCATTTAACCCAGTGGTCGGCAAACTTTTTCGCAGAAGAGCCAAATATGTACATTACAACGTTTCAAAAAAAATTTGTTTGCCAAATCTATTTATTAATTTAGTAACCTTTATTATAATTTTAGACCTACTGGTACACTGAATGTAACTTGATGTCATACTTAATAATGATTTTATTTATTGATAAAAAATAGTATAAAAGTAAGGTATCCATAAATTTAAATCAAGACAATGACTGACAAACATTTAATGCGAACAATGTTCTTGCATCTCCTTGGATAGTTTGAGTATGTCAGGTTTGTGTACTGTTGTTTTTAATTTTAGGCACGATTCCGGGTTCTCATCAATAAGACGACTTCTCAGTTTACTCTTGATAAAATTCATGCTTGAAAAATATTGTTGCGCATGAATATGTAGAACCAAAAAGGAAAAGAAGAGAAAACGAGAGTTTTTTCAGCTGATCATAAAAGTCATACTATTCCAAGGGTTGAACATGATCATGTCTTCCTTCTCCAGGTCTTTCAAAGCGGACCATTTGTGATGTGAATTAAGTTCACATTTGTTCCCTCTCCAGTATTTCCAAATCAACATAAAGACATTCAAATTTAGAGCTCCATAATTCCTTGTTTTTTTTCAATCCAGCAATTGTATTTCAAAGTTACCAATGTCAATGCCAAAAGGAGAAAATTTCAAATCTGTTATCGTAGCATTAAGAGGGTTTTTGACACATGCTAAGGTCGCTCTACTGTTTTTAAATTCCCGAAACCTGCTGAAAAATGCTTCCCTCATATTTAAATTGGTTGTTTTGAAATAGTGTTTGTCAATGGAGGAATTATTTTCTTGGCGATGCTTCAGCAGGCTCGGAAAGTGAAACAAATTGACAAAAATACCTATTGGATGTGCAGCTGAATGGAGAATAAGACAACTTTTTTCTTCAGGAAGGTACAAGCTCCGACCACTGTAAACAAGACTGTTGCGCCTGCTCGTGGATTTTTGTGCCAGAGCCGCACTTAAGGGGCCAAAGAGCCGCATGCGGCTAGGGAGCCACACTTTGCCGACCACTGATTTAACCTATTCATCAGAATGGAATTTTGTTTTCAATTTTTTATTGATAATTTTAGTAAATTACACATGTGCGTGACAGCTGCAGTTAAAGGGTTAAACCTAACAATCAATCGTTAAACGCCGATTCTGGTCCCGTTTCAACTTTTGATCAAATAAGCCTAACGACAAGACAATTTCGTCATCAGCTAAAACGAGCCTTGAATCGGCATCTAACGGAAATCGTTCAAATGAAAACATTTTATGATCATCATTATATATTTATTTTTGTCTATACATTATAAAGTACCATTTTGCTTAGTGGTACAAATATTGATGTGTATTGATTAGTTTTGTTTTAATGTTTTAGATTTGCTATATAAATGTAAATTGGATATAGAATTTGAAGAGAAATGCTTTTTTGTTTTTGTTTTGGTTATAGTAGGCAAATCCTTTAAAAAATAATAAACATTTAATATACTTTCGACTAAGTTTGATAATGGGAAGGTATATTGCACAGAAAAGAGAGAAGGGACTATCAAGTAAGCGTAGTATTTTATGTATTGGGTTATGTTTGGTTTTATCATGTTTTGAATAACATAAATACCTTGTTTTTTGACTCAGGCTGTGACATATTTTTTGAGATTAATTGTAGATATTATATTTACAGTTAGTAGTTGTTTCAGAGTGGTGGGCATGCAATTATAAAGTTTGATTGCGTAATACTTAAAGTGTTTTTGCCCGTGTGAGGTATGTGTTATCGGGATATTCAGGGTTTTATTTGTTGAGTATCTGGTTTTTATTGCAGTTTGAGGTTGCATTGGAATATGAAGTTTGTGTTGGAAGAAGTGTCATAATAACGATTTGACATATACTTTTCTTATTGTCACGACGTTGTGAAGTGTTTTGAAAATTTCACTATAGTCTGTGTAGAACGGTACTTGAAGGATGAGTTTAATTGTCGCTTTTTGTAATGGAGTTTAAAACCCCTTAAGTTTTAAGTTCTTTAGAATTACCATTCATCTTTTGGCCTTAGTTATTAACTGATCTTCATTGTTTTTATTACATTCCAGAGCAAGACATGGAGAAGAATCTGGAGTCCATCACGAAGGACGTGCGACTGGCCAGCGGGCTGGGCGTGGCACTCCGCATCGGAGGCATTGCGCGCCTCGAGCTGAACTACTGCTTCCCGCTCTGGCACCGGCCCGGGGACGTGGTGGCGCCCGGCATACAGTTCGGCCTCGGCATCAACTTCTTATAGACACAACACACCGCTCCACTCTATATCACACTGCCAACCATGGCCCATTACGAGCTGGCCAGGTTTCACCTAAATTATAATGTTTTGACGAAAGCGGATGGTGTGACGGGGCAATACGGGATGTTCACGAATTGCAGTAGCAGCGTAATCATATTTGATTGCAGAACTCCAAACTCCTCTGTGCAGATGACCAAAAAAAGCTATCAAACTAACCAAACAGCCAAAGTAGAAAATAACCCAACTGCATGGATAAGTTTGTCCTTCTGCAAATAGATGAATTCTTAAACTAGGACTTTAAAACAGCTGCAGATTTATAAATACTATCCTTCAAACACTCTTTTTTTGAGGCACTCGGGACCTTTGAGAAGTTGTAAGCAAAACGATTTCAAAATTCTTATAGGTATATTTGTTATGTTATTTGATTCTTGAGGTACTTAATACAATTTCTCCGTCTTTACCCAACTTTTCGAACAGCCTTGCAGTATCCATCATCTTCATCACATCTGCCCTGACAATGGACTCTACAAGACTGTCTGAAATGTTAGCTCAAGATGGAGGAAGAAGCACAAACCCCAAAAGTCAAAAAACATAATTCTGTTGGCCGTGGAAATTCTATTACAAAATGTTACACGCTTCTTTTTTGGATTAACTTTGAATGCCATCACATACATAATGATGTATTACGTATATGTAAAGAAGAAATAGCGTACTTATGGTTTTGCAATTCAAACATAATCCCAAAAAATGTTCACCTGCAATTTCGCAACCTATACTCCAGTATTGCCGCCTCATGGTATCCGGTAATGTACATATATGGCTATATAATTACCAACTGTTCACTTGTCAAAGTTATTGTAAAAATATATGGAATACTCTAGCAATTAAATTTTTAAAAACATTTCATAAAATTATAACGATTTTTTGTTTGTTTTTTTTTTTTAACTTCCTACAACAAGACAGGCATCCTGGAGATAGCCTAATACTAGCAAACATCTTGTTTTTGTGGCTTATTCCTTTCCTACGATCATCAGAACTTCTAAATTGCTTTTTGGTCTTTAGTCATTTTAATAGCGATGGAATAACACATCCCAATGCTTCTGCAATCCATTTTAGTTATTTGATATATCAAATGGACTTTGTGTAAAATACGTTTGCCTTACAAAAGCAGCTGTTTCGAGGTTTCGATTGATGGTATTCCCACTAGTTTCCTAATTTGCATAAATCTATACAAAAACTGTTTGTCTGGAGGATCCTAATTTTACCTACCGTGTGTATTTAAATTAGTTTGTTTGTATTATATTTTGTAAAGAGGCAAATGATTTGTAGGAAATAAATGATTGTTAATGCTATAGTGTACATAATGTAGCTTCTAAATACAGAATAAAGTATTGTTATTTCTTGTTCGTGACTTGTTTTATTTTTTTTTATCGACAAATATGTCAATGTTATGTGTGGTAAAATCATGTATAACCATATTACAGATGTGAAGATCTGGTAGGAGTGCAAACATATGGAATAAGTCAATGTTATATGTGGTAAAATCATGTATAACCATATTACAGATGTGAAGATCTGGTAGGAGTGCAAACATATGGAATAAGATTAAGAAAGAGACGCTCAGATAGTTTGGACTTATTTGTTTATTCAATTTGTACATATATTTATAAAACTACAGATTTTTTATCTGATTCATTATAATTGTACCGTTTATGCCCTGCATACAATTGAGGCAAATTAAAGCAGTACGGAGAAACCTGCCAACAGAGTCAGAGGCGACTAAACTGCTAATCAATTTGTAAGTTGTGTCACTTCTAGATTACTGCAACGTAATATATGCAAGTCTCCCCAAATACCAAATTTCCAATAGTTTTCAATCCTGCGGCAAGACTTATCACCGGTGTATCTAAATATTCCCACATTTCAAAGCATGGTCGAGGGGTAAGGCTCTCGACTACCAATCCGAAGGTCGCAGGTTCAAATCCCGGCGTGCGCAAGTAAATTTTATTTAATTAATTTGTGCTGTTTCACAATTAATTAATTTAAAAATAATATATAGTGTATTTGTGCGCACGTTCCAGACTGGAAGATACTCTCAGTATCGCCCTGGTGAAAGACCACCATTCAGAATTGAAACGTTGCTTGAACTGGCTTTTATTCGTGTTTGGTGACCAGATCTGAATAGCCAGGTATTTCCCCACCTTCCTCTTCCTTTTTAAATATCCCGAAGGAATCCTATTCAACCTCTGCTGGATGGTATTTAAGTCACTTAACGGAATGGCTCTGGCTTATCAGAACTGTGTATTCCTGAAAATATCAATTCACGCAGTCCACCCTTAGGTCAACAGCATCATCAGCTATCGGAAGGTTGAAGGAACCAAATACAAAGTTCAGTGATCGTGCTTTCGGAGTATCAGGACCTAAAGCCTGGAATGAACTGCTGCATGACTTAAGAATGATCAAAGACTCGACAGAATTCAGAACTAAACTTAAAACTCATATTTTCAGACAATCATATCCATAAATGGAAGAAATGCGCACGTAAATTGCTTAGCTCGGCTAGCCGGTTAGTCCTTACATAAAGTCACTTATAGAAAAACTTTTAAAAAATCACGTATCGGTGCGCAAATGCATCCACAGCCCGCAACACTGTAAATAACTAAATGTATAAAAAAAATTGCTATTATAAACTTCTTACTCTTTTTAGGTCATTTAATAAATATTCTTCAGTCCTAAAAATTATAAATATTTCAAATAAATACCAACTCTTCTTGTACCACCAACCTTATAATAAATGTAACATCAATAGAAAAGGAGGATAAAACAACAAATTTAAAAATCATATCTCTAAGCTTAAATTTTCTAATAAAACTGTGTTCTGAAGCGACCTGCCAGGTTAAGTATGTTTTTTCTGTATCTGTTTGTACACAATTAGATAGAGAATAGGAAGTAATATTTGTACAGCGCCCTTGAAGTGATTTTTCACAAAAACGGCACTATACAAATCATCCAATTATTATTATTATTATATGCAACGCCAAATCCCTGTAATGGCATTACAGGACATAAAAAAAAGATCGATATTTTTGATCCACCGTATTTAGGAAGTACCGAGCTCTCCCCACAGCCAAGTTCATAAATAAGTTAGTGCGGCTCGCCCGACTGTACGGGAGGTTGTGATAAAGTCCTTCAGAGACATTCTGGTACAAACAAATTTATTTGAACCAGAATCTCACTGTTAAATATGTTACCCTTAAATAAAAGAAAAATATATTTGTAGAGCCTACCTCTGGGTGTCTCTAAAGAGTGGTAATTGTTCATACCTAAAATATAGATAGATGTGTATAGCCAAGGGTATCTATCGTCCATAGAGATGAACAAATAAAAAAATTTAAAATTACTTGTGAACTCTTTCGATGCACAAATTGTAAGTTAGTTCATGTGGGGCCCGAATGATAGAATTCGACTCCGATATTCTTTACACAACACTAGCGTGTTGTGTAAAGAATATAGAGCGGATCGACGGAGAAAGGAGTGAAAGGAGAATATATGACCCAAAAGTGAATGGTACAAGAATTCAGGGATGCCCGAGAAAAACATGGATGATTTGTATAGCACCATTTTTGTGAAAAATCACCTCAAGTACGCTGTACAAATATTTTTCCAAGGCTCTATCCTAATGCTATGTATGAATAATTTATTATAACTTAAGATTAACAGATTGCATCTACCATCTCATCAGCCAAAAATTATAAAGCTATATGTACGCTCTACACTGTCACCGATAATATTTATATTATGTACAGGCAGATATTATAGAGTGCCATACTTACCTGGCAGATCACTTTAGATTAAATTGTTTATTAGATTTTTAAAAAAATTTTACTTTTTTTAATTTCTTAAAGTTGCGTTACAAGTATTTTACAAAGTATTTAATTAAAGGGTATTCTTGGTTGTGTATACCTTATCATAAAAGAGGAGTTCTTGTGTCTGATGAGGGAGCCACGATTCTTAATTTGGTAGGTGCATAATATTTCATTTTCTTCTATTTATAAAATGTTTTGTATGAAATATTTATGTATGTAGGTTTTTTTTTAAAGAAGAGTTTAATTTTTATTATTTGTTCTGATCGGTCGATATCAGTGGGGAGGTTTTTGTAGGTTTGTTATGGTTTGATAAATATAATGGTTTTGCATTTGAGCTGTTTTAAATTTAGGTTTTATGAATTGATTTCCATTTCTCATAAGTTTAAAATATTCCTGATTTTCTTTAAGATTTTCTGTTTACACATTTTTATAATAGAAACTTGCTTAAATATATCTTCAACATTTGGTACTGGAAATACTGTGAAAAGTGATTTCGTTGAGAAGGTGGATTTTTTTTAAGTATTACTTTTATGATGATTCTTTGTGAAACTTTTACTGAATCTAAATTATTTTTTTAAGATCCTCCCCAACCAATAATGCTGTAGATAAGCAACAAATAAACAAGGGCATATTACACATTCTTGATTATCTTCACATTTAAAATATTTCTTAACCTAACAAATATATATGTATATACATTTCCTTATTCTCTTTACAAGCTCTGTGATGTGTCTATTCCATGTTAAGTTTTGATCAATGATCACACCGGGGTATTTGATTTCGGAAGAAGAGTTGATTATAGTACACTTTTTTTTTTATTGGTTCTGCAAGTATTTTTGGTTTTTATTATTATGACAGCTGTTTCGGCGTTCAAGGCCATTTTCAAACTGCGGTTAATCCACATTGTGACGACTTATTTATATGATTTTATTCACTCCCACCCCATTCTAATTTGGATGGGTTTTTAAAAATAATGATTTCTTATCGGTAAAACCGATTTAGTTAGAAAATAATTCAATTTCTCTATTCTGTGAGGTTTTCACATTATAAATGTATTTCCCCGTATTTAACTGATATCGTCATATTGTTTATTGTGGCAAATTAAGTTTTTTAGAATATGACTGAAAAACATTTAAATTTTTATGCCCGAGCTATACAAAAATAAAATAAAACACGCATTTTGGTGATGTTTTTTTTTGCATAAATTGAAACATGCACCCAACTTTTCGCCACCTTCACAAGGAGTGCGTGATTTCGTTTGAATTCTCTCTCACTTCCAAAACCCAGTGCATGGAATCTGTTAGCAAAATGGGAACTTTCCACAGTACGACAGTAGCACTGAATTATTGAAACCATTATTTTATCAACTCGTGCGAATTTTAAGATTTACGTGCTAACAAGACAGCACCCACTTTCATGTCCAATGTGGCAACTGACATCTGAATGTGTCTGCAAAAGTACTATTAATACTTGGATTATTTATATTTGTTTATTTGTGAAATATTAATACTAATGCGGAAAGTTATCTCATTTCGTCGATTGTATAAACACAATATTTTCTATGTAAAGTGCCTACCTTCCAATAGCTTGGCATTTAATTGAAGATATTTATTCTTTTGGAACTACGAAAGGCCATTACAATGACAACACCAAGCTACTCACTTCATCTTTGAAATGTGTTCTTCGTATTCAAATGCTTTTGCATATTCGCATTTGACAGTTTGTTTTAAAGAAACAACGTATCATAATAAATTAATTTCTTGAGTTTTTAATTTGTTTTCATTATTGATTTCGTTTTTTTTTATTCTCAAATTTATAATATTCATCTAATACCAACATGGTTATTTCGATCCATAAAATATCAGAAACATAAAAAAATCGTTTTTTCAAGTAATGGTCATCCTTGCAAATCGTTAAATAATAAAAAAAGTTTACGCATAAAATTATCTTAGAATATGATATATTCGTAGACCAGTAGAAAATCATCTCCTTTCGGAAAGTACCACTAACAAATATATATGAACACCGAACATATGCACTTGAAACATTGCTTTTTTCTAAACTTACTTTGATTTTCCCATTCGCCATCTTTGCGTCGCCATAAAACCTTTTAAACAATCACAGCGCCCTCAATTTTTCTCTACTTTTAAATGTCGGACTGTAGGTTATCTCAAATCTGCCTTTTCACAAGAGCTTAGATGTATGTTTTGGTCATAGTTACATTATAAATTATCCTGAATATGAGGACATGCCAACCTAGTTTGGTCATAGTTACAGATTTACGTAAAAATACGACAGATTTATGTAAAAACTATCCATATTCATCTATTTAAAAACAAGCACATATTTTACGAAAAAAAAAAAATTTATGCCACGATCGCCCAGTCTCCCAACTCGAACGTTTGGGCGATTATGTAGAGGAGTGGTTCGCGCGCGTTGGGCCAACGTTGGCTTGAGTTCGGCGAGTTCGCCCGAGATCGCTCCGGTGGCGAACTAGTTGGCCGAACTCGCACAAACCGCCCTCCGCACATTTCCCGTTCAGTACGAGTTCTGCAGGCGAAGAATAAAACATGACTGAACTATTTTTATAATGACGAAAAAAGACTCAAATAAGCAACTAACCCACAAATAAATATCCAAATATGCATTATGCGTATTATGCCAATAATAATAATTGGATAATTTGTGTAGCGCCGTTTTTCATGAAAAATAATCGGTTTTATAATCGGGGCTAGTTGTTATATTTTTTTGAGCTGCAAACTGACTCAAACTGACTGTAGTTTATGTATGCAAGCAATATAGGTAAACTTTAGTAATATATTGCTGTATTTTATATTATTTTATTTATTTTTTGTGAAAAATAACAGCAAATCCATAATTTACATATATGTAATACCAAAAATAATAAATCATTCCAATTATAAATTTTCCACTATAAATACTGTTAGTAAATTGTGACAATATACAGTTTTAGATCAATTAGCTTAAACTATGTCAGTCGGGGGAGGGGAGGGTGGAGGGTGGAGGGGAACATAGGAGTGGGATAAAGGTACAAAGGACTAGAGTAGATATAATGGTGGTTGAAGTTAGTTTGAGAGCGGTCGTATAATGGATTTAAATTTAATATCACGTATAGTTGAGTTAAAAATGTCAATGTGGTAATAATTTAACTTAAGGGGGAAGACTCAAATAAGGCGCTAAACGTTACTTCGCAGTATGTTAACGTAAGCAATACAACAAATAATTTATCTGCAAATTCTTAACAGAAAGTTACGAAAGTGTCTAAGGTTTTCAGTGACGTAAATTCTTAAACTGTAAACTTTTATATTATATATGAAATACCTACAGTAATTTTAAGTAAAACGCTCGACAGTGCCGTCGCCGTTATGTTAACTGCACCCATTACAAACATATTTAATCAAAATCCTTCCACAATCTCAGAGTAAATAAGATCAAGAACCAAAAGCGTTTATTAAAAATAATTCAGTAAATCTAGATTTTCACTGCAATTCCCTCAAAGTTCAGGAATTTTTAAATTCAGTTCCGTCATACAAAAAACGTATGACAATTTCTGGCCCGCGCGATTGTTGATAAAACGATTTATTTCGCCGGAGTAAATCAGTTGTGAGAAGTCCTTCAGAGCGAGCGGATGTCGATTTGAAATTCGATATTTCTGTCCGTTTTATGACGAATAGCTGGGAAGAGAGGTGTTAAACTGCCACCGGAATGTAGGAATTACGTATTTTCGATTTTTTTTTGTTATAATCACATTTCTTTGCAACGTTCTTTAAGATGGTCCAAAAAGTGATAAATTTATTATACGGCACAATATAAAAGAACTGCGCACTGGAAAAAAACTGACGGACGTGGTACAGATCTACAAGATTAGATCTTTGCAGGCGGTCAACAGCAAAACTAATGAATGAACGAATTATTTTTTGAATCTTAACATTTTTTGTGCCCATATAATTTACAATCTTGACGCCCCTGACTGCATATATAAGTATGCCGATCTGTGCCTATCAAAATCCATAGTTTTAGCGGCTATTTTGAATTTCTAGATATTCACACCGATTTGGTTAGAAAGCGGCGTAAGTCATGTTAGGGGGGTGCTGAAGTCAAATTTAATGTCAACCTGAGTAATTTCGATGGTCATTTTTAATTTTGAGTTCTCTACTGATTTGGTTCAAAATCGGAATTAAAGTGTTTGGAAGTGAACTGAAATCAAATGCGAAGAATGATAACAAAGAATGTTTTTCTTCATTTCAAATTGTAGAATCTTTATCCTACTTTAAAAATATTAATTAACCTTCACCGAAAAATTACCCCTTAATTAATAATTTTTAAAAAAATAGCGATGTTTGTTTTTTTTATTTCTCGCTATTTTTTTTAGTGTTTAACCAATTTTGACAGTGTAGGGGTAATTTTTCGGTGAAGGTTAATTAATATTTTTTAAAGTAGGCTAAAGATTCTACAATTTGAAATGAAGAAAAATATTCTATGTTATCATAATAACATAGAATGTTTTTCTTTATTTAGAACACCTGTATTTCGGACGATATTAGGTCCTTGGAGACCAATTTGTTTTCAAATTGTACCATCTTTAGTCTACTTTAAAAACAATAGATTAACCTTTACCGAAAAATTACTCCTTCACTGTCAAAATTGACCAAAACACTAAAAAATAGCGAAGAATGACAACTTACAAAAAATTTGAATAATTTAGAACCGCTGTATCTCGGACATTATTAAGTCGTTAGAAACGTATTTGATTTCAAATTATAGCATATTTGGTCTACTTTGCTTGGGGGAGGGGCAAGGGGAAGATAGGAGACTTTTGTGAAAATACTCCCTGTTATAGGTATTATTCACCGGCAAAATATCAGTTTTTCTTATTGCCTTCATTGACTTGGTGAATTGTATTCAAGCTTATTGTGTGCGTCTGGAGTGGGTTGTAAATCATCGTTATCTACCTATGTTATATTTTTACTGCTGTTTAGTATACAATATTGAAGGGCGTTTCTAAATCCCAAAAATTATCAAAAGACAAATAATTCTTATTCCCGATTAATAAACGGGATCTAATTCACATCCTCCATCTTGGTTCCCAATTCAAATGTAATAGTAGAATTACTTAACCATTAATAAAAACCAAAGCCACTAATAGAATAGCCATATAAAAAAGCATCCAATTCATTTCAACCACCTTGAATCCCCTAGTGGACAATCGAAAAACGGATTCCTTGATTCAAAATCCATGAAAATAATTCCCTGTGTCAAAAAGCTGTGCTTATAAGTATTTCTGAGCAGTTGGTCCACGTTACCCATTTCTATAATATTTCCGAAGCTAAAAAAAAAGATTATGCTGTGAAGAAATAAATATGTAAATAGTAACAAAACAAATCTTTTGTAAAAGGGAGGCACTTTGTATGGCTACTGACAATAATTAATATAATATATATAAATTGAAAAAAACATATTCTCATCAGTTACCCTATCCTATTACCAACAGATGCTAAGTTAAGTCTGTCAAGCTTCTATTTATTTATTTTTATACGGCGAATAAACGAAAAAAATATAGAGCAAATGTTTTTTGTTTCGTATTGCATCAATACGCTGAACATTTTTTTTAATCCGCCGTGGTCTACATTATCCACATTTCCCCAATCCTGCTGCCGGATCGCGGTGGTCCGTGGTTTTGAGTTTGAGGCCTAAAATTCCTAACGGCGGTGAATACGCGGTCTTATACTGGACCCTTAAATGAGTATGTAGATCTGTAGATAAAAGAGTTTTGTTTGGAATTGGTTTTTAAAATGAGGGATATAAGAAGTAAGTAGCTGCCTGCTATTGGGATAGGAACTTAAATTACATATTTGTAAATAAACCATAGACAAAATGCGAGAAATACTTTACTAAAAATCCTGACTCAATGCAGGTTCACCTAGTGAGGCAGGTTTTGCACAACTTTAAATATATTATATTTTGCTATTTATTTCTAACCGTTCTTTTATATATATATATATATATTAAATGCTGCTTTTGTATAAAGAAATAAGTGTTATAAATTATTGAACATTGTTCAAACTGAGAATCCCAACATGGAAGAAACACAACAGAAAGATTACAGATGTGGTAGAGTGATCAGGCGTCAGAGGCGTCTGCTCCGTTGCAGCAGGTCCGTGAGCCATGAGCCGTTCATCGGAGCACGATCCTCAGTAATGAGCTAATGAGGCAACAACTCAGGAAAAACCTTTGTTACATTATAATGAGAGTAAAAAGAAACACTCCCGCAGCCTGACTGCTACTCTGTCGATGTCAGTGACGTTTTTTTTGTAAAGAACAATTGTGTAATGACTTCTCATTAAAAAAAAATTAGAACATAAAACTAACGTTAAATATTCGCATTTAAAATCCACGCGACAGAATACTACGGTCGAAGATATTCCCATAGGTAGCGTGCTGAATGAATTCAGCACATGTGGGCTCACGATCCCAACCAAATACCTAACGCAAAAAGTTTATAAAAAGGTACACAATTTTATTACTTATGTATAGTGATGGTTTACTATGAATAGAATATAAAATTTTGTACGGTAAAGGTAATCCTTATTTTGACATTTGGCATTCTAACCTCAAAACTGATCAAAACCGAGCGGCTATAGATTTGGATCGTTTTGGCGAACTGTGAAAAATTGAAACTTAGAAAATTATTTATTTTATTATTTAAGTTTGAAACTCATTATTGATTTAAAAGATGGACTGGGGGAAGAACAACAACAGAAAGCACATTATGATGAAATGTAATAGCTTGAACCCCCAGTTAAAAGGCCACGAACCGTCACTGGCCGATGCTAAATGCTACAACGGCCTCTGTTTCAATTAATCCGAGCTGAGTTGACTGTGATTGGGAATCTATTTCAACTTTATTGGAGAAGACGAGAGATGAGTTTTCGTCCCTAAAAATTACGGAAAAAAGGTGTATATTTGTTAAAAATGAGGGAGACTTTTTACGCGAAAATTAGCCATGGGCATTACTCGCATCCGGCAGGGGGCCCTGGTGAAGGGAAGTGGCTCAAATCGAAACGCACGTATTATTACTTGCAAAGCAGAATCAGGGTTGGCAATCTCATACTTTAATAAAATCCGCATATCATATGGCTGTTAAGTGTTTTCCATGCGAATCTGTTTATGTGAGAATATATTATATTTTTATATTATCCTTTTATTTACCTACAATCCAAAAACTTGTTCCTCTTTTTTCTTTTTATGTATCATGTACTATAATGTATTATGCAATTTCATACATTTTTACGTCATCCGAAATATAAAAACATGTTTTTTTTTCGCAATGTGTTGCACTCATATTATATTATATGATGCACTTATATATTATGTATCATGTAGATCAGGCTAGTACTATATTTATTTTATATTTTTTATTTATTATCTACAACTTAAAAACCTTTCCCTTTATAACTTCTCTGCGTCACATGCTCTTATATATTATTATAAATAATAATAATAATGTGTTTATTTCAGCAGAACAAAGCGGTGAGTGCAATATTCTGTCTGCCATATAAAAAGAATACATTTTAAGAATAATAAATTACACACTGTAGAAATATAATATAAAACATAAATAAAAATTAAATTAAATTAAAATGCATATACTCGTATATATATCATAAATATGTTACACCTATATATCAACTACGTATTATCATGTTCTTTTTCTGTTAACTTAAATCCTTTTTTTTCTTTCTGTACACAAATAAATAATTAAATAAATTATTGCCTTGCCTGTGTCATAAAAAGCGGAAGAGGAATCATTTTGCCTTTTCAATATCTTCAAATATTTGTAAAAAATACATAATAAAAGATAAATTTCCATCGTAAATACTTATCTGTGACGTCATTACGAAATGCGGGGGGAAACGTTTCGTTCGGTATTCCGGTGGGATGCACCCTAAAACCCCTAACCCTAAATAAAAACCGTAACAATTTTAGAAACCAACGGCCATACATTCCAAAATTCTTCCAATTTGTATTTTTTTTATACTCGTATAATACAGTACAATAGCCAACCTCCGATAGAAGAGAAAAGGAAGTCTGTACAAGACAAGAAGAGGAAGACAAGATTTTTGTACATAGCGCAAAGGGTACTCTAAAACAATACTACTTTACGTTCCTAAATACAAAAAACAAGAAATAACAACAAGGAACCACAAACACAACATTTGGACAAAAAAACTTCTCGTGCTATGGTACTAAACTCTATACAAATAACAAGAAATAACAACAAGGAACCACAAACACAACATTTGGACAAAAAACTAATTCGATTGAGCGTACCTATAAAATATAAATGGTTGTAGCAACCCTGCCTGAGTATTGAGTAACCCGAGGTATTTCATAGAGTGGGGTAGAATGCAACTGATGGGGTAATGTTTTTTATTGGATTTTGATTTTGAACAATCCATTCATTGCTGCAGGCGGTGGCAGCGCTGTACTACTCCACTAGCTACTAGATACTGCCAATACGTATACACTGAACAGTAAATCCCTAGACTGATTTACACAAGCTGCAATGCGATGATTCTGGCTTCGTGTTATATATGGTATTATCGGATGGGGCAGTGCTAATTATTATAATCTTAATTTACTCATTAGAACACATGCCATCGTGAAAATTATACTTAAAGTTCCTCAAGCAATTGACGAAATTTTCAACAAATTAACACTATGTCAATAAAATAATTATACTCTAAAACAATACTACTTTACATTCCTAAATACAAAAAACAAGAAATAACAACAAGGAACCACAAACACAACATTTGGACAAAAGAACTTCTCGTGCTATGGTACTAAACTCTGCAACAAAATCCCACAATCCTTTAAAAATCACAACAGCCATAGTAAATTTTTAAAATCTGATAAAACACTGGATACGTTACATAGGGAGATCTGAAATAGAAAATATATTAACAACAAATACAGATTAACACCGAAACCACTCAACTGCACTTAAAACACCTCACCATACAATTATTTAATTTTTTTTATCAAGCGCATCAATTTAATATAATGTATTTTCATATTTTGTAAATGAAATCCTCAGCACGGGAAATCCCAGTGAGGATATCTTTATTTGTTATTTTGTTACAAAAAAAGAAGATAATAAAACATTTTTATTCTCATTATTTTACAAGACTGATACGAGTACAGTTCCGTAGAATTGTTCTGGGCTGCTGACCTACCGACGACTGATATAGCTGATGATAGCCAACCCCCGATAGGGCACCAGAAGAAGAAGAACGAATGGGTAATAAAAAAAATCGTTTGGCAGTTTAAGCACCCATTTCTGGAAGATTTTGATTAAAATCTTTCGATTGTTGAAATAAATAATTTGTTCAAATAAGAATATTGACTTTTGACAATGTTAATTTCACCAGAAATAAGAGAAAATTGAGCTTACTTCGAGTATACAGACACGCCCACAACACACCTCTTTCTATTCATCTCTTCAGTGGAAATACCCAACTTAACTTGGGTTTAACTGTAACCAAACACTAGATTCAAATAATAATAATGCATTTCGGTCGTAATAAAAAGGTTGCCTACGAAGAAAGGGAATGAGAGATCAATTTTTCAAAATCGATTGTCTGTAGTAATTTTATTTCAAACTTTTTGGTAAATTGCATTTATTTTATGATTTATTTATTGTTTCTTCGCATTTAAAATGTACTCTTTTACAATAAATTCAATTCTCAACCTCACTAGAACTGCCTGGGAGAGGTTAACACGCTACTATTAGCATACGATGAAAAGTAAGATCTGGAGTTTTCTCTTTCCAAAACACACGTCTGACTTTAAGAGAAAGGGAGATAGAATGGGTATTATGAGGACTGTCATTTGGTTCCCGATACGGAACGACTAGAATCAAAGGATTATCGAGTGAATAAAAATAAACAATGATCATCGTCAATAATCATCCAAACATAAAAACCCACTCTACTATTAATACCTGCGACATGCGGGGCTTTCAGACAATAATTATTATAATAATAACAAAATATAATAATAACAATAACAAATTTACTAAAGAACATATCGCCAAAATAATTCCTAAAACCAATGATATATTAGGAACAATCGCCCAAATGGCAGTCAAAATGGCAACTATCGAGGGAGAATTAGTAGCTGATAAAAACATAGCCCCGAATGTGCACATTCCTGCAATTTCACAAACCCAAACTGTCTTCGAAATCCTTGCTGAAATAAAGGAACAAAGTTACAAAAACAAAAATGTTATTATTCATAACGTTCCAGAGAGTACGTCATTATCTCAGATAGAATCAATAAATATGGACATAACATCTGTCAAGAAAATGATCTCTGATATTGATACTTCAACAATAAATCTTGACCTCAAAATTTACAGATTGGGTAAAAGAAATGTTGACAAACCAAGAGGAATAAAAGTCGAGTTTCCGGATACAAAATGGCCTAAAATTCTCTTAAGCAAGAAACATGCATTGAAAAACAATATCCGGATGTACCAGGATCTATCATTTCTGCAGCGGAAACAATTAAAGGACCTCAGAAATGAACTAGAAATTATAAAAACTTCTGGTAAGACCGACATAACAATCAAATATATCAACAACAATCGTTCTATCGTTAAAATACATCCAAAAAACTAAAATTTCCATCAAAATGTATGTGGACTAAGAACTAAATGACAGGACTTGAAATCAACCTGACCTACAATGTATCATGATATTTACTCTTTCACTGAGACACGGCTGAATAACAACATCAAAAGTACAGAGTTGGGTTTCTTCGATCATTCAGTGTACAGATGTGACAGAAGTGAAAGTACGAATAAGAAAGCTAGAGGAGGCGGTGTGTTAATATCCACAAAAAAAAACTTAATTCAAGAAAACTCAAATGCATCTACACAAATCTAGAACAACTGTTCATCATGGTATCTACCAAAAAGGAAAAAAAATATAGTCGGCTTCATCTACATTCCTCCTTCTTCTGACGCTCAATTATATAAAGACCACTACCTCGAAGTAGAAGCAATGAGAAGGAGATTTCCTGAATCTACCTTTATTTTAACAGGACTACAATATACCTAATGTTGCATGGGACGTTTGCCCTAACACATGCAACTCTTCCGTCGTACAGAGATGCGATTTCCTGTATAAGATTTGTATTCACTTCATCTTGGACAACACCTTCCATAACTTTTTTTCTGTCAACTCGGTCATATGCTTTTTGTAGATCTACAAAAGCCCAGAAAAGTTTTTGATTTTTTGCCAGAAACTTCTCTGTGAGCATTCGCAACGAGAAAATCTGATCCGTGCACCCCCTTCCACTCATAAATGCACCTTGCACATCCCATATTTTATTCTCTGTTTTCATTTGTACCCCTTCAATCAATATCCTACCATACAGCTTTCCAACTGAACTTAGCAGGCTAATAGCCCTGTGATTTCCACATTCTATGCGTGACCCTTTACCTTTGTATAGAGGCATGATTACAGCCCTTCTCCAATCTAATGGGGTGAACCCTCCTCTAAACACTGGTTAAAAAGTTTGCATAACCATGTGAGAATTATACGGCTATCTGGTCGTTTTTAATTTTATTTAAAGTCCACCACAATGCTTATTTTAGTATATAGATATTATTATTTTATATTATTAATTTTTATTTTATTTTTAATTATATTTTCAAATTAGATGGGGTAAAACTTATTTTTAAATCACCGTTAGCCCCCAAATTATTGTACAGGTGCCTTTAAAATCACGAAAAATCAATTCTTTAATGGCCTATATTTCATAATGTAAAACAAAAATAATTAAATTATTTCTAATCCGTACTAGATATTTACTATACATTTTGATGAAAAAAAAAAGATCATTATGTTTAGGTGAGTATTTTGGCCACAAATCCAAAATTAAATTTTATGTGAAACAGGCCGCGCAGCCGTTCCTCTTAAGATGAAAGGAATAAATCATTTATATAATCACTAAAAAAACATAGGAAAACTGAAATCAGTAAAATAATTTACGTAAACAAGAGTGAAGGAAATACCACATGATAAAAATTAACATTGTTATGGTGAGGAAATTTGTAGAACAAAGATGAACTAACAACCAATTTTACCAAAAAAATTCATTGTTAATCTTAAATTAATGGATATCAGATCTTGGCTAAGCCTTATATTATATGAAAAGAGTGCAAGGGTCCCAACTGTCCGGAGCTACGGCGACTATGGTATCCAACTATTACTCGATGATAGAACCAAATTTACTAAATCTCTCAGTACGAAGAATTATTTCCGACCTGATATTTATGTTAAAAATTGTAAATGGTAGTATAGACAGCCCTGATTTAATTAACCTCATTCATTTTCATATACCTACGAGAGCTACTCGTTCCGAAATCCTATTTAAATGTAACAACACCAGGACTGAGCATTACAAACACTCGCTTGTACCTAGATTACATGAAGTTAGTAATAGATACGTAGATGTAGCGGATTTATTCAACTGCGCCGAGAAAAGACTGTATTATCATATTTTTTCAATCAATATTAATTTAACTTAAGTTTACTATGTGATTTATATGTACGCACATCTTTTACTTTTATATCCTTCATGAACTTTTATCCTTTACATTTAACAGTTACCTTTTTAAATTATTTGTGCTATATTCTTATGCTTGTAGTTAACTGTGACGTGTAATTATTGTTCATGATATACGAGTATTTATACCGTTGATAAATCCCCAACTGCAGTGGGGAGAGGAAATGGAGGAGAGTTAGGTTGAGAAACATGGCTAAAGGCATTTCAAGCAACGCCAAGGTGGTCTTTACCAGGGTGACACAGAGATAGATAGTAGTTTTCTAGTATCTAGTGTCTAGACCAGAGGTTCCCAAACTTTTTTGTCCCGTAGACCATTTGGCGATTTTTTTCTGTTTTGTATACCATAGACCCCCTGCTTTCCTAAAATCGATTTTTTTACAAATTTATTCTTGAACCAGACGCAGAGCTACTCACTTTGATAGGGTTTACCCTAAAGTGGAAATCTTAAAAATACATTATACGTTGGGTTTTAAAGTTATACATTTATTAATTAAAACTAAACAAAATGCAAATCTAACATTTTTACATAAAATAAAAACACAAAAAATCAATGCTTTTAATGGGAGGGATGAGCCTGGTGCTTTGATATCAAAATTTCAATTTTCGGCTTCAATTTAGTCAGGTTTAACCTTAAATCTCCTCGGTGAGTGATTTCCAATCTGTTTCATTTTTTTTGTAAGGAGATGGCAATCGCGCTGAAACCCTTTTCCACGAGGTATGACAATGGAAAAGCTATAAAAACTTTCTCGCAATAGTCCATACTGCAGGATATGTATCAGGTATATCTCTCTGAAGCCAGAATTGCTGATATCCCTTTCTAAACGTTAGTGATTATTCCGATCAGTTCTTCTCGTAACATGATATCCGTGTCTTCAATGTCACAGCATGGTTTGATAATCCACGGTGGTATTTCTATAGTCAATACATCTTCAAACCTAATTTCAATGTTGAACTTAAGCTGAAACGTCATCATCCTGACTGTTTGCGCCAAATTGGGAAAATGGAAAAATTCGCGCCGACCAATGTTTTGCTTCATTAGTTTCATTCTGGCAAGAAAAACTGCGATGATGGACTTTGTTTTTATCAAATTTATACTGTCACCTTGTAACTGAACGTTAACCTCGTTAAATTTAGCAAACAGATCTGTTAAATAAGCAATGTCTGTTTTGCATTTGATTAATTAATTTTCTTTTAAAATGGTCTCAAAAAGTGAAAAAAGTCTTCTCAAACATAAGCCTTTTGACAGCCAGCGTACTTCAGTGTGAAGAAGTAATTAATAAAAGTTCTCATCATTTTCTTCACACAACTGCGCAAATAACCTAGTATTCAACGCGTTTCTCCGGATTTTATTTACTGCGTTTATGACGATTTGAAGAGATTGATGCAATCTGTCACTAAACTAAATGTTGCCGATGGATAACGCAGTGAATTGCAAACACCCCGGGTACATTTTGTTTTAAATGGCTTATAAAAGCACGATAGCACCCAAACGAGGCAGGGGCTCCATCTGCTGCCTCTGATATTATACTTGATAAAGGGATCGCTTTTTCCATGAAAAATATCTCTCAGTACATTAAATATTGATTCGCATTTAGTATCTGTAGTCAAAGTCTTCGCGAAGAGCAGTTCTTCATAGATTTCTTGGTCCATAACAAAACGAACATATGCCAATAGTAGTGCTTCATTACCAGGTAAAGTTGACTCGTCCAGTTGAATGGAGAAATGGGTCGTTTGCAGATAATTACAGAAGAGGCTTACAACATCATAACTCATTTCATCGATACGTCTTTGAACTGTGTTGTTCCTCAAAGGAATTCTTTTGAGTAAATCATAAGCAGGTTTGTGTAGTAATGGAATCCACTCTCGTGGACCCCCACTTACGTCTCATGGACCCCCAATTTTTTTGTTCATTGACGTGGACCCCTTGCAGTTCAGAATCGACCTCTGGGGGTCGATATAAACCACTTTGGGAATGACTGGTCTAGACTGTCTAGTGCAGTGGTTGTTAACCTTTTTGAAAGAAGGAATCACTTTTAATCGTTAAAAAATCTGCGGAGCACCGAAATCAAAGGGTCAGAAAACAAACAAAAATATATAGACAAAACTTTTATAAAAAAATAAAAACAGATTACATAACAGTGATATTAGGTCTGATATTTGATATAGTTACTCTTCGTCGAAATTGGTAAGTCTTTCCCGTTTCTCAGTTTTTATATTGGTTATTGTAGAGAAACCGAGCTCCCACAAACATGATGTTTAAAACTGTAATAAGAAATTCAGTGCCCTGATGGAGACAGCTGGGTGTTCGTCTTGGACAAAAATCCAATATTCCTCCAGAGTCAATTCAAACAATTTTATTTTTAGAGTGTTATCCGTTGACCAAGTAAACAATTGTTCTTCTTGGTAAGAAAATTCACTACTCGTGTATCTATCGCGTGAGATTTGAATATCGATGTGAGGTTTTATTAATCTAGCAATGAATTTAATCCAGCATAAGTAGATGAGCCAGCATTGAAGTTCGGTTTTCATCATTTGGCGGAGCACTTGTAACAAGGTCGCGGAGCACCAGTGTTCCGAACCACTGGTCTAGTGTCCATTGTCAAGTGTCTACCGCACAACTCACAAGAGTGCCCCAGCAATCTAGCACAGCTTCTGAACTTTGATTGAATCTTAAAATCCGTTAGAATTATATAAGATTAGGTGACTAGTGTGGGTATTTCTGCTCTTGCGGTACGAGAACTGATAAAAGCAGTAAAACACTTTATTCCAGCTTCCTCTTCAAGGACCTTAGTGGTAGAGGGGTTTGTAATGAGACAATATCTGGGCTACTGTCTTCTTCCTCTTCCTCAATTCTACTTGCTACTGCCTCCTTCCCCTACCTTAATGCTACTCGCTACTGCCTTCTTCCTCTTCAAGGACCTCGGTGGTAGATGGGTTTGTGATGAAACAATGTCTGGGCTACTGCCTTCTTCCTCTTCCTCAATTCTACTCGCTACTGCCTCCTTTCTCTACCTTAATGCTACTCTCTACTGCTTCCTGCCTCTTCTTTAATGCTACTCGGCACTGTCTCCTTCCTCTTCCTCAATTCTACTCGGTAATGCCTCCTTCCTCTACCTTAATGATACTCGCTACTGCATCCTTCCTCTTCCGTAATGCTACTCGCTAGTGCCTCCTGCCTCTTCCTCAGTGCTACTCGGCACTGCCTCCTTCCTCTTCCTTAATGCTACTTACTACTGCCTCCTGCCTCGTCTTCGATGCTACTCGGTACTGCCTCCTGCCTCTTCCAAGATGCTACTCGGTACTGCATCCTTCCTCTTCCTCCATGCTACTCGCTACTGCCTCCTTCTTTTTCCTCAATGCTACTCGCTACTGCCTCCTGCCTCTTCCTCAATGCTACTCGCTACTGCCTCCTTCCTCTTTTTGATAACTTCTATGTACCTACTATTTCAAGTTAAATAAATAAATCTTGTAATAGTGATAATAAAACTCTTTTCTCATTATAAAAATCATTGCTGTACAGTGAAAGATAAACAAAAAATACGGAGGTTATTTTTTTCAGGATTTTAAAAGACAAACAAAGTTATCAGTTAGAAATCAGAGGCATTGAACGTCGCATTTCTTCGCAGTAGTGTTTCGCACTGTACTCTATACTATGTAGTATGCGAATTGCGGAGTGCGGACAGCTGTCAGCTGGCTTTACAGTTTTTTCACTTCGCACAAAGCCCTGCAGAAGGGTGGAAGGCGGAGAAGGAAGGGCGAAGGGTGGGAAGGACAGGGGTTGCGCGGACCCCTTTTTATTTTAGAACAAAAAAATCACTCGTCATCGGCGCGATGCAACCGCTGCTATACACCATACATTACACCCGTCCCATATAGCACTCAACCAAACTAAAGTCTGCATTACAGATAGATATGTCTACATGTTACGAGATTTGTTTTTAAATACCGCTTCACATCACAGTCCAGGTAAAAATAAAACTCACAAATTTGATGGCATTGATGAGTAACTTTTGAATAATAGTTCTAAATGCCCGTAGAAAAAAGAAGTACAAGAAATGCGATACAGGCGTATTTCGTGTGCGAGAGAAGAGTGATCTTCTCTCAAATTTCAATAACAGAAATTCGAATTTCAATCTATCAGTAGAAATCCAACGGTCGCCCTATTTTTTTTAATGCCGTGCTGTTCAGCAAGTACGTGCAAAAATTAAAGCAAGTATTTAATCTTAAGGCGATCCACCTGACTTAGGTTCGTTCGGAATAGGGTTTGTTCACTGTTTTTTGGGCTATTTTAATCAATAAAGAAAGCACGCCCAATACGCGACTTGCCAAACTCGCCCTCAAGCAATATAATGGTAGATTTGTTGAAAATATTTAAATTAACAACTCCCGAATCGAAACACGAAACCGAAAAGACACAGAAACGAAAAAGATAACGGTAGCAGCTGGTACTCGAACCCAGGACCTCGTGGTCTATCCGGGACCTGTGCTATATCGTTATTTTGTTATAAAAAGATAACGGTAGCAGCTGGTACTCGAACCCAGGACCTCGTGGTCTATCCGGGACCTGTGCTATATCGTTATTTTGTTATAAAAAGATAACGGTAGCAGCTGGTACTCGAACCCAAGACCTCGTGGTCTATCCGGGACCTGTGCTATATCGTTATTTTGTTATAAAAAGATAACGGTAGCAGCTGGTACTCGAACCCAGGACCTCGTGGTCTATCCGGGACCTGTGCTATATCGTTATTTTGTTATACAAAACAAAAGATAATAAAACATTATTATTATTATTATACTCTTTTTAGTTCAAAGTCAAGTCGAATAAAAATCTACTCCGATTCCATTGAAAAAGTTCAACGTAAATTTCTAAGATATGTTAACTATAAACTCGGGTTACCTATTGAAAACATAAATTACAATCACTTAATGAAAGAACTAAAAATATTAAAACTCTCAGATAGAAGACTTGTTTCTGAATAACTTTTATTTTAAAAATTGTTTATGGTTTTATAGTCAGCCCTGATATAGTTAATCAATTAATTAATTAATTTTAAAATAATATATAGTATATTTGCGCACGTTCCAGAGTGGAAGATACTCTCAGTATCGCCCTGGTGAAAGACCACCATTCAGAATTGAAACGTTTCTTGAAATAGCTTTTGGTGACCAGATGTGAATAGCCAGGTATTTCTCCACCTCCCTCTTCCCCTTCTCCTTCCCCTCACCAATACCTTCAGCCTCACAACATTCCGCAATTGGGGATGCCATAGTCTCACTGACTCCAGACGGTTGGGAGCAGTTGGGACTCTTGTGCGGTATTCATTTAAAAAAAAGCTTAATTAAATTTATCATTCCAACTAGAACTACTCGATCTGATATTTCAGTCAATTGTATCAATAATTTTAGGATTGAGTCATTCAAAAATTCACTTTTACGTAGACTTCACGCAGAAGGTAATACTTTTTCAGACATACTGGATATGTTCAACTGCCGGAATACAAATTGATAAAAAGACAATTATTGCATACATCCTCAACAATTATTAATAAGACATGCATCCAGAGTATAAGTATCAGTGAATGCGAGATATGTTTTGTATATTCGCCTCTGTTTTTTAGAATGGTACTTACACGATGTTAATGCTGAATTTGTTCATGTAAATATTTAGTTTTTGTATTTCGTTAATTATTCTATCTATGTATCTACTGTATATTGCACCCGTTTTACAATTTTTGTAATTTTATATCAAAATATATAAAAGCCCTTACAATATAATAAATAAATAAATATATAGATGGATATATATTACAATAATAAAGAATAAGAAAAATAATTTCCCTCGGGGCCAGCCATGCTCTCAAATTACATAAATGCCAAGGAATCTATCAACGTAATCAAGGATTATCATGCCTCTGTCCACTGTCCTACTATAACACACTCCTTAAGAAACCGGCTGCGCGGCATGTTTCATACAAAGCATAATTTTGGATTTGAAGTCAAAATACTCACCTAAACCTAATGGTATATTTTTTTCTTAATTAAAGGTGTAGTGAATATCTAGTACGCATGAGAAGTGTTTTATTTATTTTTTGTTTTACCTTATGAAATATCGGCCATTAAAGGAATTGATTTTTCGCGATTTTAGAGGCATCTTTACCAATTATTTAGGGGCTAACAGTGATTTAAAAAAAAGTTTTAACCCATCGGCTTTGAAAATATAATGAAATATATAAAAAAAAATTTAAATAAGCATTATGGTGGACTTTAAATTAATTTAAAAACGACCAATTAACGGTGGAACATAAATTTGTCATACAGAATTTTAAATATCGTCCCGAAATTTTTTTTTTAAGTTTTGTTTTTATATTTTTATTTATGTAAATATGATTATAAAAAAAATGATAAAACACGATAAACCCGCAAATAATTTTCTAAGCTGCCTAAAATTATGAAAATTGTTTTTTTTTTAAACAATTTGAAACAAAAATAAATAAAATACGTCTCATCCGTACTAGATATTTACCAAACCTTTAATTAAAAAAATATATATATATCATTCAGTTTGGATGAGTATTTTGGCCTCAAATCTAAAATTAAGTTTTGTATAGATGGGCAGCGCAGCCGTTCCTCTTAAAACATCAAATATTAAGATATTTGCATTGAAATTGATGAAAATCTCAGATGGAACTCACACATTGACGTTATTACAAAAAAAACTCATCAGGTACATGTACTTGTTTAGAAACATTCGTAGTATTCTCAACATTAAATATAGTACGCGTCATTTCAATCACAAATAGAGTACGGGATAACAGAATTGAAATCTGCCCTGGACACTCACATAGAGCGGCTTAACGTAGCCCTAAAAGGTTCGGAAAGTTACGGTTAGAACTTTGTCAGATGAAATATTTAAAAATAATATACAATAACAATATCATAAATACTCAACCAGGAAATAAGTCAAAATATACTGGATGTTCCCAAATTTAATACATCATTTGGACAGAGGAATATTAAATTTCAACTAGACACACTAGTACAAAAAAACTACAGGTGACCTCAGAACAGGAATCCCCAGTGAGGAGGACTTTGACATTATTCTTGTGCTATGTGCGTTATACTTACAATTTACTTTAATTATTACTAAAATCATAATCATATACAAACTTTGCTTAAATAGAAACTAACAAAATAAATACTCGATAAACAGAAGAGGCCAAGCAATGAATGAGCACTCATTCAAATTACACGAATATCGAAACAATTTACCTTATTGCACTTGCTCGCATATAACCAAAGCTAAAAACATTTAATATATTGGGATCTTGACTGATGATAATCTCCGCTGGGATTTGCACATTAACGGAACTTCAAGAAAGCTAATAAAACTCATCTACTTCTTCAAAAAATTACAACCTTGTCAACCAAGATCTAAATAGAGTATATTGTGCTTTAAGCCACTCTCATTTTGGGAAGGGGCTCAGCTGCATGAAATTACATAAAATCAGTAAATACAACTCAGAAATGCATCATAAATACAATTTTAAAGGTCCCCATTAGAATGTCGGAAATTTTTAAACATTTTGACGGTCCAAGTGTACAAAAAATCTTTTCCAAAAATGTTCTAGTTAATTATTTCAAAAAGGACAAAATGGCTAACACTCCTCATAATCATAATACCGGAGCAAAGCAACTAGACAAGCTAGACGTACCGAGTGTAATACTACTTTTGGACAAAGAAGCTCTGAATTTTTAGCTGTAAAATTATATAACAAACTCCCACTTAGTATCAAACAAATTAATTCAATCAATATTTGCATTAAGTCCAGCAAAACTTGGCTTAAGGAATTAACAGAAAAAGAACTGAGTAGTATTCTCAAAACAACATCATAGAAATTACTGGAAATACCCTACCCACACCTTGAAGCTGAAATATAGAAGTCGCTGAAACCCCCTTATTCAAAACCTAGTTCGCCTCAGCACAGGATCTTCTAGTGAGGAAAACTATGAAAAAAATTATGTAATATGTACATATTTTTTACATTTATACTTTACCTCAAAATGTAAAAAAAAAATTATAAATTAATTTTAAAAATATATTAAAAAGGGGCTACAAACTTTAACAAGATTTAAAGCGCCCTTGAGGTGATTTTAAATGCGTGCAAGTGACTAATGGTATTGTTTTGGTTTCTATTTAAAACTAACAAGAGCTCCTTTTAGCGAATAGTTTGTTACCAATATTGTAATTTATGGTTTTATTGACTTTAATAGAGTTTAATCCTGGGCCATCCATATTTATTTATTTATTCTTAAATTTAAAAACAAAAACAAAAACATAAGCCACTCATCTCACTAGGACAGTCCTGTGTTGAGATGAGCGGCTCCACAATTTTAGTGAAATAAGAGATACATAATATTTATTTTTTTATAACACCAAAGTTATTCAGACTATAAACAACTATAAAATCTACAGTAAATCTTTAAATTTTGTTGTACATTTATAGATTACAATAATAATAATTTCATTGTAACCCAAATAACTATCATAAAGAATCCATGTTCCAACTAGCCACAATTATAGGGTGACCATATTTTTATTAACAAGAAGTAGAGAGTTAGTAAATAATAATAGGTAAATAATAATAAGTAAATAATTATTAAAATGAAAAATGTTTGTGTTTTAAGCCACTTCATTAAATTGAATAAAGTGGCTTAAAACCAAAACGTTTTTTCATTTAAATTATAATATCAAGCCACAAAGTGATTGCTTCCCTCGATAAATAAAAAATAACCAGTAAATAGTAATAAGTAAATAATATTACCTAAACAAAAATATGTAAATATCAATAAGTAAATAATAAAAATGAAATAGTAATAAGCATGTTGTAATACATATATAATATTGAGTAAATAGTAATAAGCATCTAGTAATACACATATAATATTAAGTAAATAGTAATAAGCATCTAGTAATACACATATAATATTAAGTAAATAGTAATAAGCATCAAGTAATACACATATAATATTAAGTAAATAGTAATAAGCATCTAGTAATACACATATAATATTAAGTAAATAGTAATTACCACATAATACTAAAAATAGGCAAATCATAATAAGTAAATAAATTAATGTAAATAGTAATATTACAAGCTACTAAGTAAATACCTTTTGCCAGTAAAATACAACCCTGCGTTGAAGGAACGGGATGGGAAGGGATAGTTAATACAACAACAGTGTGATCTTTCCGATTTCAAAGTAAAATGATGTCGCTGATGACCTTTCGACTCTTTGACCCCAGACAGGACAAAGAAAATGATTATCTCTTCAAAAAGAAGATCGATATTTGAAAATGTTTAGCAAGAGTGGAAGATACTCTCAGTATCGCCCTGGTGAAAGACCACCATTCAGAATTGAAACGTTGCTTGAAATGGCTTTTAGCCGTGTTTGGTGACCAGATCTGAATAGCCAGGTATTTCCCTTTTTCCCCACCTTCCTCTCTCCCTTCTCCTTCTCCTCCCCAATACCTTCAGCCTCACAACATTCCCCAATTGGGAATGCCATAGTCTCACTGGCTCCAGACGGTTGGGAGCAGTTTGGGACTCTTGTGCGGTAATCATATAAAAAATATTTAAAAAGTAGGCGCACCTGATACGCCCACAATACGCTTCTATTGGTTTAGACCTTCGATCGCTAATTAATGCAAGATTCCTAGTTTTCTTTATTAAAAGAAAAAAAAACAATTTTTACATCAATTTTCACGAAACTGATCAAGGATATTCAAATATCAATTGCATTGACCTTTCTGAGATCTGTGTCGAAATGTAACCGGTATAGGTTACACTTGTACAGAAAATGTGACCAGTGGATGTTTCGCAGTCATAGCCAGCGAACAGTACGACATTTAGATTACAAAATACAACAATAGCCAGCGCCAGCACAAAGTATATTATGTAGGTACAGCGTCAATACTTTAGTTTGCGTAGCATCCTCGAGAGTGGAACTCAGGTAGGGGGCCAAATGTACTGATGGTCGACAAATCCAAAAGAAATTCTTACCATTCCTCTGCATGAGAGACATCGCTTTTTACCCATGGCTGTTTCCAGCAGCTTTTATCTCGGGAATGCTGGGTATTTGCAGTCAAAGTTCAAGTTCTAGGAGACATATAGCATTACTGCTTATGGCTCATAAGCTATTAAACAGCGTTTTTTTTACAGGAGCGTCTGAGGGAAATAATTTCCCTCGAGGCCTATAACATTTTTGGGGATGCCGTGTGGGTCTTTTAGAGGATAGGAAGGAGTGAACCTGGCTCTTAAATAGACCCATGTTGTAGGAGGGAGGAAACACAGAGGCCGGCAGATCATTCCATAGAAGAGCTGTTGTAGAAACGACCCATTCTCATGTGACAAATTTCAACCGTGTGCAAATGTTGGGCGAGCGTTTGGCGTGTTTCCCGACTATGCACCGGTACCGAAGGGATCTTCCATTTCAATACCGGTAGAACAAGGACAGCATTCCCACCTGATGTCAGTGCTCCAAAGATTGCAGTCCGTTTGTTAAGATAGAGGAATGTATCAAACGGACCACCCGTTTCTGCAAGGGTTTTTTTAGAGGCTTCAGTTTCTTCCCAGTGCAGAACTAAGTTATCAATGGTGATGTCTCTGGGAAGACTTGGTAGGTTAATGAAGTGCCTCGCAGGAAATGTGGATATTTTCCACATGACCTACAATCATTTTAAGCACGAACTAGTTATTATGTACCTACTTATAACCTTTTTTAAAACTATTTTTGTTTTACCTATAATATGCAAACTAAATCTTTTTGTAATTTTTTATCGTTTTTGCATTGTATTGGTGTTTATAACTGTTATAGCAAAATAAATAAATAACTTAGTACTGGGGGGGACCGGATAACTTAGCACACGTATGAATCGGTTTATTTGTCATGGAACCGTACACAACGCGCGTGAACTACTACCAACTAGCAAATAAATAAAGCGCATGAAATCAATTGTGACGATAATAGTGTATGCGGACTTTCCAATCAATGTTAAAGTATTTGTTAACTTACTAGCTGATGTGTTCCCAGCTTTGCTCGGATTTTTTTTTAATAAAGTTATAAAGTTGTGAATTCTTGCTTGTCGTTTGGTGCCATAATTGATATGACAGCGAAAGTAACAATTTTTAAACAAAGAAACAAATAACATTCATTTTAAAATTTTATTTCATTACAAACATTTATTTTTTTCAATATGTATCTAAATGATAAAGTTCTTAAATAGGTACCTACTTGTGTTTTCCATTTTGAAAATATTCTACCCAAACAAACCTTCTTCTTTTAAATATGTAATCTGTGGCATATCTATGGGCTAACCTCAATACAACATGGCGGGTTCAATGTTTTCATACTAATTTTAAAACGTTATAGCATCACTTTTACATATTGGATTTCATTCAAACTACTCTCTAAACCTTCCCGGCACTAATAAGAACAAACTGTGCTATTTTAAGTGAAAGTTCCATCTTTATATATAGAGATTTGCTAGTTGTAGCCCGTCAGTACGAGGCTTTTGAAAAATTATCACAATTTTTACGATAGATTTGAACACGTATTTTGAATATTAAACCCTTAGAATAAAATGTTTATTTTTAATCATTGGTCGACCCAGTATAAACTATGTACATTTTTAAACGATAGAGCAATATTCCGTCTATTGGAATGACTTACTGAAGCTTATAAACCTCCTCGTAATATTTAATCTTTGGTCGACCCAGTATAAACTATGTACATGTTTAAGCGATAGAGCAATATTCCGACTATTGGAATGACTTACTGAAGGTTATAAACCTCCTCGTAATATTTAATCATTTAAGACAATATAAAAAAATCTCAAATTAAATACAACACACAAAATAATTGAAGGTTATATTGGTAATTCTTCCATTAAGGTATGATAAGAATGACGGAAAGTAATAAGGTCGCATTAGCTCAACGGTTAGAGTACTAGTCCCAGTAAGACAGAGGTCCTGGGTTCGATTTTCTATTCCGACCTTTTTGTTTTCTGTTTCGAATTTCATTTGGAATTTAGGTACATTTGTACCAGAATATTATATAGATGGAATCGGCAAGGGGTCTGGTCGATCACGAAGGTATTTTTAGTCGATTACAGACCTATACCATTTCTTGTTAAAACAAGTCAAAACTACTCGTTCTTCTCTTAAAATCCGTGTTTATATTGTTTTTTTTTTTAAATAATAAGTAACTCCAGTGAAGAATATGCTATATATTCATATAGATCAGCGAACGTCGATTCTGACTATTTAACTTTTATTATATAATTACACGTAGAATTTATAAATCGATATTTAAAAGTGTATAAAAAATCATCTCATCAAAACACCTTGTTGTGTTGGTACTATTACATTTGAAACATCTAACGTCACATGCGCAGTCTGTTTTTGGATTAGTATGGACATTTTTATCTTTCGATTTTTTTTATATTTAAAAAAAAAAATAGTTTTGGTGAAATTTAAACTTAATTTGGGTGACTTTTGAAAAAAAACTAATTATTAATGAAATAAATTAGAGTATTCATGAACAAATCAATCATCAATACGGATATTATGATAATGTTAATGCTCAATACTATTATTATTCTTTGAGTTAAAGTTTCTAAAAAAGTACATAAATTTATTACTTATATTTAGTTATGGTTTACTATTAATAGGATATAAAATTATGTACGATAAAGCTCACCCTTGTTTTGACATTTGACATTCTACCAACCATTCTATATTATACCAACATCTCTCCTTTCCCAATAATCAAAAAAAATCATCAACATAACCATTATCAAACAACATAATCATAATTACAAATACAGTGAAACGCAATTAATTATAATCCGATGGATTATATCTATCGGGGTTTTTAACAACTCTGCCCGAACGGCTTCGAATGCTTGTCTCACTGCTTGTCATCTCATCAGAAGTAGTCGGACCTGGATAAAATGGAATGGGATGGAAATCATTGTCAAAACGTACACCTTCCTTCAGTGAACTTTCGCCATTATATGACGACGATGATTCCGACGTGATCTATCTAGATTTTTCCTATTCCAGCGGTACCTAGAACCATCAGGAGTTTTAATAACATATGATCTTGGGCATCCCTTGGACCATGAACATGACATTTTTTTAATACTACTCTATCTCCTATTTTCAATTCAGCCAAGTTTCGAACCTTTTTAACGAAATATTTTTCATTTTATTCTGACGATCTTTAAATTGATTTTCATAATCTTTAAATTGTACGACTTTTGGTCTAAGTTGACTGATTGTTACTGGTTATATAAACCTAAGTTAGCGTGACATTAACAGACTTGCAGGGGATGGAAAATTAATTTTGGGCTATTTCTGTAATGCAACATAGCAAGATACGGATCAGTTTTCGTTTCAAGGCATTTTCTCAATATGTTCTTTACTATTTTTACTGAACTCTCAGCTTGACCGTTTGATTGCGGATAGTCTGGACTGGTAGTGATGTGTTCAATATCCCATTCATACAACAAAAATTGAAAACGGCTGATTGAAATGGTGGCCTATTATTACTTATTAGTTTTAGCGGTATCCCATGCCGTGAAAATATTGATTTCAAATGTGTGACGACAGTGTCTGCGCTATAATTGTATAACATTGAAGGTTCTATGTATTTTGAATAATAATCAGTAACAATAAGATAATTTGAGTTGTTGAAATGCATTAAATCAACACCTAACCCAGGGAAATGTGTAATACTGTGTGGCAAAAGAGGCTGCGACGGGTTATTAGGTCCAAATTTAGTACAAATCTGACATTGATTAACAGTATTTTGAATATCAGAGTTTTTTTTGTTTGTTATTTTTTGGCTTTCACTCATTAAGGGCGATCTTGGCCATGTTAATCAGTTAGATTTTGATAGTACAGATTGTTCTTAAAATTAGTTACTTTTAAACAAGATATAATATTTGGGCAAATAAAATTGAAGCAGATAAGTTAAATAAGTTAAAAAGTGTAAATTGATGAGTTTTTAATCCCCAATGACTTAAATTTTAATGCCATTGTTGTAAATATATTTTGCTAATAAATTGTTAATTTGGGGGTAGTTGAGACTTAGAAGGCAAGGAATACTGGTAGGGAGATCAATTTTAAGTTTTAACATTTCATGAATAAAATTTGGAAATTGGTCATTGATAGGGCACTCAAAGAAATTATGGTCCAGAGTGTCCTCTGACCCACAATGACAATAAGGCGAGCTGACTATATGGAATCTGGCGAGATGACTAAGACAAGAAGTGTGACCTGGTCTCATTCGAGTTATGGAGGAAATATATATTTTTGGGCATGCATTTGTATTTATGAAACCAGGGCTTGACAGGAATAAACGGTTGTATTAATGAGTACTGATGACCTTTTGTTAGAAAAGCTATTTTCCATTCAGAGGACCATTGGAGTTTGTATTTATTTTTTAGAATAGGGAAATAGTATCTAACTGGAACAGGAATATCATTTAACGGACCGTGAATAGTGGCTTCCTTAGCAATGGATTCCGCTATTTCGTTTCCAGTAATACCTAGGTGTCCTGAAAACCAAGCCAGGACCGCTGACGCATGTGATAGTGAAATGGAATACAGGAGGTCTCTGATAGAGCAGATTAGGGAATCGCTATTAGAATTGAGTGGGGATGAACATATTTTTTGTAGGGAGCTAAACGAATCTGAAAGAATGAGGGCGTTTATATATAAAAGTGTATAAATATCTGATAATCAGCTGCGAAAATTGTCTCCTGGATGACCAGGGGGGGGAGAAGAATACTCAAGGAACAATACACAACACCTTTCTTTAAGCAGATAACGGAAAATAATTGGTTTTTGATAAATATAATGAGGAACAAAACAGAGTAACTGTTGACAGCTAAAATCAAAACAAATTAATCAATATCAGATTTAATATTCGGCCAAAAAATCATGCATCTGAGTAGACTTTTTGATTTTGACATACCTAAGTGACCTTTATGAATACTTTTAAGATTTCAGGACGTAAAATTAATGGGATAATTAAACTAGGCCACTTAAACACCAAATCATCGACAACATGAATTTCTGCTTGAAAATTCCAATACGACTTTACACAACACTCAACTTTATTCTTACTAGACGGCCAACCGGTTTTGTAATATTTCATGAGAGTTAATAAAGACTAATCTTGTTTCGTCGCGTCAGTTATTGATTTCAGTTTGTCTTCTGAAACGGCTAGACTTGACATCAATAAATTAATGTGGATATCAATTTCTTTTACTGCATCTATTTCTTCCGTATCAGGCAAAGGTGCCCGAGACAACGTGTCAGTAATATACATAAATTTTTCAGTACATACTGGACATTTAGATGATAACATTGAAGTGATATCATCGTGCGTCGTAACCATGCAGGTACTTCAGCAATTGATTTTTTAAATAGCGTGACTAGTGGTTTGTGATCTGTTTCTACATCCACAATGTGACCATAAATATATTGATGGAATTTTTGACAGCCGAATAAAATTGCGTATAGTTCTTTCTCTATTTGTGCATAATTTTTCTGACTGGACGTTTACGTTTTTGATGCATAAGCAATCGGTCTACTCTTCTGTAAAATTACTGCGCCCACTGCGCTCTGTAAGGAATCTACAGATAATTCCAGCAGTTTGTTAATGTCAAAGTTAATAAGTACTGGAGATGAACTAATAATTTTCATTAAATTAACAAAGGATTGATCGTGGTTAGTGTGTCAGACGTGTGGCACACAAACGAACTGTAGGAGCATGCTGATTCCTATCTGCGGAGGGGGCTGGAGGGGAGGGAGACACGACCTGTCGTTCTCTTTGCAAGGAGGAACGACGACGACTTGTAAAACCTTTACGAAATTACGATTTTGTTCTGCACAAACTCCGTTTTGTGCAAACTTCAAAATTGTGTGCTTCTCTGCGGGCCTTGTCCGTGGTGATCTGAGTCCAGTGAGTGTTGGTAGTCCGGGGGGTGGTTCAAGGATCAGCGGTGGTCAGAGTAAGAAGAAGGCAGGTCGGTTTGAAGTAGAGCGAGGTAGAGCGGTCGGGGGAGCAGAGATGGTGTCGGTTGAAGCGTCGCTGGATGACTGCCGAATTCGCCTTTTCGGCCTCCATATTAGTGCCAACCAGGCGATACGCCGAGCGCGAAGTTGGCCTCTAACGGCGCCATCGACACAGGGTCTGCGTCGAGTAGCACCTTGAAAGTTTATCCGACAACACCCGTCTCCCTCGCACCACGTTATCTCGCTCTCTCAGTTTATTCAAGTCATTCCAAACAAAGGTGGCTAGGCACATCCCGCCATTCGCAGAATATATTTACAAAGGCATCGGAAGAGTCGGAATCGTTTTCGAGCAGCGAAACAATATTTATTTAGACGATCCGACCCCTTACAAGTTAGGCATAATAACAATCTATACATTAAAAGACTAGACACACAATATTACAATTTTTTTCTCAAAATACATTTATACAATTAAAACTAAAGAGGCGGCAGTGCGTCCGACACAGTTAGCATCCCAAATCCAATGTACATCTTTCTTTAAAAAAGTCCTTAAAATTTCTGTTTCTTTCGATAAATCTTTCATAAAATACCCTAAATAATTTATCATACCTAAAAACCGTTGTAAGTCTTTCTTACAAGTGGAGGTTAGTAATTCACGTACAGCTCTAATCTTTGACTCATCAGACCTGATTCCTTGACCGCTAAAGTATGACCTAGAAAGGTAACTTCCTGTAAACCAAAGTGACATTTATTTCGATTAAATTTTAAATTGACTTCTCTGGCTCTTTTAAAAACATTTTCTAGTCTCCTGTCATGTGTCTCTTGATCCTCTCCCCATACTAAAATATCGTCGACGAAGACAATTACTCCCTCTAGGTCAGTAAATATTTCCGTCATTATTCTAGAGAAATATTCAGGAGCTGAATTTATTCCAAATGGAAGTCTAAAAAATTGATACCCGCCAAAGGTGTTTGGAAAGTACACAAATAAATACTTTCTTCATCTAAAGGTATCATCTAAAATGCTGATAATGCATCTAAATTTGAGAAATATTTTGCTCCCTTAATTTTAAATCTATTATCATCCATCGAAGGCGTTGGAAAATGTGTTCTACAAATACCTCTATTCAGATTTCGCGGGTCTAGACAAATTCGTAACTGTGATTTTTTTTCCACAACGACAATAGAACTCACCCACGGTGGTGGTTTTGTAACCTTGACAATGACTTTCATAACCTCGATTGTATCCAATTCTTCTTTTAATTTATTGTATTTGGAATTTTCCTTGGTCCATCAACTTTAGGCTGCACATCAGCTCGAACTGGTAGATTACATTCATGAGGCAAGCATCCGGGACCCTGAAAAATATCATCATAATTCTTTATTAAATTGTTCACATTATACAACAACTCATTATTGGAAATATTTTCACAATTATATGTATTGAAGTACACTCGTTTTATAATTTCCATCTCGTGACAAGTATCTACTTATAGGGTTATCTAACCCTAATATGGTTTGACATGATATTAATTCAGATATAACAAAGGGAATAGACATATTTTTATCATTATTATAAAATTAAATAATTTTGAATGCCGTTTCTGTGATAATTTTTTCGGAATTTTTTGAAATTTGTATAATTTATGTTCGCACCAGTACCTATGAGACATGAAATCACAACATTATTTATTTTTAAATTAATGTGCCATGAATTTAATGTATTATCTATATTGTTGAAATTCAATTTATCTATTGTATGATTACGTAACCTATCTTGTGACAATTTATTTATTTTATTTATTTAATCTCAAATTTAATTATGAAAACAAAAACATTAGCCACCCATCTCAGTAGGACAATCCTGTGTTGAGATGAGCGCCAACACAATTTAATAATAATCCGTAAATTTCAATAAGCAAACAATAATACATGAATAAAAATTAGTAAATATTAATAAGTAGACAATAGTAAATAAATAATAAAGATCAGATAATAATAAAAGTAAATAATGATCAGTAAATAGTAATAAGCATATAATAATATACATTAAATATTAAGTAAATAGTAATAAGTACATAATAATAAAAATAAAAATAGGTAAATCATAATATGTAAATAAAAATATGTAGGTAAAAAAAAATTATAAGTAAATAGTAATAAGTAAGAAAAAATAATGATAATATCGAGCATACATAGTTTCAACATTGATTACTTACAACATAAGGGATAACATGGATAAAGCGAAATCACCATTCCCAGCTAACATAGACTTTTTGACCATTTTTTTTAAATAAATTTAGCGTATCTATAGTTTTAATGTTGTCACTAAGCCGATTATATAACAAAGGAGTTTTACAAGAAAAACTCCTTTGTCCAAATGATGTTCTGTTATTTGCCGGCCGATACATTAGAGAAAAACCCATTCTAGTATTATGCACTTGTTGTGACCTTATAGCAGTATCAATATTGTTAAAAAAAATTACAGAGAGCTTGTATTATGTACAATTGCCTTACTGTCATAATTTTACTTTCACTGTATAATAAGTGTGATGAATATAAAAAGCATTTCTTGTACATTATTTTTAAAATTAATTTTTGAGCAACATTTAAGGACTCTAGGGTAGTCTTGTAACATGAACCCCAACATACGATATTTTATGAAAGAAGAGATTGAACAAGAGCATAATATACAGTTTTAGTGTAACTTGGTCCAACATATTTCTTAGAGCCTTGAAGATATAGGCTAGTTTTCTTATTTTGTTTGTTAATACAGCAATATGATCGTTCTATTTTAAATATTTATCAATAAGTAAGCCAAGATATTTGATATTGTCTACTCTTTCATAAGATTGACAATTGCACTCGTGTACACAATGCATTGTTAACAATCTTAATTCGTTCAAAAAGGTCTGAATATTGGACAAATAGGATTCACTCAGAACGTATAAATCCGCGTCGCCTTTGGAACTCGGTTAAGACAGTTGTTGCCGATGTTCGTGCAGAAAATACAACTGACATCGCTCCGGATATCTTTTCCAAGTTTTTTCTCGAAAAAATTGAGTCCATACGCGCGCTAACAATCGCCGCCCCACCGCCATCTTTTACAAAAAATAATGGCGGAACCTTATCTGCCTTCAAATCTACAACCCTCGAAGAAGTGAGGAAGTTAATACTCGCTTCACCGAACAAACAGTGCGCACTCGATCCTATACCAACATGGTTACTAAAGAAGTGTTGCAATGAATTAGCTCCATTCCTAGTTCAACTCTTTAATAAGTCATTTAACATTGGTGATTTTCCAAAATCACTAAAAGCAGCTGTCGTAACTCCATTATTAAAAAAACCGCAATTGGACGCTGAAGATCTTTCAAATTATCGACCCGTTTCAAATCTTCCATTTATATCTAAAATCTTAGAAAAAATTACTGCTGTACAAATAATAAGTCACTTAAATTTAAATAAATTGTTAACTAAATATCAATCTGCATACAGAAGGTTCCACTCAACGGAAACTGGATTACTACGCGTTTTGTCGGATATAACTCTGGCCATAGAGTCGGGTAAGCTGGCACTTCTTTCAGTCTTAGACATGAGTGCCGCTTTTGATACGATTGACCACGATTTTCTTATCACACGTTTAGAAGAATCCTTTGGTTTAAACGGTGGCGTTAAGAATTGGCTGACATCGTATTTAACCAATCGTTTACAAGCAGTGAAGATAGGGCAAAACCAATCAAAATATGCAACCCTTTCATCTGGAGTACCCCAGGGGTCCGTTCTGGGTCCTCTGCTTTTCATCATTTTCACAAATGATGTAGCTAAAATAATAGAATCGTTCGGTCTTTAATCCCACTGCTATGCTGACGACCAGCAAGTTTATTTCTACTGCTTACCAGAAGAAATAGACAGACTAAAAACTCGCATAGCTGAGTGTCTTGAAGCAATAACTCGCTGGATGACCTCAAATAGATTGAAGCTGAATCCGTCAAAAACTGAGTTTCTCTGGACCGCCACAAGCAGACGTCAGCATATTATTGATAACTCCCCAATAAATATTTCGGGAAGTGACATTACTCCCAAGACGTGTGTTAAATTACTCGGTGTCAATCTGGATGCAGACTTTTCTCTTAAAAGTCAAGTAAACAGAACTGTAAGTACAGGGTTCTTTCAATTAAGGCAAATAAAAGCAGTACGGAGAAACCTGCCAACAGAGGCAACTAAACTGCTTGTCAATTCGTACGTTGTGTCACGTCTAGATTATTGCAACGGAATATATGCGAGTCTCCCCAAATACCAAATTAACAAATTGCAATAAGTATTCAACGCTGCAGCAAGACTTATCACCGGCGTATCTAAATATTCTCACATTTCAGAGCATCTCAAAAATCTCCACTGGCTCAAATGTCCTGAAAGAATCCAGTTCAAGCTCTGCTGGATGGTATTTAAGTCACTTAACGGAATGGCTCCGGCTTACTTGTCAGAACTGTGTATTCCCGAAAATACCAACTCACGACAGTCCACCCTTAGGTCGGCAACGTCATCAGCTATCGGCAGGTTGAAGGAACCAAAGCGCACACCTAATACTAAGTTCGGTGACCGTGCTTTCGGAGTGTCAGGACCTAAAGCCTGGAATGAACTACCGCATGACTTAAGAATTATCAAAGACTCAACAGAATTCAGAACTAAACTTTAAACACATCTTTTCAGACAATCGTATCCATAAATTCACCTGTAAATTGCTTAGCTAGGCTGGCCGGTTAGTACTTACCTAAAGTCATTAAATAAAATAAAAATATAATTAAAAATTCACGCATTGGTGCGCAAATGCGTCCACAGCCCGCAACACTGTAAACATCCAAAGTGTAAAATAAAAAAATAAAAAATAAATAAATAAAAACGTTAATATTTATTAAAAGCTTCTTACGCCGAGTAAAGTAATTTTATAGATATTTTGTCCTAAAATTCATTTTATGAATACTTTTCAGTCCTAAAAATTAATACCAATAATCCAATAAATACCAACTCTTCTTGTGCCACCGATCATCTAATAAATGTAACATCAATAGAAAAGGAGAAACAAATAACCATGTAAAACTATCATCTCTATAATTAAATTAAATTTTTCTAAAACTGTGTTCATCTGAAGCGACCTGCCAGGTAAGTATGTTTTTCTGTATCTGTCTGTACATAATTAGTTAAGAAATATTTGTACAGCGCCCTTGAGGTGATTTTTCACAAAAACGGCGCTATACAAGTCATCCAACTATTATTATTATTATTATTAAGGAACGGTCCACAGAGGGTTGACTTACGGAGGAAATGCTAAAAGTAATATACTCGTATTTAGTTTTTTGCGTTTTTAAAGTGAAAAGGTTTTGATCAAGCCACTTTTTAAGTCTTTAATCCTGACTCACACTTAGCATAAGTTTCATCCCAAGTATCACCAGCAAACACCAAAACAGTATCATCTGCAAATACAATTGAAGAACCCAAGAATAATAATTTACAAAGGTCATTAATATACAATAAAAATAAAATTGGACCTAGAACACTACCCTGAGGAACAGAATACAAAATTGATTTATTTGAACTAATATGATCATTAATCATTACTATCTGTGTTCTATTCCCAAGATAAGTTCTGAACCAATCTAGTGCTTTATTAGCAACACCCATTGAATTAAGTTTTTTAAGCAGTAAACCATGGGATATGGTATCAAAGGCCTTAGACAAGTCTAGAAAGACAGCCATTGCTTTGTTGCCAGCATCTAGAGCTTCTACGACTGTGGTGATCACTTTTAAAGCTGCATCACTCGTTCCCATATTCTCTCTGAAGCCAAACTGATTAACTGAGAGAATTTCGTGTTTTTTTTTAATATAAAGTCATCAATCTAATATTAGGTAATTTCTCTATTATTTTTTATAAAGTGTTAAGGAGGGAGATAGGTCGATAGTTATTAATATTTAGGTTATCCCCTCCTTTAAATACAGGTACAAATTTGGTATTTTTGCAGTGATTGGGAAACAAGCCTTTCTCAAAGCTAACATTTGTAATGTGTGTAATAGGTATGACTAATTCAGAACAATTTTGTTTGTAGACCATTGCACCTATACTGTCATTTTCGCTTTAAAAACCGGATTTAAGCTCATTAATCACTTTTAGAACTTCATTAAAATTCGTTGGGTTAAATTAAAAACAGGCGTTTTGTAAAGAACGTGTTGGATTACAATTTTCAATTAAACATTCTTCACTGGTATTATTTGAACTGCACAAAAGATTTGCAAAATTTTGACATACATCCCTAAAAAAATCATTGACAAGGTTAGTAATGAGAGTTGGATTATCATTTATAGATACAATCTTAATTTTAACATTTAGTCTATTTATGGAAACTGGTTCCTTTTGCATATCTAATGCTTCTTTTATTATTTTCCATTGCTGCATTGTGTTGCCTCTAACCTCATTAAGCTTATCCTTATAATATGATTGTTCTTATAATTTTAGTACACCAATTTCTATATCTTCTGTAATATACTAATTGTTCGATGTTGTTCGGTTCTTTATGACAATAAGGAACTCCAGTCCATTTTTTAAATATTTTTTTATTAATGTTGACATCCTAACTTAATTTTCTGCTTATTTAATGTTTTTTTACAAGTTCGTTTTCATGGTTCAAATAATTGTTAAAGTTTCAATTTTTTAAAGCCCACCAAAAAGCACGAAATCTATGGCTTGTTGGGTGTGACGTCACACGAGCAGTCGGATTAGCGATTCAATAGGCGGTAATCGATATTATATGAATTCCATACAAAACTTGGAGAACTTTATACTCAAATTTAACTGCTTTTAATTGAAGAAAACATTGTAGAATATCAGCGTCTCGTTACTATTGTAGGTGCATTGTACCAAAGTGCAAAAATTCATTCATATCTGCAACTAATTAACAATTTATCAGCGTTCAAAGAAAGTCTTTTAAGTCCTTTAATGCTTTAAATTATGTTTGAAAGGCAAATCTGAATCGCTTGCGTTAATAGCTTCCATCAGTGTTCTACGCATGCGCGAAAACTGATGCATGCGCATCTGTGAACTTTACAAACAGCCGGTGACATGAATAGGTTGAATAAATTAAATAGTTTTGAATTTTAATAGCTTGAAATAAAAATAAATATATTATGCATTGTAAGAAATAATAGGTTTGAGGTATCATTAAAAATCCTCCACTTCCAGAATAACTGAAGAAATAATCACTAAAGTGCCAATAACGTCGTTGTTTTGTGCAAGCGGTATAGATTATTAAGTAGACAAATTCGTTAAAATTGTTATGAATTTTCAAGCAAAAACCCTCAAGTAGTCGCAATAAACAAACATAATTATTTTACGAGCAAAATGAACACTGCAAACAGCGAAATTATAAGCCATAGATTATAAAAAGCGGAGAAAAACCTTATGTAGTTATAAGTTGGGCTCAAAAACTGCATGTGTGACGTCAGAAGCAGTGGTACCAACAGAACATGGTGTTTTGATGGTCCGGTTTTTAATTCACTTTTATATAACGATTTATAAAATCTACGTTATATACAATGAAAGTTATATATTCAGAATGGGCATTTTCACAATGGGCATTTTCACATTTATACAATGAAAGTTATATATTCAGAATGGGAATTTTCACTGGAGTTCCTTATTCTTGTGTATTTTGTCACGTTTTATGAGGCAGTTAACAATGCCAGAAGTTATCCATGGTTTTAAACACTTATTGACATAATTTTTCTTACCCTTCATTTTATCATTAAAACAAAATTTGGCAAATGACCAATCTTGCGACAGTTAAAACATTTAGCTAATGCTGCTGGGCAGTTTTTTCGATGAAATTGTCCATATTTAGTACAAACTCTGCTTGGGCTTCCGGATTGACTTCTGGAGTGACTTCTGGACAGACTTCTCGGGCTTCCGAATTGTCTTCTAGGACTTTGACTTCTGACTGATGAAGATGAAGAACTTCCTTGAACTTGGTGTATCACATTCTCCTCGATATTTCTGATGTTTTCCTTCGATGCAACAATCGCTCTCGCCAAACTAATCGCCTTTTCCAAATTTTATGAGGGTTCTTGTAAAAGCCTTTCCTTCAGGTAATAGTAATTACGATTAAGATTACATATTGTCTTTTACTAAAAATTCCTGGAGATTCCCGAACTCGCAAGTTTGACACAGATTCTGTAATGTGACGATAAACTCTTCTATGGTTTCGTTGTCATCTTGTTTTCTGGTAAAAAAATTATATCTATCCAATGTTACGCTAGTTGCGGGTAGGAAATGTTTATCAAAGCATGAAATGATCTCTTACAGCGTACTCTTGTCCATTGTGATTCCGGAAGAATAAATTTCGACTCCTTTCGTAATCGTATGTAAGAGCCTCGCCACTTTTTGTATGTCCTTTTCAACATAAAAATTATTCGCCATCATATAAATTAAGAAAGATTTGGCACAATCTTCATTTGCATAATGAGACTCGACATTCTGACACCTGACAATTTGTTTTTTTGTAACAAATCATTGCTTGTTGACTCTTACTTCACTCACTATACTTTTTACAGAGACACACCTGAGACCATGTTGTATTGAAGTGTTATATTAAAAAGCACTTGTAAATGTAAAGTAGATTTATTGACCATCACGGTTGACACCGGTTTAACAACTGAGGTTATGTCCCATAGACAAAACTATAGAAGTGATCCATAGTGTATATTTTACTAAACAATTTTCTAACTCTGCTGTGATTAGCTTACTGCACCATAGCTTTGTACGCAGTATTTTAGAAAGTGGCTCTGTAATATGGAGATCAGGGGATGTTACTCAGTCTTTAATGGTGGAAAAAATACAAGAGGTTTCTAGGATATTTAAATTTTAGGGAATTCAGATAATATCCCTGGTTGTATCCATCAGCATTCTATCCAGAATGCTGGGCATTAGTAGCCTTGCCAACACACAGAAAACTGCTTTGCTGATAATGGTCTATAATCTCTCGAACGGTCATAACCCCAATACAAAAAATTCCCTGACAATTTTACTCTAGCGATTTTACTTTCCTTATTGGAGAACTAATCTACCATTAGTAATGCCCTGAGGAAGAATAGTGAAGCTCTCAAATGAGCTAACGCCCGATGTCGACATTTTCCATGTGAATATTGTTCAATTCAAATTTTGATAAGTACGTAACTAACATTGGCTAATAATTTTATGTAATTTTGTCCTTGGAATAATTTCTGTGTACATGATAAATAAAAAATAAAAAAAAATTCATTAAAAAATACAGTTTATTATTTCTCTTTACCCAGATAACGAACATGGGTAACACGCCACTGATGGAGTCGCCATCAGTGGCGTGCAGTGCATAAAACCTGAAAAGCTGTGCCTACCCTAACAAAAATGAACCATAAAAGAAATGACCGGTCAGTGGCTGAGTTGGCATCGCGTTTGGGTCTCACCCAGGCGTCGTGAGTTCAATTCCTCGGCTGGCTAAGTCCTCCATTACGACACAAGCAACATCTTCCGCTTACTGTGATGGTAGTAGAAGATTTTCAAATATTGTCAGGTCATTCGTAACCAGGGAATATTTGCAATTCTTTTTTTTTTTTTTTAAATTACAAGACTGTTTGTTAAAATGTATTTTTCCAAGAATTTCGTAGGAATTTGATAATAAAATGGCCATTATTTGACATAAATTCCCAATATACATTAATTATGAACTCGGTATTCCCATTGAAAGCATTAACTATAATTACTTGATAAAGGAACTAAATTAACTAAATCTCTCAGATCGAAGAATTATTTCCGACCTGATATTTATATTCAAAACTGTAAATGGTAGTATAGACAGCCCTGGTTTAATTAACGTCATTCAATTCCATATACCTACGAGAGCTACTCGTTCCGAAATCCTGTTTAAATGTAACAACACCAGGACTGAGCATTACAAACACTCCCTTGTACCTAGATTACACGAAGTTAGTAATAGATACGCTGATGTAGCGAATTTATTTAACTGTACGGAAGGTAAGACTGAATATACTCGCATATTTTATCAATCAATATTAATATAACTTAAGTTTACTATATGTTTTATAAATACGCATATATTTTACTTTTATACCCTTCATGAACCTTTATTATTCATGTCATTGAACGACCTAATGCCACATTTAATAGTTACCCCTTAGTTAACTGTGACATGTAATTATTGTTCGTGGTATTAAACAATAATAAACAATAATTGATATTAAACAATAATAATAATAAAAATAATATATATTTAATGAACATGAAAAACTACGCACAGCCTACCCATGGTCATGGGACAATGCACGCCATTGATCCCAATATAAATATTGGGGAAGACTTTATTTGTGGGAATGATTTATTAAATGAATAATCTTACTTGATGATCGGCACCCAAAAAAACGCAGTTTGCAGGTTGCTGGTTGCTTACAAATACCACTAAGGATTTATTTGTAAATTCTATGCGGGTTATTAGGATAATGTAAAAGGTTTCAAAACACACTTATCCTCAAACTAATACATTCAAATTATATTCATTATACATTATATGTTAGCCGTAATGGAATTTTAGGTATAACATTCAAAAGAAAAACTGCACCTATTTTTCAGACATTTTGGGATGTATTTCATAGACTTATTCATTTTACAGATTAATAATAACAATATTACATTGCCCCCTTTTTTTATAACAAAATAACAAATAGACGGCCTCCACGGTCGTGGCGTAAGGCTCTCGACTAGGAATCCGGAGGTCGCGGGTTCAAAGCGGGTAAAAATAATATATAGTATATTTGCGTACGTTCCAGAGTGGAAGATACTCTCAGTATCGCCCTGGTGAAAGACCACCATTCAGAATTATAGCGTTGCTTCAAATGGCTTTTAGCCGTGTTTGGTGACCAGATCTGAATAGCCAGGTATTTCCCCACCTCCCTCTTACCCTTCTCCTACCCCTCCCCAATACGTTCAGCGTCACAACATTCCCCAATTGGGAATGCCATAGTCTCACTGGCTCCAGACGGTTGGTAGCATTTGGGACTCTTGTGCAGTATTCATATAAACTGCGAGTTCCCGTGCTGAGGATTTCATTTACAAAATATTAAATTGTTGTTAAATAATTGTATGGTGAGGTGTTTTAAGTGCAGTTGAGTGTGTATTTGGTGTTAATATATTTTCTATTTCAAATCTCCCTATGTAATATATCCAGTGTTTTATTTGATTTTAAAATTTATTATTGTTGTGATTTTTAAAGGATGGTGGGATTTTGTTGTAGAGTTTAGTACCATAGTATATGCGTTTGTTGTTATTTCTTGTAATTTTTTTTATTTATGAGTGTAAAGTGGTATTCTTTTGCTTGAGTTAGCAACCTGCAAAGTGATGTTTAGGGCCATTTTTGAGTGCTATCCCCTTAAGTTGGAGATTTTAAGAAAAATTACAATGAAAACAATGAGTCGCAGAAATGTAGTAATTGCAGACCAGTAGATATGAATAAAAATGCATGAAAAGACAGTAACAGATTTTTAAAACTGTTTTGAAAGAGTAAGTAATTACTTTCCTGGAATCTGACGATACATCTTCAACTGGCAGCAGCTCGCCTAACATTAGAACTATTACGAATTTTTATAGGCTTCCAAAGTTCGAATGCTAAACCCTCCAGCATAAAGCTTCGTGTGTCACTTTCATAATTCGGCAGCGGGCAGATGAAGGTTGACAACTACCTGGCTAACCTAACCTAGTCACCAAAAACAGCTAAACCCATTTCACAAGATTTTCATTCTGAATGGACTAAAGCCCAATTTACAACATACGTAACCCGAAATTAGAAGACTAATATAATTTTGACATAGCACACCCGCGCTGATAAATCAGAACAGTTTTGAACACACGTAAAAAGGACACAGTATGTTCATCGTAGTACGAATTGAATTGCAGACCCCTTTGCGTATGAGGGAAAATTTCCGTTTCTACTATTCGCGTCTACACGCCGCTAAACATAGGCTCTAGGACATTAATACTGTAAGATTATAAGTATTGGGTGGTATATGAATTAAGCAAAGACACAAAATAAACATAAGAAAGTAGAAATATTAGGTCAACCCAAGATCTAGTTAAGGATCATAACAATTATATTTCTTTGCTTACTTAATGACACATTAAAATCGTTTAGTCTTACACCAAAAAATGAAGGATTTGACTTGAGTTGACCAGTCTACAGATTCTGGATTCTACTATTCACCATTATTAGTGTCCATAATTAGTTGGGTGCTAATTGAGGAAGAACAATTCATTATATCTACGGGAGGGGATATGGAAAGGGATGAGTTGTAGTAACGCAGGAGAATCAGATGAGATCTATCAGAGTATCTACCACATAGTATACGAGCAAAAATATCAAAAAAAAAAATCCATTTGGTTTGAAGAAACACAATAAGAAACTCCAGTCCAACTTTTTTTTTCAATAATGACGTTCAAACTTAAATATTAGTCCGATCAAATGACGGCCTCCATAGTCGAGGGGTAAGACTACAAAACCGAAGGTCGCGGATTCAAATCCCGGCGTGTGCAAGTAAATTTTATTTAATTAATTTGTGGTGTTTCACAATTAATTCAATTAAAAATAATATATAGTGTATTTGCGCACGTTCCAGAGTGGAAGATACTCTCAGTATCGCCCTGGTGAAAGACCACCATTCAGAATTGAAACGTTGCCTGAAATGGCTTTTAGCCGTGTTTGGTGACCAGATCTGAATAGCCAGGTATTTCCCCACCGTCCTCTTACCCTTCTCCTTCCCTTCCCCAATACCTTCAACCTCACAACATTCCCCAATTGGGGATGTCATAGTCTCACTGGCTTCAGCCGGTTGGGAGCAGTTGGGACTCTTGTGCGGAATTCATATAATTTTTTTTTTAAATCACCATGATTCGTTTTTTTCTAAAGTTAGTTTCCATAGTTAAAATAATTTTCAAAGTTTCGATTTTTCAAAGCCCGCCAAAACGCTCCAAATCTTTGCCGGTCGGTTTTGATCAGTTTTGAGGTTAGAATGTCAAATGTCAAAACAAGGATGAGCTTTACCGCACATAATTTTATATTCTATTCATAAGTAATAAAATCATTTAGAAACTACAACTCAAAGAATAATAATAGTATAGAGCATTAACATGATCATAATATTGATAATTGGTTTGCTTGTGAATACTCTAATTTATTTCATTAATAATACTTATTTTTTATATTGGATAACAATTATTGAACTTAAAGTCAACCCAAATTAAGTTTAAATTTCGCCAAAACTAAAAAAATACATATTTAAAATACAAAACAATATCGAAAAACAAAAATTTCCATACTAATCCAAAAAAAACAGAATGCGCACGTGACGCCAGATGTTCCAAATTCATTTTACTAACATAACGAGATATTTTGATGAGATGATTTTTTATGCACTTTAAAATAACGATTTATAAATTCAAAGCATAATTATATATAAAAAAAAAGTTATGTATTCAGAATTGGTGTTTGTTGATCTATATGAATATATATATTTTTTTTAATGTCATATTTTTCACTGGAGTTCCTTATTGAAAACATTTTGACGACTGAATAACAAAAAGCATGGGGTCTTTAGTTTCACTTCTGGTTTCCTGCAAAGTTGTCTGTGTCAAAATGATACTAGTCATTTCAAAATCCAGAGAAAAAATCAGCTTTTTATGAAAATCAAAAATGATTCCTGAGTTTTATCACCACAATCTTCTTCTTCTTCTATATTCCGCTATCCGTTATCCGCTGTCTTCCTCCAGACAGCTGTCCAGTAGAAAGTTTTAGCTAGCCTGCAATTAGAGAGAGCAGCCTTTAGTTCAACAGCTGATCAAACCAATTGTGTCACGCCAGCTTCATTAAACAGATTTTTTTTTATTTCACATCAATTTTAAAGTTGATCCATAAATATACATTTTTAATAATAAAAAGGAATTTGAAATTTCGTTTTCATTATTTTTTCTGTTTTCAGTTTTGTTAGATTTATTCAAGCCAATTGTTTTATTACTCCTTTCATTTATTGTACATTTTTCGATTTGTTAGATTTGAAAGCAATATTTTTAATTGCGTTGGTTTATTACACCTTCCACAAGGTTAAACTATTTTTTTCAAATCAATCGTCATCTACAATAATATTAAATTACAATAGTAATCTCACTAGTATTTAGAGTACATTAATTTAAATTATGTGTTTAACTAAGACGCACTACATTTTTGGAAATCTACAGTAATAAAGCCAATGTCTTACTTACAATAAAAGTCAACATGCTCTCGTTAATCTAAAACACACATCATGGATACACTCATGGATCATTCATAAACACACCATGGGTACACTCATAGATCATTCGTAAATGCACATCATGCATCATTCATAAACACATCATGGATACACTTGTGGATCATTCCGAAACACACATCATGGATGCACTCATGGATCTCTCATAAATGCACATCATGGATACAGTCATGGATCATTCATAAACACATCATGGATAAACTCATGAATCATTCATAAATACACATCATGGATCATTCATAAACATGTAACATAATTGTTGTCCCTGATGTGGATGCTACAGTACAATTGTCTGTGATAGAATTGCAATGTAACATAATTGTTGTCCCTGATGTGGATGCTACAGTACAATTCTCTATGATAGAATTTCATGAGGTGTCGATGGATGGGAGATCCGTCAGAGGCGCCTGGGCAAGATGGCGTCAGACATAACTTAACACGGGCGGGGAGCTCGACGTGGTTTTTTGGGAGGAGTTATGTTAAGTTACTGTTTCGTTTGACGCCGGAGAGTGTCTAATTAATTACCCGAAGTGGGTATGTTTTTTGTTTAATGATGGCCAAATGGTAGGTGATGAAACCTAACCGCGCGTGTCTTGTGCTTTGAAGAGGAATCCCGGCGAAGTAATGTGCGGACACGAGGGGTAGGTGCTGCATCGACGACCACACAGGATAAGGTAGCATTCATGCATCCTATTGCCTGAACCTCACGGAAGAAGCTGTGGCGGATGGCGCTTCCGACGAGTCATCATGGACTTCGCATCATGGACCGTGGGAATCGGTGAACATCAGGACTGGAGCGGCCTTGCCTGATGCCGGAGGAGAAGATTCTGACCACAAGAGCCATCATTTATCCTTTTAATCCGTTCTTTTTAACTTAGTCTTACTCTTCACTCTTCTCTTCCTCTACCATGATAATTGGGGTTGTATAGTCAATATGTTTTCCTACCTTAGGGTTTTATTTACTGTATCACAACCTTCCCGCACTTCATCCATCAGACTCACCCACGAATACTGAGATAAAGTAGAACAATAGCAGGAGATGCTACATTTTAGCGCCCAACGTTCGTGTTACAAACACATCATGGATACACTTGTAGATCATTCATAAACACACATCATGGATACACTCGTGGATCATACATAAATACCCCTCATTGGATCATTCATAAACACATCATGGATACACTTGTGGATCATTCATAAACACACATCATGGATACACTTATGGATGATTCATAAACACATCATGGATACACTTATGGATCATTCATAAACACATCATGGATACACTCATGAATCATTCATTAAAACATCATGGATACACTCATGAATCATTCATAAATACACATCATGGATCATTCATAAACACATCATGGATACACTCATGAATCATTCATACACTTATAGATGATTCATAAACACACATGTATACACAAAAGGATCATTCATAAACACATTATGGATACACTCATGAATCATTCATAAACACATCATGGATACACTTATGGATCATTCATAAACACATTATGGATACACTCATGAATCATTCATAAATACACATCATAGATCATTCATAAACACATCATGGATACACTTGTGGATCATTCATAAATACACATCATGGATCATTCATAAACACATATCATGGATACACTCATGGATCATTCATAAATACACATCATGGATCATTCATAAGCACACTTCATGAATACACTGATGGATCATTCATAAAAACACATGATGGATTAATACATTATAAATAATAATTATTTTTAATTTAATTTACAAACAATTTTAGCCTAGTTTTGGTTTACAAACGATTCTGTGTTGATATAAGTATTGTTAAAAAATAGTTAAAATAAAATCTAGCTACATCTGAATATGGTTTATGTAAAACACCTCCCAATTTAGTTTTTCATATTCGACCAAGCCGATTCAAATTACAATAAATAATTGCCAATATACTATTACTTAAAAAATTCTAAGCAACCATCTTCAAACCTCCTTCATTACAACACTTCATTGCAATAAATTATTTCCAAACATATTATGTTACAACACTCGATATAAAGCAATATTACCAGGCCTCTAATACACTACAGCACTTCTTTGCAACAGATTATTACCTAGTCTCTTATATTACAACACTTCATTGCAATAAATTATTTCCAAACATATTATGTTACAACACTCGATATAAAGTAATATTACCAGGCCTCCAATACACTACAGCACTTCTTTGCAACTGATTATTACCTAGTCTCTTATATTACAACACTTTAGTGCAATGAATAATTTCTAAACATCTTCTATTACAACACTCAATAGGGAGTAATTATAACCATATCTATTCCATTACAACACTTCATTGCAATTAAATATTATTAGCAAGGCTCCTCCATTACAACACTTCATTGCAATTAAATGTTATTAACAAGACTCTATCATTACAACACTTCATTGCAATTAAATATTATTAGCAAGGTTCTTCCATTACAACACTTCGTTGCAATTAAATACTATTAGCAAGACTCTATCATTACAACACTTCATTGCAATTAAATATTATTTCAAACGCACTGCATCGTGAAACCTTTTCGACTACAAATTTACACATTTCATTGCCAATCACATAATATTAAGAAATAACTACCAAAGCTCCCAGTCGCTAATAACAAAATAATAAAAATAAAAACACAATAAGAAACATATCGAAGAACTCCTAACGAAAGAACCTCGCGAAAAAGCGCCAGATTTCGAACATGCTGCTGGGCCTGTCTTACGACTCCCGGTGATTGCGGATAGCTGAAGATTGTGTAATTACCAGACAGCTAGGAAAGTTAGCAGGTCGTACAGTCGCCTTAAAATGGTGTAATACAATACTATACAACCTACTACCTCAACTAGACATCGGCGATTCAACCTCCTCTGAGACACACTCGCGGAATGAGCTCGATGCAAAGCGCACTGTCCACTATCCACTGTCCACTGTCCACTGTCCACTGTCCGCTTTTCACAAAAACACTCGAACATGTCATCGATCTAATGCAATTATTACATCTCCGCTCCGGGTGAAACGAGGATCCTAGAACTACCATGCAGCTCAGCCAGGGTCAAAATCCAACCTACAATAATATTATATTTCTACATGTATTTACATTGAGTTGGGTCACATCATCTAATATGCATATTTACATACACAAATATTATCATATGCTTATGGCAACAATCATTGAAGGAAACTGCATCAGTATTATAGACATCACCAAATGTTTTATTAGCTTCGCATCTACCATTTTAGATTTGGCATTTATAGAAAACTGACTGTTTTACAGTAACTCCACACAGGAGATCCTCTCGAGGTAACCGTCCATTCTCTGCTTCAAAGCCCTCCGAGCCGTTGGAGTTTGTGTGCCCTTTGGGGGCTTGTCAAACAAAAAGATATCATGGACTATACTGTCATCCGCGTAACAATGGATTGGTGCACATGTCAAGAGGTCATTGATGTGCAACAAAAACAATGTCGGATACCGAACCGATCCTTGTGGGACGACAGCATTTATCGACTGCGAGGAAGAGATGAAACCGTCAGCAACCGTCTGAATCGATCTCTCCCTCAAAAAGTCGGCAATCCACTTACACAAGAAAACGGGAAGTCCGTAAGAAGGCAGTTTGTTGACAAGTCCTCGGTGCCAAACCCGGTCAAAGGCCTTAGAAATGTCCAGTGAGACCGTTTGAATCTCACCATAACATTTCAGGCACCGCCCCCAAACATGCGTCACATACGCGAGAAGATCACCGCACGAGCAGTTCCGCTGGAATCCGTACTGACGGTCGTCAATAATTTTGTTCTTCTCGAGGTATGTGAGCAGTTTGTCATTGATCACACGTTCCATCTAGAACTGATGTGATCGCTATGGGGCGGTAGTTGGCCGGGTTGGAGCGGTCACCTTTCTTAGGTATAGGATGAATGACCGCTTTTTTCCAATCAGAGGGCACAGCGACACATTTCAGGGAAATTTTAAAGAGTTTGAAGAGAACTTGACTGAATTGGTCAACTTCACAGACAACTGCTAAAAGCCATACCCTGTTTTGTACATTATGACTGGATAATACAAGCCATCCCACACCCATAGCCATGATGCTTGTAATATTAATAATGCAGGCACATAAAATATGATGGTAGAACAATGCATGGTAGATTTGAAACTAATAAGTGCCAAATAATAGCTGCAAATCTGTAGGCCAAATAGAAATACTTTTTGTTTATTTTACTACTGAAAACAGTGCTACACGTTCATGTATGTAAAAAATCAATGGCTGAATTAATTACAAAATCATTGTTAATTCATTACAATTAATTAGAATATATCCTTATATTATATTATACTCGTACTTAGAACAATGAATTCAGTTTCAAAATGTTCCTTAGAGAATAATCTGAAACGTATCAAATAAAAAATAGACTAGCATGTTTATTTGATTATTTATTTTTTATTAAGAAGAAAGACAAATATTCCCTGGTTACGAATAACCTGACAATATTTGAAAATCTCCTACTACCACACAGTAAGCGGAAGATGTTGCTTGTGTCGTAATGGAGGCCAGCCGAGGAATTGAACTCACGACGCCTGGGTGAGACCCAAATGCGATGCCAACTCAGCCACTGATCAATCAGATTTATTATCATTGTTAACATATTTAAAATATTCAAAAAAAAATCAATAAAAAACAAAACCTTGATCGAATTAAAAGTTACATCATGGGCTCGCTTAATATTCAAATAGTAAAACCTTATATAACAAATCATTATCAACATTTAAAAACAACTATTAACGACATAATACTTTGAGTACAATCTAGGTCAATACTTTACAAATTCGCCAAAAATGAGAGCAATTAATACAAACGATCGACATCAAAAAACAGAGAGCAGAAAAATATTATCGATTAACTCATTCGGTATCAGAGCAAAATAACAAAATAATTTTAAAAATAGGTACCCGTCCTCGAAAGTGTTATATGTTTTAAACATCACAAAATTCATAATACAAAATAGTAAAAAAAAAACATTATACAGTTTAAATTTTCATATAATGGAACAGTGCACTAACGTAGAGTTTTCCCCACAACTGATGCCCGTGTAACCGGACTTGTGAAAGAGGGGAAAATATGTCAAATTCCCTTTTTTATAAATACACAAGTTCGGATCTACGGGTTGCGGTTAAGGGGAATATTTGTTTTCCTCAAAAATAGGCAAAATGAAGTATTTTAAAGTTGTCTTCTTCGCAGGAAATTCCCGATGGAATCCTCTCCAGCTTGGTGATTTTTTTAAATATATTTTTATTCACTTTATACGAAATACAAAAGTTAGTTGTCCTTAGTACAGAATTGGTTAGTTTAAGGAAGGAACTTATTTGTGGGAATTGACAGAAATTCATGTTAATGAATATGTTTGTGCAGGGGATGTTAAATCACTAAATGATTATAGAAAAATATTTGGATTAGTTTCATCATTGTAGTAGGTGTTAAAAATCAGTATCACCATTTTCAGGTTTTAATTTGGGAGACCTTATTTTGGGAATTGATGTAATGATAAAAACATAAAGTGCCAAAAAAATCCATAGAAATAATTGAAAAATTACGGCTTCAATTTTAAACATTTTTCTCGAGTTATCTATAACTTGACAGGTTGCAGTTTTAAGTTGAGGTTTGAGTTATTCTCCCATGTAGTTTGGTCTCGGGAAGTTTGGTAACATTTTGACTGGCCCTTAGCTGGAGTATGAATGCCTGGGATATATCTGAAATAAGTGAAAAAAAACTGTCGTTAATAATAAATTCGACTTTACACACCTACAAAGGGAAAATAATTTTAGACTCTGATATTATAATAGAAAATACGTTCAAACGAATTATGATCAACTTAAACTGTGCCTACTACGTTAAGCCTCTTACAAAAATGTGCAATACGAACATTACCTACTGTGGCAGAAATGAAACCTACATAAAGTCTTTAAAAATAGTTGGATATTCAAATTTCATCCCTCTGTTATTTTATTACTTTTTTAAGGAAGGGGGGCACATTTTAATTTATTTTGTGTTATTGGACCATTGTCCAATTGACCATTGACCATTGACCATTATCCAATAACACAATAAGGAACTCCAGTGAAAAGTATAATGGCTTTAAATATGTATATTCATACAGATCAACAAACTACGATTCCGAATATATAACTTTTATTACACATAATTAACGTAGAATTTATAAATCGTTAATTAAAAGTGAATAAAACTCATCTCATCGAAATACCTTGTTATGTTGGTACCATTGCATTTGGAACATCTGACGTCACGTCCGCATTCTGTTTTTGATTAGCATGGAAATTTTTATTCTTTGATTTTGCTTCGTACTTTAAATGTGTTTTTTTTTTTAGTTTTGACGAAATTTAAATGTGTGACTTTAAGCTCTATAATTGTTGTCGAATATAAAAGAAAACTATTATTAATGAAAGAATTTGGCTTACTCATAGCAAACCAATCATCAATACTTGAATGAATGACTTGTGAAATGCACCAGATACGAAGTAAACTTAGTTGGTCGGGATCCGGCAGTGGGCTGCAGTCAATAAAGACTGAAAAGTTGTGCCTACGGTAGGTGTGCAGCCTGCCCTAAGAAAAACGAACCATAGAAAAAGTCATTTAAAAAAAATACCACAAACATCTGATCAAATTGCATTTTTTTCCATGAATTTAGTAATACGCTCATTTATTCAGTTAATATTTATTATTTATTTGTAAGAAACAAACAGCTTTTAATACAAATTTATATACAAAGGAAGTTAACAAAGGGTAAGCCAACAAAGTTTCTTGTGCTAAAAGTGGTTAAGTACAGATGTTTTATTAGAAGAAAAAAATAATAAGGAAGAGGGGAGAGGAAGAGCAAGATAGGATCGGGACAGGAGATGCTCTCGATACATTTTAAACTCGTGCATCAATTTGTGGTCGTACGTATGAGTTGGTTGGATATTTGAAAGGGTATTGTGAAATGGTGCGTTATATTGCGCACAAATAGGGGGAATTTCAGAATTAACCACAGCTATTAGAGAAAGATGACACGACATTTGAAAGGGTATTGTGAAATGGTGCGTTATATTGCGCACAAATAGGGGGAATTGCAGAATTAACCACAGCTATTAGAGAAAGATGACACGACATTTGAAAGGGTATTGTGAAATGGTGCGTTATATTGCGCACAAATAGGGGGAATTGCAGAATTAACCACAGCTATTAGAGAAAGATGACACGATATTTGAAAAGGTATTGTGAAATGGTGCGTTATATTGCGCACAAATAAGGGGAATTGCAGAATTAACCACAGCTATTAGAGAAAGATGACACGATATTTGAAAAGGTATTGTGAAATGGTACGTTATATTGCGCACAAATAAGGGGAATTGCAGAATTAACCACAGTTATTAGAGAAAGATGACACGATATTTGAAAAAGTATTGTGAAATGGTGCGTTATATTGCGCACAAATAAGAGTGCAATTAATACAGCTATTGAAAGAAAGATGACACGATATTTGAAAGGGTATTGTGAAATAATTGCGCGTTATATTACTTGCAAATAGAGGTAGAATTAACCACAGCTATTAGAAAAGATGACTTTGATATTTGAAAGAAGGCCAGCCAAAATGGTGCGTTATATTGCGCACAAATAGGAAATTGCAGAATTAACCACAGCTATTAGAGAAAGATGACACGATATTTGAAAGAGGTATTGTGAAATGGTGCGTTATATTGCTGCACAAATAGAGAGGTACCAGATTAACCGCAGCTATTGAAAATGACGTCATTTGAAAGTGTGAAATGGTGCGTTATAATTGCACAAATAGAAATTAGAATTAACCACAGCTATTACAGAAAGATGACAATAAGGTACGATTTCAAATTCAATGCTACAATTCATACCCAACTCGAAAAACTACACACAGCCTCCGACGACTCCATGGCCGAGGGGTAAGGCTCTAGACTACGAATCCGAAGGTCGCGGGTTCAAATCCCGGCGTGGGCAAGTAAATTTTATTTAATTAATATGTGTTGTTTCACAATTAATTCATTTTAAAATAATATGTAGTATATTTGCGCACGTTCCAGAGTGGAAGATACTCTCAGTATCGCCCTGGTGAAAGACCACAATTCAGAATTGAAACGTTGCTTGAAATGGCTTTAGCCGTGTTTGGTGACCATATCTGAATAGCCAGCACTTCCCCACCTTCCTCTTCCCCATCTCCTTCCCTTCCCCACTATCATCTTCAGCCTCACAACATTCCCCAATTGGGGATGCCATAGTCTCACTGGCTCCAGGTGGTTGGGAGCAGTTGGGACTCTTGTGGAGTATTCATATAAAAAAAACAGCCTACATTTGGTCATCGAGCAATGCGCGCCACTGAAAAGGAGGTTCCAGAAATAAAACCATGAGGTGAAATTTGATGGAAGTCGGGGATGCCTTGGTAAGAACGTGAATGAAACGAAGAGTGTATACAAAGACAAAACGTCCATCCTTTCTGCCTAACCCTGCGAGGAAACGGGTTGACGGTTAGTTAGTTCAAACACATTAATAATCTTTTTTATAATAAACTACTAAACTATAACTATAGTTTGTAACTATAACTAAAATACATGTATGATAAAATGTACAGTGGTTTATAAAGTAGATACATAAACAGTAAAATAGAAAATAATATAATAACAGTAGGTAATATGTAACCAATAGAAATGCATAGTTATAAGTTGATGTTTCACATAACCCGCCTCACTAGGCTAGCCTGTGTTGAGGCAGTCATTTTACATATAATTTTATAATACCTATGAATATACACTTAGAATAAGATATGTTCAGTAAATCAGTAACATCGAATTTGGGTGAGTGCACCGGTAAAGGCTCTATCATTACTTTTAATCCATTTGTTTGATGCTAACTGGAAGAATGTTGAAAATTCTTGTCGCAAAGTAACTGAAATACTGTTGCCCAATAGCAAATTTAAGCGTAAATCTACCAAACGTCAGATACTCTCATTATATCAAAGATTGAGTTGGAATCTGTAATTATTATTTTAAAAATTATAACCCCACACACATTTCAATAAACATATTTTGATCTTAAAGGGGAGTAAGTTTACTCAATGGCCACTGTCAACTCCATACGCTCAACTGCTAGCTCAGCGTCCTACCCATTGGCCACTGTCAACTCCATCCGTTCAACTGCTAGCCCAGCGTTTTACCCAATGGCCACTGTCAACTCCATCCGTTCAACCGCTAGCCCAGCGTCCTACCCACTGGCCACTGTGTACTCCATCCGTTCAACTGCTAGCCCACCGTCCTACCCACTGGCCACTGTGTACTCCATCCGTTCAACTGCTAGCCCAGCGTCCTACCCGCTGGACTATCGACCACCTCACTTTTTTTTAGCAAACAGTTTACTAAACCCGAATCCATGATTTTTATGTTCAAATACATTATAAGGTCTAAACTTAAGTACGCTTCTGCTGTATGGGAGCCATACCAGAAAAAGCATACAGAAATTTTTGAACAATTTTTTTTAAATCTCCGATATGCACGATATAGAATGCACGGCGAGTATCTGAAATGTACTCGTATGCACCATGAAGATTTGCTCTCTGAGACGCGCTACGATAGTCTCCAGTCTAGAAGGAGTGGGGCCCTTGCAGTAACATCATATAAAATTATACATAATTTGATAGACAGTCCATACTTCCTGGAATCCATAAGTTGTTTGTACCAAACAACTACTGCCATGGGGGGGGCACGACTGACCGATATGCATTCCCCATGGTAGAACTGACGTGTTAGTTCAGCACAGCATGACGAGAGGTATGGTGCTGCTAAATAACATTTCTCTTGATATATATATATATATATATTTTTTTTTTTTTTTTTTTATTTAGTTTCAATACATATTTTTTAATTCAGCCAATAAATTTTACAAAGCTGATGAGACATTTGATATGTGATATTTTTCTTAGTCCTTCTCACTATGAGTTCCTGTGCTGAGGCGGACTAGGTTTTATTAAAAAAACTGATTGTTTTGAAGCTCCTTCGAAGTTCTTTTCAAGATGCTGGATAACTCCTCTTCTTTGATTTCTTTGAGACGGGTTTTAATTTTATTTTTGAAATCATTTGCCTTTTCTGTTTTTTTTTTCTTCTTTTTTAAAGCCGGTTAAAGTGAATATAGCTTTTCAACACAAACCTTGAAGGTTTCAAGAGACATGGAAAATATATATTTTAATTCTTGTCATTCCGTATTATTGCGTACACATTATCACATTATTGTTTTGTTCAGGTGTATAGTAAATGGAAGCAGTCCGTTAAACAAAAAAACAATAAAAAAAGATGCGTCAAGTGCAAAGAAAAAATAATAATGTTTTATTATCTTATTTTTTTATAACAAAATAACTAATAATGATATCCTCACTGGGATTTCCCGTAATGAGGATTTCATTCATAAAATATTAAATTGCATTATATTAAATTGATGACCTTGATGAAAAAATAAAAGTAAGTCTAAAAGGTGTTTTTAGTGCAAATAAGTGGTTTCGGTGTTAGTATGTATTTGGTGTTAATATATTTTCTATTTCAGATCTCCCTTTGTAACGTATCCAGTGTTTTATTTGATTGTTAAATTTATTATGGTTGTAATTTTTAAAGGACGTGGGATTTTGTTGTAGAGTTTAGTACCATAGTATAAGAAGTTTTTCTGTCCAAATGTTGTGTTTGTGGTTCCCTGTTACATGTGTTTTTAACTCTGTAAAAACTGTATATCTAAGAAAACAGAGTAAAGGTATAGATAATACTGGTGACTTGTTTGTATTTTGTTACAGTATTATAGTGTGACAAATAAATGAATAGATTACATCTGATTATGTAAAACCTTCAAGATGGAAAATAAGAAAAAAACGAGAAAAGACAAAGCCTCCCGTCTCGATGGCAACGCGGCTCCAGACGCACTTAATCGAGTCGCGGGTTCAACGCCCGATCGCGAGCACTCACCCCCACCTCAAACACCCACCATATAATGCATACTAGTATATGGCCATGCACTGTACACTGAGAGTATACATTATAGTCGCTTACCTACTGCACAAACGTTTTTCAGATTGTCCCGGGTCCATTATTTTCTTTTCTTTTTGTGCACTTTAGCAGACAGCATGATTCGAAAGATATCAACAGTTTTCAATAAATTCAGATTAATTAAAGACTCAATAAAAGCTCGAAACTTGATAGAACTAGGGCGTGGACTCGGAATGACAGAAGATCGACTTTCGCAGAAAATACTGGCGGCCATTCCAGAGGGAACACAATCAGTTGATCACCCCAGGCGCTGGGGTAAGCAACTCCAGAGCAATAAGCAACTCCAGAAGAATAGGATAACGGGAAGAAGATGATGCGATTATAGTCACAGACCACGTGAGACCATGCATAATCAATGAATGAAGGGGTGTTCCAAGCAAAACTCCATCTATCGGGTATCACACACTTCGACATTTTTAACTCTGCACCACACTCCCTAAAGCCACACCGGCGATCTATCGAGCCTTTATAACTTCAGGTATCTACTTATCTCATAGTATCTCCATTCAATTAACCTTCTTCATTTATATACACATCTTCTTTTATTATTAATTTGAAATTACGTCTGTTATTATATATATATCTCCGCACCGCATTTAATAAAATTATTATGTAACTTTTAAATTTATATTTTGTATGTAAGTATATATTTTTAACTTTATTTCAATTTTTTCGTAAATCAGTAGATTCGCTTATTTTATTTATTTATTTACGCCGATTTCATGCTTTTACATTGACATTTACAAATAATATTGAAAAGGTACATATGTAAAAACAGATACAACAAGGAACCACAAACACAATATTTGGACAAAAAACTTCTCATACTATGGCACAAAACTCTACAACAAAATCCCACTATCCTTTAAAAATCACGACAACTAACTTTTGAAAATCAAATAAAACACTGAATACGTTACACAGGGAGATCTAAAATAGAAAATATATTAACAGCAAATACAGACTAACACCGAAACCACTCATGTGCACTAAACACACCTCACACTGGATTTACTTTTATTTTATTCTTCAAGCTCATCAATTTAATATAATGTAATTTAGTATTTTGTAAATGAAGTCCTCAGGACGGGAAATCCCAGTGAGGATACCATTATTTGTTATTTTGTTATAAAAAAGAAGATAATAAATAATTAATATTATTATTATAGACAATAAAAATTAACAAGATAATTTAACACTTTTATCCAAAGTTAAATAATTTCAAATAACGTAGCTCTATTCGATGAAAAAACGAACTAACGCATGCTTATACCGTAACATTGAAGTGCCAAATATGTCAAAAACATTGAAGCATTTGTTCCCCAGATGTTGAATCCGTCGCGTATGGAAATAATATTGCGACGCTGAAGTTGAATTGTCACAATAAGATGGTAGGTATTGTCTTGTCCTGCCAGGTACATGAAAAGTAATCAAATATAGCAGTTCAGGGGAATAAAACATTGAAGTAACAATCTTAAATAAATATATTAAGAGGAACGGCTGCGATGCCTGTTTCATACGTAACAAAATTTTGGATTTGAGGCCAAAATACCCATCCAAACTGAATGATATATATTTTTTAATTAAAGGTTTAGTAAATATCTAGGACGGATGAGAAGAATTTTATTTATTTTTGTTTTAAATTATGAAGTATTTGCCATGAAAAAAAAAATCAATTTTCATAATTTTAGAGGCAACATAGAACATTATTTGCGGCTTTACTGAATTTTTATTTTTTTAATTATCGTATTTGCTACGTAAATATGATTACGTAAATAAAAATATAAAAACAAAACATTTAAAAAAAAAGGTTTTTTCAGGTCGATAATTTAAATTACGTACGGCAAATTTATGTTCCAACATAAATTGGTCGTTTTTTTATTTAATTGAAAGTCCACTATAATGCTTATTTTAATTTTTATTATTTTCAATTTGATAATATTTTCAAAGTAGACAGGATAAAACTTTTTTTTTAAATCACTGTTAGCCCTCAAATAATTGTTAAAGGTGCCTCTAAAATCGCGAAAAAAAATCCTTTAATGGCCTATATTTAATAAAGTAAAATAAAAATAAATAAATTCCTTCTAATCCGTACTAGATACTATACTTTTTGGTAAAAAAAACATCATTAGCTTTAGGTGAGTATTTTGATCTAAAAATCCAAAACTAGGTTTTGGATGAAACGGCCGCGCAGCCGTTCCTCTTAAATCGCAAATAATTCTACGTTACATATATATATATATATATATATATATTACCCAAGTGGAAACCTTTAAGCGGTCAAATTTACATCACCCAAATAAGGATCGGTTCTTGGACCAATCCTCTTCATAATATACATAAACGAAATAGGAAAAATTCTTAAATATTGCCGTATCAGACTATTCGCAGACACGAAAAATAAAGTATCCAAAATGAAATATTTGGGTGTTATTTTCAATTCCAGAGTGACAATTTTTAAATACAATATATGTTATAAAGAAAATCGCCAACAGAGTCTCACTACTCGGAAGAATAAGAAAAGAAGATATATCAGTGCAGAATCCTGTAAAACCATATACAATACCGTCATTGTTCCTGATATTAATTATTGTGGCAGTATTTTGTTCTTGGAAAAAGAGGAGGATTTTAGAAAACTAACAGTTTTGCAAAACAAAGCTAAGAGAATAATTTTAATACGAAACAAATATTTCAAAGTTTAAAAAATGCTAAGGGATCTAAACAAATTGTCTTTGAAGCAAATTATATACTTAAATGTAATAGGTTTTTCTCTTTATAGTGTTTAACGGCCAACAAAATTCTGAATTCTTGAAAAATAATAAACATCAACACAGACGTAACCACTCTACAAGAAGAAGAAATGAGTTTTTTTTTTAGTTTTGGCCAAATTTAAACTCTATAATTGTTGTTCAATATAAACAACTATTATTAGTGAAAGAAATTCGAGTGTTCATGATCAAACCAATTATCAATACGGATATTATGATAATGTTAATGTTCAATACTATTATTATTCTTTGGGTTAAAATTTCTAAAAAGGTACATAAATTTATTACTTATGTTTAGTTATGGTTTACCATGAATAGCATATACAATTATGTTCGGTAAAGCTCATCCTTGTTTTGACATTTGACATTCTAATTTCAAAAATGATCTAAACCGGTCGACCACAGATTTGGAGCATTTTGGATATTATGATAATGTTAATGTTCAATACTATTATTATTCTTTGGGTTAAAATTTCTAAAAAGGTACATAATTTTATTACTTATGTTTAGTTGTGGTTTACCATGAATAGTATATACAATTATGTTCGGTAAAGCTCATCCTTGTTTTGACATTTGACATTCTAATTTCAAAAATGATCCAAACCGGTCGACCACAGATTTGGAGCATTTTGGTTGGTTTTGAGAAATTGAAAGTGTAAAAATTATTTTAACTTTGAAAACTTTAGAAAACAAAAACGAAATATACTGGTAATTAAGTTTGAACGTAGTTATTGATAAAAAAAAATTGTACTGGAGTTAATGTATATTGTGCGTTAAATTGTAAAAAAAATTTGACAAGAGAGGACAAATTAAATGTGTCATTTTGTTTTTCAAATATAGAAGTTAAATAAATCAAATGTAGTACATTTACATTTTAATCAAGTCTCTTTAAGTCTCTTTAGAGAGATCACAGTTCAGGGTGAAGGATAGTCTCTTTAGAGAGATCACAGTTCAGGGTTAAGAATAGTCTCTTTAGAAAGATCACAATGCAGGGTGAAGGGTAGTCTCTTTAGAGAGATCACAGTTCAGGGTGAAGGATAGTCTCTTTAGAGAGATCGCAGTTCAGGGTGAAGGATAGTCTCTTTAGAAAGATCACAATTCAGGGTGAAGGATAGTCTCTTTAGAGAGATCACAGTTCAGGATGAAGGATAGTCTCTTTAGAGAGATCACAGTTCAGGGTGAAGGATAGTCTCTTTAGAGAGATCACGGTTCCGGGTTAAGAATAGTCTCTTTAGAGAGATCACAGTTCAGGGTGAAGGATAGTCTCTTTAAAGAGATCACAATTCAGGGTGAAGGATAGTCTCTTTAGAGAGATCACAGTTCAGGGTTAAGAATAGACTCTTCAGAGAGATCACAGTTCAGGGTGAAGGATAGTCTCTTTAGAGAGATCACAATTCAGAAGCAAAAGTTGTTTTTCTTTTCTCTATCGATACTTCTTACTTAAAATGGCGTTATCTATGCTTAGTGGCTACGCCTGACTCCTGGTACCTCCCGACCTTCCTATTCTCCCAATATTCTCCATTCAACATCCCTATAGATGACTCGTTCTCACCTGCTCCGGACAGCTGGAACTCTCAGGTGCGATATAACACCAATAAAATATTTAAACATGTTAAGGTCAAATAATATGATTTTTCGTTGGTTTTGTACGTAGTTGCGAACCTCCCTGTAGTCGAGCGTTCAGCGTCCATTTGGCCAAGCAAACCAGTTCAATGCATTACGCCACAAAGGATGGCTGGCTTTAGTATTATTTTTAGATTTTAAACAAACCCTCGCTCGTGTATGGGTTGGCCGACGCCAACACAATATGAATATCATCATCAGCTTGCATCCCGTAATGCAATAATATCATCTGTAGGTATTATGTTATACTGTTCCGAGGTATCAATGAACTACCGTCCAATTTTTTATCAATTATGACGCTCAAACTTAAATACCAGTATATTTAGCTTTTTTTTCTAAAGTTAGTTTTCATAGTTAAAATAATTTTCAAAGTTTCAATTTTTCAAAGGCCGCCAAAACGCTCCAAATATATTCTATTCATTGTAAACCTAACTAAACATGAGTAATAAAATTATGTACATTTTTAAAAACTTTAACTCAAAGAATAATAATAGTATTGACCATTAACATTATCATAATATCCGTATTCATAATTGGTTTGATAATGAATACTCTAATTTATTTCATTAATAATTATTTATATTGAACAAAAATTAGAGAGCTTAAAGTCGCCCAAATTAAGTTAAAATTTTGTCAAACTAAAAAAAATATATTTAAAATACAAAAAAAAATCGAGAAATAAAATTTTTCATACTAATCCAAAAACAGAATGCTCACGTGACGTCAGATGTTCCAAATGCAATGGTACCAACATAACAAGGTGTTTGATGAGCTGATTTTTTATTCACTTTTAAATAACAATTTATAAATTCTGCGTATAATTATATATAACGAAAGTTATATATTCAGAATTGGCGTTTGTTGTACTATATGAATATATATTTTTAAAGTCATTATATTTTTCACTGTAGTTCCTTATTGTTCAAGGTTCTAATTTATGGAGGCAACTTTTCTGGGACTCGATTATCAACTTTCGTTTAATTTGTCGCTTTCTGACATACTTGTATTTGAACAGTCATTCGGGTTTTTTTTACGGATTCTCCACACAACTCTGTCTATATCATCGGGGATGCTGTGTGGAATCCTTTTTATGGGCACGAAGGAGTGAACCTGCTTGTCTTAAAGAGATACATGTTGTAGGAGAGAGGAAACACAAAAGTTGCCAAGTTTTTTCACAGTTGAGCTGTTGAACACCTGAAAGAGTCGTTAAAAGAATCTATATCAAACGTGTTAAATAAAAGAATCCATATATAACGTTACGTAAAAGAATTTATATCGAAGCATTACATTGAAATAACAGTAGAAGAAACACAGAAATCTCACTCGACGTATGTGTTGTGACAACGATTGCAATCCGTACGCTAAGAGGGGGTAATCTGGTCAAGATTTTTCAGGTATCAGGGGGCTCCAGACCACAGGTGGTTGGCAAACTCAACAGTGGGGCGCACTTGCGATTTATACAGAGTAACTGTTAGCTCTATATGCTATAATTACAGCACACCCAGCTCTCGAGAGGCTATCCTAACTCTCTCTTCGAAGGAGCCATAATTCCTGGGCCGGATGCGTAGGTACGTCTGCGGAAAAGCACAGAAAACGAAGACAGATGGTATCCTTTCAACCTCAGGAAACGTTGAGACTTTGAGTCCGTTATGTCAGACAACATCCCACATGGCCGAATACATGTACCTATTCTATTAGCGCGCACGTAATATATAGTTGGTGCGATGTACCCGCAACTTGTTCATCCCGACAGGCCGAGGCCGAGGCCGAGTCGTCCCGACCGGCAACCTGTCCCGAGTGATCCCGAAACCGACCGAAGTGGCAACCTCCTGCAAGGTGGCAGATCCGGGGAGTGCGGAGATGAGAGGGCGCTTACCTGTGCTGAATATTGGCAACGGTGCGCGGAGGCCTTGAACTCGCAGCTACCCTTCTTTGCAGGACATGTATGCCTAGTTAGTCCTCTCAGTCCTATAGGATTGTACTCGAGAACACGGCACAAAGGTCTGGACACGCAGAAAAAACCATAGTAGAACATGAATTATTACATGTGGTTTTCCGCAAGGATCATTGGTGGGACCTAATTTAATTTAAAATATTTAGGAATCATGAATTATCTAATAATAAGCCAGGAACATTAATGGAATTATGAATATAAATTTTCAAACAAGTCAAAAAGAGTAATAATTTCTATTAAAGATTTATTTATTTATTTGAAACATACTCATTATTAAACAATAAAATGTAAGAAAACTTTGACTGCCCATCTGGAAACAAATCCCGTTTTAGGACAGTCAAATTGACAAGTTTAGTTCATATTAAGTGCAATTATACAAAAAATAAAAGGGAAAAATGCTAGTATTGACATAGTATAATATATCTAGAAAAAAGTATAATAATTAAGTATAAAGAGATGTGAAGAATAGTACAGAAAAAAAACAATTGTATATACCAGATAATTTGAGTATAGTATAATAGTACTTATGAAGAGAAGAGAAAAACAAATATTATAGAGTAAACAATTATGTACCATATATGTGTTTGATAGGTACTGGTTGGTGCTATGAGAAAAAAAATGCGTTTTAAATTGAGTACTAAAAAAAATAATAATATGAATGAGTAATATTGTTAAGATTGAGTTACGTATCACTTAGGGCGCAGGAAATATTTTTTGTGGGATGATTTAATTTAAATCTGCATTTTCACAATTGTTCGCATCTGAGATAATTCGATTGTTTAAAAAAGGTATTTTGTCGCAGGATGCATTGGCAACATAAATTTGAAATGGTATGGTATGGGAGGAAATCTTTCAGGAAAAAGATAGCTACTTAATATAAACTTAATTTGAAACCAATACAAAATAAATATAATCAAAAAGTTTGCAATAATTCGGGTGAAAAAACATGAACATTAAAACTTAAAATAACAGTGGGTGGACAAGTATTAATTATCTGCATGAAACTATTTTCATAACCTGAATCGTCACTAGCAAACAAAACATATAGAATTTGACAGGAAGTTTAGGGGAAAACTTCGCGAACGTCGCCGACGCCTCCATCCATACAAGTAACAGAACTGAGTTTTGGAATTTCTCAGAGCCTTCGAACGAATTTCTGGTTGCTACAATTAAAGAATTACATTTAATTTAACTCCATTCCCACCTGTAAAATTAAATTGAAAAAGATTCTACATTGAGTCAACGTACAAAAAGCTTTAGTTTTTATCATCCTGAAATACTAAATAACGTGTAATTATAACACCTAGAAGGACGCTGCAGAATGCGCCAGGCGGTTACAAAAAATAACTAGTTCGGTAATCTAGAATCTTCGGTAAAACAGAAACCAAAATAAATATATCAAAAGTAGAAAACAAGAAAAATGTTTTTCATCGGTCGCAACTCTTAAAATACGATGCTATATTATTTTCTCGTACACTTAAATTTGAGCTATTTTCACGCATTACGTGTGAAAAGTCACACTATTTGAAGAACCCTGCATTATTATTGTACCATGTTTATTTTCCCAATAAGGGTCGATTTGGTAGAAATTGGCACTAGGCAATAAATCCGCCGGTAAAAAACATATCTATTATGTGTAAAAAATGTGTATTTTGATTTATGAAGAGTAAATAAATAAAATGAAATACAAACTCTTCTTTTGGTCTTACGACACAAGACATGCCATAAGCACAGGAAAATTACCGCAAAGTAGAAATGTCAAAATTCCTAAATTTTCGTCTGCGGGGCAGTCTTCACTACCTACGAGAACGTCATAATTCATATCCTCCTTCCTCCAGTCTCATGACGTACCCTGGTTGTGCATGCCAGAGTCCCGTTGATCTATTGACTGAAATCGGGACTAATTTAAATGATATTCTCTAATTATTTTTTGAAAAACCTTCTGCTAAGCCTCCCGTGGCCGTAAAAGTTCATGAACCTCTGAACCCCTGGTCTACCAAAACTTTTATGATTTTATCTGCTTTTTAGTGAAGGTTTTGGCATATAAACGTAATAATTACTCGACATTCCTCTTTTACCTCATGTACATGATTGGCGACAGTTGCGTGCACTGCTCGACGACCAAGGGTGGGCTGCAGTCTTTTCGGTTGTAATTGCTGAACATATAAGATTGTTGGCCGTGAAAAATCACGTTTTTATTATTATCTTCTCTTGATTGTTGTAAAAATAAATTTAAAGTATTTAAAAAACAACAAATTTCTGAAAAAAATTATATTTTCCATAAATTTGTGAAGTATGTTACAATATTTTCTCTTTAGCCTTTATGGATTGCACGACACTGGTTGGCAAGATCGAAGGCAAGCACATGCAATGTTTGAAAGAGTCGAGTAGAGACATACTCTCGCGAAGTGCATCCTTCCATCTGTCTCTTCTGTACCAGTTACTTCTCGTAACTAGCATCCCCTTCTGTCTGGCACGTTACAATATTTGCTCACTGTTCATTAATTAATAATTGGATTTTACGATCTATCTTACGATAACTGAAAAGCTTAAAGGTCCATCACAATCGACGAAAAAAACTATCAATCAACCGGACGATTCAAGTAACGATTAAAACATTCCCACCTAGGAATATAAAGACACTTTTAAAAATAATATTGTCAGTTTAATTACGCCTAGCACTTTAGCTTGTTTTATTGCAAATTCCAACTTTATATATGGAAAAACTTGATAAAAATATTTTTTCTTTTGAAAGGATGACCTTCAGAGAATAATAAGAACATTTGATAAGATAAACACCCTTCTTTTTAAGAGATGAAATGAAAAATAACGTTCATATTGGAGAAGTTCAATAGCGAAAAGCCCAATAAGAATGCATACATATAAGATAAAAAGGATCATACAGCAGAATGTCAATAGCAGAAAGTCCAATAAAAATGCATCCTTATAAGATAAAAAGGATCATATAGCAGAAGGTCAATAGCAGAAAGCCCAATAAGAATGCATCATTATAAGATAAAAAAAGGATCATATATCAGAAGGTCAATAGCAGAAAGCCCAATAAGAATGGATCCTTATAAGATAAAAAGGATCATATAGCAGAAGGTCAATAGCAGAAAGCCCAATAAGAATGCATCCTTATAAGATAATAAGAACAGTCAAAATGATATAAGTAACCAATATAAACTACACCAACCTATGCTAAATGATATAAGTAACCAATATAAACTACACCAACCTATGCTAAATGATATAAGTAACCAATATAAACTACACCAACCTATACTAAATGATATAAGTAACCAATATAAACTACACCAACCTATACTAAATTCCAGTTGAAATTTCGATCACGATCACCTATACCCCTGGTGTAGTGCGGAATGCATTCTGCAGAGGCAAAGTGAACTTCAAGCCAATGACCCTAGCCACGCCAGTAAATTGTCCGTTGTACCCTCTACCCATTACCATGAGTCTCTATATCCTGATCCCTGCTCCTTGTTCCCTGTTTCCATGGAATTGGGAGAGTGGAGCAGAGAGCGAAGAGGATAATGGAGCGGGACTGATAGCCGGGAGTTGGTTATTCATCCCGGGCGATTTATCCCGGGAAGATTTTAATTTTGTAAATAAGTAAGGTGTATCAAATGAGTGTAAAAACGAAAGTGGAGGAGTATTATGCCATGGCTCAGGCACCCTGGAGAGCAATGACCCCGGGGCAGATGTAAAGAAAGGTTTAATTGTGTGTGGGATACAACGTTGTCAGGGTTTTCAGTCTTTTGGAAAAAGTTGACAATACTAAATCGCAATCCGGTGCAGTTACAGTCATAACGAATAAAGGAGAAGTGATGAAATAGTGGTTCAATTAACAGAGGGCATTGGATAAAAGTGTCTACCCTACCAGTTACCTGAAGGCACAAACTATACAGCTATTGCTAAAGATCTGTGATTTCTCTTTGTAGTCACCTTTGTTCTCCAACTATATGGAGAAGAATGATAGACTTTCTTCAAATGATGTTCAGTTTAGTAGAAGAAAAAACCCGATGAAACAGGCACTTGGTATTGCTACTAACTTCATCAGAAACCGGCTGATTATAGATAGTGCCGTCAAAACGGTCTCTGGTCGGACGTTATTGTTCGATGTTGGTGGAAAGAATTAGGGCGAAGTTTACTCCGCAGTGACTATTATCAGGAATACCACACAAAAGTCCCTACTGCCCGGAGCCAGTGGGACGGTGGCATCCGCAATTGGAATATATTTTGAGGCTGAAGTGAGTGGGGGGGGAGGTGTGAGGAAAGTACCTGTCTTTTCATACCTGTTTACCAACCCGGCTGTAGCCATTTCAAGGAACGTATCGATTCTGAATTGAACCTTTCACCTGGGCGATACTGAGAACATCTAATACTCTGGAACCAACAAGGCGATTGTAGAACTCAAAATTTATACTAAAAATTCAAAAAATTTAAACTTAAATCTATGAAATACGTAATTCATGTATAACAACGATAGCTTTAGATTAAATGAAACAACGACTTTGCCTGGAGAACTGTACGTAGCTCGATACGCCACTGGCTACAGACCACGGTGGACAGGCGGGGCGAGCGCTCCTCTGGCAGCAGAGCACAGAGCACAGAACAGCAGATGCCGCGCGGCAAATCAGAGTAAACGCCGCGCACAGGATGCTGTTTGTCCGGTGATTTGTTTTACGTCGTTTTGTGTTTAAACTAGCGTTCCCCGTAGGGATAGACGGAGCGGAGTACCTACACGTACGCGAGGTTGGGGACACAAGACGGAACATTAAACTAGAGGCTTCTGTATTAACGCAAGTTATTAGTACACTGCCACTGAGAACGGGTCGCTACTTCGACTCGTTCTTGTGTTCAACAGCTCGGCTACGAAATGATCTGCGGGCCTCCGTGTTTCCTCCATCCTACAACATGAGTCTCTTCAAGACCCATGTTCCCTCCTGCCTATCCTCTAAAAGATCCTCCACACAGCATCCTCAAAGATGATATAGGCCCTGAGGGAAATTATTTCCCTCAGGGCCTCCTGTGCGGAGGCCCTGAGTGTCTTACTGTTAAAAAAAAAGACAATTCTTTCTCGCTTTAGTTAGAGCTAGAGAAAACGTGTTTCTAACTAATGAGTCACTTTGTTTTAGCAATGGGTAAAGTCAAAGAACTATCAGGTCAAAGAATACTTGGATCAAGAAAAAGGGGAACAGAAATGAGAAAAAAAAACTTAAACTCAAAAGCAAACTGTAAAAAAATAAATAATGACTAACTGACTAACCATCACGTCGTTTCTCTGCAGGGGTAGGCAGAGAGGACGGACTGCCAAACAACTCGATCTTGGTACACACTTCTTGCTTCATTCACATTCATACTTCGTCTTTTACATTCTCTTCGATTATTCTGACTTCTGACATGGCTCATAATGCAATAATGAAAAACTTAAAAAAAAAACAGCAAACAATAAGGGAGGATTTGTTTCCCACATCAGTTGATTTTCAAATTGGATAGCCAATTTATGTGATATTTCTATACGAGGGTGGATATTTTCCCGGACAAATAAGTGGCGTAAAAATAAGTTTAAATAAATTCCATATCAATAATTTTTTTGGAAAATGCCTGAAAAGGTAGATAGAAAAAGATGCAACAATATTGAGGATGTTATTGAAGATCCTAAATCTAGAAACAATTGAGAACAATATGATATGAATAAAAAATAAATAAATAAATGTTTAGTAGTACTGAATAAATACATTCAACAATAAAAATATTATTTGTTTAATTAATTTTTCCTAACTGTTTTTAAAATAAATAAATTAGATATGCCTCCTCTAAAATACGTGTCTTTTTCAGTCTGAAAAGATTTTTATTTGCTTAAAAACCAAATATTTCACAAAGCTCAACATTTAATTTGCAGGTATGTCAGAAATGCCAACAACCGTGTCATATATTAAAAACACTTCATCTTTGCTATGTCAGAAATACCAAGAACCGTGTCAAATATTAAAAACACTTAATCTTTGCTATGTCAGAAATACCAAAAACCGTGTCAAATATTAAAAACACTTAATCTTTGCTATGTCAGAAATACCAAAAACCGTGTCAAATATTAAAAACACTTAATCTTTGCTATGTCAGAAATACCAAAAACCGTGTCAAATATTAAAAACACTTCATCTTTGCTATGTCAGAAATAGGTGCTTTGTTAATATGAAACAAAATTATATTAAAAATGTAATGAAAAAAAAATTAATACCGAAGCGAGTTTTTATTACTTTAAATTAAACTATGTTTCCCAAATAATTTACTTTTGTGTCATTAATGCAAAGTTAACTTTTTTAATAAAAGTTTAAAATCGCGAAAAATAATATTGTAAGATAACCTGTCAGAAATAGGGTGTTTTACATTACTTCAATCTTGTTTCACTGGGCGATCTCTAGTGGTCGGAAACCGAATCAAAACGATGCAAAATACAGGCAGGAAAAAATAGCTAAAATATTCATTAATGGCCAAAAATATTCCAAATACTCTGATGTCTCGTTCACTTCCTACTCTTGCAAGAGCAAGAGATGGGAAAGACCATCTCCTTCCCCTCCCCACTACCTTCAACGGGAGAGGGAGCTATCAGCGGCAGGCTTAAAATAACGATTGTTAAATAAACTTTCCTGTTTCATTATTTATTATGAGTACGTTCAGTGGAACTGGCTTCGTTTGAGCGTGGAAGGTGAATACAGGCGACCCGAAACGTCGTAAAGCCGTCGAGAAATAATAAAATACGATCGAAAATGAAAAAACACCTTCGCAACGGCGAAATTCTTAAAATATGAGAAGACTGAATCCAAAATCATGACGCACTTTTTTGGACTTTAAGCCTTCAATACTATTTTTTTTTCTTCTTAAATATGATAGTATATATTTGAAATCAAAATAACAATTTACGAATTATCGTGTAACTTTTTTATATCGGCTTATAGTAGCATTGAACTATTAAACACCTCGATAAAAACTCCTCGATAGAAGGGAGGACTGGCTATTCAGTGTTCAGATCTGGTCAGTAAACACGGCTAAAGCCATTTCAAGCGAGGTCTCGATTCTGAATGATGTTTTTCACATAGCAGGGCGATACTCTGAGAGTGGATATACGAGTATGTAATATAGATCGCTAGTAGATACCAATCAAAATAGAGGTACAAATAGTATTATATTGAATCAGCAGGGCCGGGAAAAATTCTTGTAATTTTTAGGTAAAATTCGCGTTACTTTTGGAAAAAAGTTGAGATATTTTGCAAAAAAGTGGTGTTATGTTCCCTTTTTGGTATTTTGCATCAAAAGTGGTGTTATGTTAACTTTTTAGTATTTTGCCACAAAAGTAGTGTTATGTTCCCTTTTTGGTATTTTTCAACAAAAGTGGTGGGATTTTTCCCTTTTTTGACATTTTGCAACAAAAGTGGTGTTATGTTCCCTTTTGGTATTTTTCAATAAAAGTGGTGTTATGTTAACTTTTTAGTATTTTGCCACAAAAGTAGTGTTATGTTCCCTTTTTGGTATTTTTCAAAAAAGTGGTGGTATTTTCCCTTTTTGACATTTTGCAACAAAAGTGGTGTTATGTTCCCTTTTTGGTATTTTGCAAGAAAAGTGGTGTTATGTCCCCTTTTTGGTATTTTGCAACAAAAGCAGTGCTGATTTTTTTAATGTATTTTAAAATCGAAAAAAAAAGCCGTCGCGAAATTTTTCACATGAAGTCAGCTGCGCTTCATTTTATGATTATTCAAGTCAAAACCACAGAATTAAATATTTAAATGGTATAATCTTATTTTAAAATTAATAATTTCGCGTTGGTCGCGTGAAAAATGCGAAATTCGCCTTTATCGCGTAAAAATCACAAATATCGCGTAAAAAATCGCGATACAACGAGTACGCAAATGTGAAATTTTCAGGTCTCTGTGAATTAGTCATAAAATATGTGGAATAACCAGGTTTCGAGCCCGCGACCTCCTGGAATCTGGAATATGTATTCTCCCACTGCGACTGAGACAGGATATAGACAACTAGTTTCCGTTATGTTACGGTAACTAGCTAATCGCTTCCCCTATTTCAAAAAAAAACTACCCCCATCTACCTGTTAAAAATCACCCCCCTTGTTTAAATAATAAAACAGATCGATGTTTTTTTATTCATTGTCAAAAAAACTAGGAAGACAAAAAGAGGGTGCGATTTTTTTTCTTCTTTTATTGTGCAGATTTTTTATCTTTGTGCTTTTTGCGCGTCTTCCTGTCAAATATTCGTGAGAATTCGGGAAAAGAACGGTTAATTTGTTTTTTACACGCGAAACAACAACAAAAAATTGGGATTTAAGGAATTTGCGATTCTTTTGAAAATGTCGTGGGAATATTATACGTATTATTCTTCTAATGTGTCTGTATTTTTGACGACTAGGGGTGAACAATTTCAGTAAAAATCTTCATTTCCTTATAATTTAAGCAAGATTCGGGGAAATAAAAATAAAATAATGATTTGTTATATTTTGGATAAATAAAAAGGTTTAAAAAATGATTAAAATGGTTTTTTTTAAAGTAACTATATCTACCCTGATGTCCGCCAGTGAGGCATCGAACTCCAGCGGAAAGATGAAATTAGACCGAATGCTGGAGAAATGAGATACTCGAGACATATGTGTGGTAAAACCATGTATGACCGTGTGAAAAATTTTGAGATTCGTAAATAATGCAAGGATGAGTAAGATTAAGAAACGGACGCTCTGAAGATGGTTTCGGCATGTAGAGCGGATGAAAGAAGAAAGGAGTGTAAGGCTCGTATGTGGAACGAGCTCCCGGCATATGTCTCTCTTACATTTAATCCGGGTCTCTTTTGAACAAATCAACCCGCATTAACAAATCTCTTCCTACAGCCCCCTCCTGTAGTAGCGAAATAGTTCCCCTGTGTGTGCTCTGTACATACAGGGGCGCTCTCGTGAGGTTTCACACAAAAAAAGGAGAATATATGAAGCGAATGCGAATGGAAGAAGCTGGAGACGCCCGAGGAAGACATTGCACGATCAATTGATCCAAACACTTGAGTCGGACAAGCAATATCACTTGAGTCGGACAAACAATATCAAGATTCAGAATAACAGAAAAGTACGTATGAATTTGAGTGAAACAAAGAGTATGTGCCAAGGCCGAGTTGTTTGGCGGTCCGTCCTCTCTGCCTACTCCTGCGGAGAAACGGCCAAACTGCTAGGTATAGTTATATTCCAATGTAACAGTTGTTTCGCCTTCCGAAGGAATTGCAATTAAACTCAAGCAGTCACGAGAAGTTTCACAAAAAATATATATAATTAGTAGGTGAAGTGTATAAACATTTACATACCGTCAAGACCAACCCGACAAACCGATTGTTTTCATTTGCCTGCTTACCGGACCAATCTTAGGATAAATCCTCCAATTCCCCGTATTGGTGAGCAATATAACGCACCATTTCACAATATCGACATTCTTCACAATACCCTTTCAAAATACCGAACCAAAGTGATACGTACGACCACAAATTGATGCACGAGTATAAAATGTATGGAGAACATCTCCCGTCCCGATAGTATCTTCCTCCTCCTCCCCCCTCTTACTACTTATTCTGTTTTTTTCTTTTCTTTATCTTGTTAGCTTCATAAGTAAAACATCTGTATTTAACCACTGTTAGCACAAGACTTTGTTGTCTTACCTTTTGGTAAACGTCCTTTGTATATATTTGTATTAAAAGCTGTTTGTTTCTTACAAATAAATAAATAATATTCTTTTTTTTATAACTTATTGAAGTTTGTAAACTTCATTGTAATATTTAATCATTGTAGAAGATAATATTAACACTCGGGAAGAACTTTGCAATCATCATAAGGATAGCAGCCAATAATATGGGATTTAAAATGGAGGATAATATTAACAAGTCTTGAACTTGAAGTATGATATCGGTGTAGATGGCGTAAATTGAACTGGTCTCATTAGCTTACTCGCGCAAAGCGGTTGTCCCGGATAAACAGAGGTCCTGGGTTCGAGCCTCAGATGCGACTGATACCTTTTTATTTTTCTGTTGTTTTTTCGAATTCGTGTTTCATTTGGGATGTGTTAATATTATCTTCGTCAATGATTAAATAAATAATATTCCATCAGTCTCAAAATTCTTTCAGTAAGATCAATTCTGTGGTAGAAAATTATATTTCAGTACATTAATATTACAATACTCGTCTCAATTTTAATGAAGGATTAATGGTTCCTAAGCATACAAACAAATACGGACAAAGAACTTTAGATTACATAATTTTAAATATTTTACCTGCTGAAATAAATAAAAAAAATCTTTTAAAACTAAACAGTTAATAAATATATTAAAAACTTAGCTAGCTGAAAGGAACTATTTGTATTAGATAATTAGGAAATATTATTTTATGTACGATTTATCGTTGTCATTTATGTTTTTATTTAATTTTTTCATATTTTTGTAGAAATATTTTTGAGTAAGATTCTTACTAAATATTTATGTTTTAAGTTTGTTACATATTTATTTCAATTTTATATATTTTGTAACTTAACCTCAACTGTGAAATTAGTATAAGGTTTTGAATAATAAGCTCCCGTTCGACGAACTACGAAAAAGTAGTTTATCGGGCCTTTTTGCCTTATATTTTATAAAATGTCTAAAATTAATAAAAATAAAAAGTACCTACCCACAACTTCAAGTTTTTTTTTACCCTGGCAATAATTTTATCAACATGATGAGGTTATTATTTATTAACTATTTTTTTGCATAACATTCTAGCACAAAAGTCACCCGCCGCCACTGCTCATGTATAGATAATATCTGATTATTATGGTTTAAAAAAGGATAATATCGATAAACGTATTCGCAAATTGTAATCCTTTGCGACCTTCGCAGTTCACTGACTCAAGCAGGTGAATAAAAATAGGGCGATACGAAAGTCGGAATACCAGTCCCAGAAAAAATCCTTATAAAAAATACTACGGATTCTGAGAATTGGAGGACTAATTCTTCGAAGGACTCCTCCAACTCTAGAGTCATTTACTGTAAAGTATAGTCGGGTCAATGTGCCAGCACTGGCCAGCACTGGCCGGCACTGGCCAGCAGGAAAAAATATTAAAATAAATTGTTTCAGGTTTTAGAATCAATTAACTTGAATTTCAACAAGTCAAACGATATTTCTATTATCAGAAAAGTTTCGACGTGCACACTGAAGAAAAAATCAACAGAAGGGTGTCGTGGACGCATCGATGTGTCCGAACTAAATATTTCCTTACTTCTGGTGAAGTTAAACAATCATCCACAATTTTACTGGCTTATCTGGGGCCTAGTAGATGATAGATACTTGACTTATGAGACAGAATCCGAGTAAATGCTCTGTGAACAGATTCAACATTAGGTACATAGGAATATAATGCGAATTCCAGACTGTTTGATCCGTACTCAAGAACGCCACGGATTAAAGTAATGAAAAAAATTACAAAGCTGTGGGAGTTCTTAAATAGTTTAGTGCAGTCGTCCCCAACCCCTGGGCCACGGTCCGGTACCGGGCCGCGGACCAAATGGTGCTGGGCCGCGCCGCCTGCTTAAAAATCAAAATAATTTTTTTGTAAAAATCGTCAATTATACGAGCTCGTATAGCTTAATATAATTAGCAAGGGCCTGCTTAAAAAAATGTCAACAAACCAGGCGAATTTAGCATGCATGCGAAAGAAGATCAAATGCTGGATATTGCAAATGACAGCAGCCTTAAAACTATGTTCGAGACAACAACTCTGCCGGTGTTCCGGATTAAAGTCATGGTGGAATACCCTGAGAATGCCACAACAGCACTTAAACTCCTATGACCAATGTGTCCCCCTTCCCCCGGCGGGCCGCGGTAAAATTATCAAACGTTGACCGGTCCGCGGTGACAATAAGGTTGGGGACCACTGGTTTAGTTTTTATAAACCCAATAATTTAATTGATTCTCTTACAGTATGTTCGATGTGTTGATTGAACGTTAGTTTGCTGTCGAATATAATTCCTAAATCTTTGATCGATTAAACTTTTTTCCCAATTGTGAGCACATATATGCTGTATAAATATAGGGTGTTTTGGTGTTCTAGTGAAATGTATAACTATAAGCTTCGTTCCATTTCGTTATTAATACACCAGGCAGATAAGGTTTTAAGATCTTGTCGTAGGAGTTAACAATCTTCTAACGTTTCATTTGCAATATATAATTTGAGGTTGTCAGCATACATAGAAAAATTACAGTGAAATTTATATGTAAAGTCATTAATAAATATTTTAAAATGTAAAGGTCCAAGGTGCAATCCCTGTGGCACGCCGGACGTAACTAAAATTGGGGTAGAGTTAAAACCATTAGCAGTAACTAATTGGCTTCTATGTGATAAATTGAATTTGCCAATCATATTTTAGAAACCAATCATTCTTTTGATATAAATAAAGGTTTAAAATTTTTACATACAAATAAAACCGGTTTACAATTAGAAAAAATTGAAATTTTAGAAATCAGAATTGTTAGTAGTCAATTAAATATAATTAATAATCAAGTATATTTATTTTAAATAGATATCAATTGAATTTATTTTCATATTAATATTAATAATAAAAATAATTACTCTATTAATTTCTAAAACAAATTTGTTATTCAATGTTTTGTATTAATTTGTATTAATATTTTTGATTAATTACTTACCTACTTTAATCAATTTTTGTTTTTGTTTTTAATTTGTCTATTCTTACATTATTGTGTTCTATGTTTATCGTTTGTCTATACTTGACATAATTATTTCTTAGTATTCTGTATATTCCTGACGAGAAAAGCATCGCTATCGAAACATGTTGATATGTATATATTAATAAAGTGGTGATTACAAATTAATTTTTAATTCATTTATTAATATGATTCTAACCAACGAAACGGATTTCCGTATACACCGATGCTATCCAGTTTTTTAGTGATGTAGTGTGACTAGTTTTGTCAAAGGTTTTACTGACATCGTTTACATGGCATAAACATACGTTTTTTCATTCAGCGGTTTACACAGAAAGTCCATATAATCGAGCAAATTAGTGTTTGTAGATAGGTTGAGCTACAAAGCCATGTTAGACAGGACTAAGTACATATTTAACATGGTAGAAAATGGTTTTGAACAATGAACTCGAATATCCCAAAACAAGAGAATCGGCTATTGGGACCTTAGTTTGTTCCATCGTGTTTACTACAAGACTTATGGATTACATGCGCAAACTTCCACAAATCCGGGCATACCCCTTCCTTGAAGATTTTACGAATATTTTGTGGTAAGAAGAAGGTTGGGAGGTACCTGGCAACTCAGATCTGGTCACTAAACACCGCTACGCCATTTCAAGCAACAACGGAACGATGGTCTCACTCTCACCGGAGTGATTTATTATTCATGTTTTGCAAAAGTCGCAAAAAATGTGATCTTACTGGGGTGCCCCGTTCTAAGGTCACACTGTACATGGTCTTATGTATGGATTATAAATTAGGTTTGTTAATTTTTTAGGCAAGTTTTTGTAATTATGTTAAAATATTATTAGAAGAAAATTATAAAGCAATAAATGAATAAAAAATCTAAAATCCACTACTTGGTGAGCCCATTTAGATAGCGGATCTAAATCCGGCATTAAATCAATAATTTACCGTTGTTCCTTCCTTGGGTCCGATTATTGCGACCTATAATAGATTCCGAGAGCTGATTGTTTGTTTTTTGGGCGGCGGACGAAACGCCCAAAATAGCGGTCGTCCTTGCGCAAAAAACTGTAAACAAAGGAGGACTAGGCGTGGAAAGCGGAAGCCCCCTCGGGTATACCTGGCTAAGGTATTCCGACGCTAGTCGCTTGTTTTTTATCCACACATCTGTCTTCAGGGCAAAAAGGAGATATTCTCTTCATTATTTATTGGCGAACCTGTGAATTAAAAAAAAAAAAAACATACGAAAATATTTACGATTCAGGATTTAGGAATTGATCTAATAGAAAATTGACAAATTTAGGGACATATTTATTTCACACTAGCTAATTTATACCCGACCTTGCTAGGGTTTTATTTTTTATTTTAATAAAATAACGTAGTTGTGAATTCTTGCTTGTCAATTGGGTGATATAATTGGTTTGACAGCGATCTACTATCTCTAAACTAAGAAACAAAAATACATTAATTTGAAAATTTTATTTCATTCCAAAAAAAAATTTATAACGGCCGGTCTTCCCAACTTTTCGAATGATCAATTTGCGTCACCAATCAGCCAAGTGTTTTCTAAGTATTAGCTCTGTTTGCCTGTTTCCAAGCATTTTTTGTCCTAATTGTCTATAAAGTAATTACTCGTACACAATAAAATAGTAGCCGCCCGATTTTAAGACAATAGAGTGACATCAGAGTAAAAACTTACAATGTAAAAATTAAATAGATGAGTTAATATTGTATTTATTATGAATAAACATAATTTGTTTTAAAAACTAATCCATAAACTAATATTTTATTCTTCACAAACGCGTGTGTTAAAAATACGTTGAAAATAAAATGTTAACTTGACTTTTGATAATGCCGAGAAGCACAATGTTCGTATAGTACATTTGACATTGGACGATTCTCGATGAGTGAAAAAACAAGACAAAACGTAGCTTATAATTACTAAAATATGGGTTTTCTTCAGCTCTATTTAAAACATACAATAAACATGTTTTGAAATTCTAAAACGGAAATACATATTTGTCATTCAATAATTGAATCGCGTAAAAAAGATCGTAATCCAATAATGATATTTGACATTTCGGTGACGTTTGTTTACCCTATTGACACTTTGTATAACTAGTCTTCTGCTAAGGAAAAATTTAATCCAGAAAAATCGATATCCTAAATTGATTGTAAATTTGATTTAGAATTTCGTTGGGAAGAGCGTATTTGTGCATTTGAACAGTGCTGAGGCAAAATTTCGGGTCAACAGTAGCTCAGTAGGGTTGGGAAGAACGACCGTAAAACCGACACAGTGTTCTCTCACCTATCGGTGAGAATGAGGGTATTGAACACGTAACCAACTCCCCCGCAGAATTCGTTTCGGGTGAGATGGGCCATTATCGCTAATCACTGCAGTGTCCAAATCTTACATTTTACTGTAGAGGTTGCAGCTAAACTATGAAATTACATAATAATAATTGAATGATTTGTATAGCGCCGCTTTTGTGAAAAATCACCTCAAGGGGGCGGTACAAATATTATTTCCTATTCTTTATCTAATTAAGTACAAACAGATACAGAAAAACATACTTACCTGGCAGGTCGCTTCAGATGAACACAGTTTTATTCGAAAATTTAGAAAATTTAAGTTTAGAGATGATATGATCTTTACAGTTGCTGTTTTATTCTCCTTTTCTATTTATGTTGCATTTATTAGAAGATTGGTGGCACAAGAAGAGTTGGTATTTATTTGTAATATTTATAATTTTTAAGACTGAAGAATATTTATAAAAAGCATAAGAAGTTTTTAATAGATGTTAACTTTTTTTTACACAATAGTTATTTACAGTGTTGCCGGCTGTGGACACATTTGTGCACCGATGCGTGAATTAAGGTAAGCACTAACCGGCTAGCCTAGCTAAGCAATCTAGGTGTAAATTTCCTCAATTTACGGATATGATTGTCTGAAAAGATGAGTTTTAAGTTTAGTTCTGAATTCTGTCGAGTCTTTGATCATTCTTAAGTCATGCGGCATTTCATTCCAGGCTTTAGGTCCTGATACTCCTGCGGCACGATCACCGAACTTAGTATTAGGTGTGCGCTTTGGTTTCTTTAACCTCCCGATAGCTGATGACGCTGCTGACCTGGACTGGTGGACTGACGAGAATTGGTATTTTCAGGAATACACAGTTCTGATAAGTAAGCCAGAGCCATTCCGTTAAGTGACGTAAATACCATCCAGCAGAGCTTGAACTGGAATATTTCGGGACATTTGAGCCAGTGGAGATTTTTGAGATGCTCTGAAATGTGGGAATATTTAGATACGCCGGTGATAAGTCTTGCTGCAGCGTTGAAAACTGATTGCAATTTGTTAATTTGGTATTTGGGAAGACTTGCATCATAATGGAATTAAAACAATGAATCTAACATTACTGCAGCAAATTATAAATTTTAGCTGCAGTAGAAATGTCGTTAAAAGTGATCTAAACCAATTTTTAATCAGAACAAATCAAATAACATTTCGACGACAGAAAGATGAAATCAATATTAGAGATAGAATAGTAACTAAAAAGGCACTATTAATAGATTACTAATTTATAAATATTAACGCTTCTGCAATTTTCTTTAACTACCCGGTTTCGCCTGTTTCAACAACTTTTTTCGTATCGCACAATTAAAAAATATTAAAAAAAATAATATGGCGTCTTTATTAGTTAAATGGAAAACGAAAAGCTCCATAGTTCGTGACATAAGTTAACATTGACCGAGAAATTTCAGAAACAAAAAGCTGTGTAAACTCCAGGACGCCAGAGCGGACACAGTTTCTTTACATGTAAATACTCTCAGTATTGTGAATTCCTAGCGAAATATCATTAAATTCCTAATTCTTTCCGACACACACCATGCTAGAATACCAGAACCACTACATTTGACAATCAACGGCCAAAACATTCAGCCAGTTCGACAAATGGTTTTCTGGAAATGATGATTTTTGTTATTTATTTATTATTATTTACTTATTAATATTTACTTATTTGTATTCATGTACTATTATTCACTTATTACTGTTTACTGATTATTTTTTATGTATTATTATTTACTCACTACTTTTTGTTAACATACATATGGTCACCTTATGATTGTGGCTAATTGGAACACAGATACTTTATGATAGTTATTTGGGTTACAATGAAATTATTATTTTCAGAATTCGCCACCCACCTAATAGAGAAAAATCACTCATTTAATAAATATTCCGGGATAGGTATTACATAGAATAGGTCTACGCCTTAATAATTTTGAAGCCCTTGAAATAAAAAGTCATTAAAAATCAATACAACCAATCTACTTAATAAACAACTGTATTTGTCTAACACCCCCATTTTTTTAATATTTCCATTACCTCCGCCAACCTTCTTCCCTCCCTCTTAAGCTCCTCCTTCCTCCCCCCCCCCCCCCACTTAAGTTGATGTTCTGTCTCTCTCTTCTAATTTTCTTTTAAATACCATATTTTTCTGTATTATGTTCAAAATATTGTGTATTCACCCCTGAGAAAGGTTCAGGTTGAACCGAAACCGGTTGGATGAAGAAATAATAAAGCGGAATTGAAACAAAGATATTTTATTTTATTTATTGAAATTATTATTGTTGTAATCTATAAATATACTTAAAGATATACTGTAGATTTTATAGTTGTTTAGAGTCTGAATAACTTTGGTGTTATTTAAAAAAAAAAAATATATATATATATATAGTCGTATATCGTTTCATTAAAATTGTGTTGTCGCTCATCTCAACACAGGACTGTCCTAGTGAGATGAGTGGCTAATATTTTTGGTTTTTTAAATTTAAGAATAAATAAATGATTATTAATGAAAAGAACACGTCCTCAAAAACTCCTTCACAACATAAAATCACAATAATTCGACAATCATTATTCTACAATTGGCAAATACAAATACACGACTGGGTATTTCCAGTTTCCAGTACAGTGAGTATCGCCGATGGCTATGTCTGGTCTGTTTGTCTGTCTATCTATCTGTCTGTCTGTCTGTCTGTCTGTCTGCCTGTCTGTCCTGGCGTCTGGTAACACGAGACTCGCACTGCAATAGCCGGAGGTTTCGTAACAAAACGTCTAGAGGCCGGCTAGACTAGGTGAACCAATACAAATCAATACAATACCATTGTATGCCCACTTATGTAACAATGGCCAATTCACGAATACGTATACAGTGCAATATAATGCCGTGCAGAGTGCGAGGGCATACGCTACTCGGAATAAGCGATTTTTCAGACTTGCATAAGATTCGTCCGCTTTCAAAATGACTTCAGAACTGTAGTAACAGAAATTAGGTTGGGATACCTGGATACATGAGCTAGCTTAGCGGGTAGGACGCTTGACTAACAGTCGGTCCGATCGAGAGGAATAGTCATAGCGGGAAGTGATTTACTCCCTTTTCAACAAAAGTTAGGGATCGGATCTGTGGAAAACTAAAAGAAAAATCATCCGACTAATTGGTGTATTTGGTAAAATAGCTCATCTTCTACCAGCACACGTTAAGAGGCGTTTAGTTTAATCCAGTCCCACCTAAATTACCTAATATAAATATGGGGAACACACACATACTTGAACGAATTACAAATAATACAAAATAAAGTTTAAAAAAAAAACTTTTCCATTATAACCCAGACACCCCCACAAAAAACCTATACCAAAAAATGAACTTGCTGAAAATCAGAAAACTATACAAATATAATATATGCCTATTAATCTACAAAATGGACTTATACACACGAACACAGCATTTATAAAAAAACATCACAAGTACACGAACACTACACAAGACAACATAATAAATTGTACACGAATACAGTAAAGACTAAAAATGGTAAAAGAAGCATAGGCCATGAGGGTGTATATATATACAATCTCCTTCCCGATAGCCTGAAAACGGAAAATCGAGTAAGAACATTAAAAAAAACTGTTCAATCTCAAAATAAGTGAGCAAAATAACAATGTATAATATGTAATATAGGAATAATATGTAAGGTATATAAATAATATAATTAGTAATATGATATTTATTTACTCTTAAATTTATTTATGAAAACTAAAACATTACCCACCTATCTCACTAGGAGAATTCTGTGTTGAGATGAGCGGCTTTACAATTTAATAATAATCAGTAAATTTCAATAAGCAATTAAATTTCAATAATAGATGAATAAAAATTAGTAAATATTAATAAGTAGATAATAGTAAGTAAATAATAAAGATCAGATAATAATAATTTAATAATAATAGTAAGTATATAATGATCAGTAAATAGTAATAAGCATATAATATAATACACATTAATTATTAAGTCAATATTAATAAGTACATAATAATAAAAACAGGTAAATCATAATATGTAAATAAAAATAAAAATAGTTAAATAATAATAGGTAAATAAAAATATGCAAATAGTAGTATGTAAATAAATAAATTTAGGTAAAAAAAAAATTATAAGTAAATAGTAATGATAATATCGAGCATACATAGATTCAACATTGATTACAACATAAGGGATAACATGGATAAAGCGTAATCACCACTCTCAGCTAACATAGACTTTTGACCATTTTTTTAAATAAATTTATCTAGTCTATAGTTTTAATGTTGTCACTAAGCCAATTATATAACAAAGGAGCTTTACAAGAAAAACTCCTTTGTCCAAATGATGTTCTGTTATTTGCCGGCCGATACATTAGAGAAGAATCCATTCTAGTATTATGCACTTGTTGTGACCTTATAGCAGTATCAATATTGTTAAAAAAATTACAGAGAGCCTGTATTATGTACAATTGCCTTACTGTCATAATTTTACTTTCACTGTATAATAAGTGTGATGAATATAAAAAAAAACATTTCTTGTACATTATTTTTAAAATTAATTTTTGAGCAACATTTAAGGACTCTGGGGTAGTCTTGTAACATGAACCCCAACATACGATATTTTATGAAAGAAGAGATTGAACAAGAGCATAATATACAGTTTTAGTGTAACTTGGTCCAACATATTTCTTAGAGCCTTGAAGATATAGGCTGGTTTTCTTATTTTGTTTGTTAATACAGCAATATGATCGTTCCATTTTAAATATTTATCAATAATTAAGCCAAGATATTTGATATTGTCTACTCTTTTCAAAGATTGACAATTGTACTCGTATACACAACAATGCATTGTTAAGGAACGGTCCACTGAGGGTTGACTTACGGAGAAAATGCTAAAAGTAATATATTTAGTTTTTTGCGTGTTTAAAGTTAAAAGGTTTTGATCAAGCCACTTTTTAACAGTTTTTAATCCTGACTCACACTTAGCATAAGTTTCATTCCAAGTATCACCAGCAAACACCAAAACAGTATCATCTGCAAATACAACTGAAGAACCCAAGAATGATAATTATCAAAGGTAATTAATATACAGTAAAAATAAAATTGGACCTAGAACACTACCCTGAGGAACACCATATAAAATTGATTTATATGAACTAATATGATCATTAATCATTACTCTCTGTGTTCTATTCCCAAGATAAGTTCTGAACTAATCTAGTGCTTTATTAATAATATAAAATTATATATTATTAATAATAAATTAATAAGAAAGCACATTTTTTTTAATATTTATAATTTTTTATATATAAAATTATATGAAATAGGTTAAGAATAATATGTATGTATGTAGTTAATTAATATTATATGTATGTAGATAAGTTAAGAAAGTGAAGTAATGTGTATTTCTTTTAACTTAATAAATAATAAAAATAAAAAAATCTGAAGAGTCGTGTACTTCAGCTATTCCGGGTAGTTGGGACTATTGTTTAGCATCCACATAAGAAAATACTTGTAACAATGAGAATCGAAGATCAGATCAATAGAAAGAATCACTATCTGGTATAAATGCTTTAAGAAAACTCGACCTCCTCTTCAAAATCAATATTAGGTTCACAGATATGTTCAGTCTTCAGTGTTCACCTAGATCTTCGATACTGTTTTCTCCACTGGCCTACCCAGAACACTAACATTACCTAGAACTAAAACAGATACATATACGAGTAGTGCCTATTAGCCGCCTCACACCAAAGGTTCACGTCGGTTTTTTCGCGCATTTTCTAACTCGGTCAAATCTTTAGTCTGCGAATTTTTTACAGTCGGGATACCTGTTACCTGCTTCATTTGTTGTGTCTGCGCCTGCGCTCTGTCGTAACAGCCAACAGCTCCATTATAGGTAGGTACTAATCATTATAATGCTGTCTATAGTAGACTGTCATTTCAGTCTGCGCCGTGGTTTAGAAAGCGAACGCACCGCGCATGCTCAGACTAAACAAATCGACGTGGTACTAATTTAGTATTATTATATTATAAATGGCGCGATGTTTTTACGCCGTTTGTTTTGTCGTACGGTTCGGTTTTGCATGGCAATGTTGGCAATGCCGTCGTGTCCCGTTAGGTCTGAGAGTTGCCAAATTACACGTAGGTACCGATGGCACTGGGTTAGAATTAACAACTTTGCGTATGTCTATAATTAGAACTTCCCGGTACGAACCAGTTTCGTATGTGACACCTCACAACGTGTCCCCTGGCTATTGGCTGTACCGTGCGGTGAGCGTGTAGAGCCGGGAAAACTTAGGAAATCGGAAAATGCCGGATTTACTAATAAAGGAATTAGAACAGTTAGTTGTCATATTATATTCTTCCGTATGGCATGGACACCAGGACAATGAAACTAGCATTATCACGGAACATGAAATACTTGAAATTTGAATATACTGCCATACTGGTATAGACGGATCCTCAAAATACCCTGGACTTTGTTACCTGTACTCTTTCCCGAGGCATTTTAAAGAATCACAATATTGTTTTACCTCCCATTTGATTTATAAAACCACTCCCTTGACCCTCGAGTGTCCTTGCATACAAGGGGTTTGCTAATAGCACGTAATATAATAACTGCTCGGAATACAAATACAAACAGACGATTAAATCCTCAATAATTATTAAGGTATGTGTCAAGAGTATCAGTATCAGTGAGGTGTGTTTTGAATATTCGCCAATGTAGCTAATTATTTGGAGCGGTACTTACACTATATTATTTCTGTATTTGTTTGCAAGACAAGTGAAATATTTAGTTGTTGTATTTCATGAAGGATATGTATTTTATCTATGTGCCTACTGTGATGTGTTTGTTTTGCACCTGTGTAACTATTGGAATTAACTAAATATATAAAAGGCCATATAGTGCGCATATAATATAATAAATAAATAATAAATTAATATTTGCCTCATAACGGTCTGCATCTAAAAGGAGTAAGGAGAAGTACAAAGAAAGTAAGATGCATGCAAGATAAAATTAAAATAACGATAAAGTGAAGTGACTACCACAGGGCGGTCCCATCGAGAATGGGCAGCCTGGCAGCGAGCGGACCTAGATACCCGCACCCTTTAACCGGCCACCCAAGAGTTTCCTTGGAGAAATGTGATTTGGGTGGAGAGTAGTAGTTCTGTACACTTGTTCTGGGCTGCAGGAGGGATATATATACGTACATATATTTTTTTTAATTTCCATTTTTTATTTTTATTTATTCATAATGTTTTACAAAAGTTGCAAAAAATGTGACCTTACTGTGGTACCCCGTTCTGAGGTCATGTCTATACATGGTTTTATGTATGGATTATAAATTAGGTCAAGTTTTTTGTAAGTTTGTTAATTTTTTAAGTGGATTTTCGTAATTAAGTAAAAATATTACTAGAGGAAAATTATAATGCAATAAATGAATAAAAAATCTGAAATCTAAGAGAAAACATACCGTGACCGTTAAACTCTGTTCGGTTGCAACATCATATCTATATTCTTCCTTCCCGTGTCCATAATCCATATCTTAATACTTCTTTTGTAGTCGGCTAATTTAGTAATGATTTTTATTGCTAGAAGGAGGATGTTAAATATTGCAAATTTATTTGTCCAAAAGTTTTTTCAGTTGTAGGTTGGTGGAATGTAGGTTGTAATGAAGATCGTGCGAATCGACCCGAGTTTGTATGTGTATTACCCCGATGCTTTTGACAGATGACAGCCAACCTCCGATAGGAGAGAGCATCTAAATGCTAAACTATTCAATAACGAATTAATATTGGAAACATAAAATAACTAATGTACGGTTGATGCACTGGAACACTTGGCAGGCTGGAATATAAAATAACTAATGCACGGTTGATGCACTGGAACACTTGGCAGGCTGGACTATAAAATAACTAATGCACGTTTGATGCACTCGAACACTTGGCAGGCTGAATTATAAAAAAAATTAAGTACAAAATATTGGCAAATTTATTCAATCTTAGCAATTAATCTCGACTACCGTAATGCTGTCGGCAGTAAAAATCTCGTCAGGTCGCTGTTAAACATGTTAGGCAAACTCTTCATTTAAAAATGATTGGGTATATTTCCATATTGATGACCATCTTTACGTTTTACGAATCTACTCGTTCGTAATAAGTAATAACTATACATACAGACTGGCTAATTGATATAAAAATCTTCACTTCAATACAGAGGAAGAATAGCAAAGAGATCTGTGTGCAGCAATGACTAGACTAGAGTAAAGAAGAAGCTCGCTGAGACATGTACCATGTATAAACAGTTTGGAAGTTTGGTCAGATTACTTAATAGAAAAATATTATGGCTTTAAAAAAAATTATGTAGATCAACAAACGTCGATTATACAAGTTTCATTATACATAAGTATGTGTAGAATTTATAAATCGTTATTTAAAAGTGAATAAAAAATCATCTCATGAAAACACCATATGTTCATGTTTGTACCATTGCATTCCGGAACATCTGACATCAAGGGTTTAGTAGACTGCCCGTATTCTAGTTTTGGATTTGTATGGATATTATTATTTGTCGCTTTTGTTTTGTATTGTAAATATGATTTTTTTTAGTTTTGGCGAAATTTAAACGCAGTTTGGGTAATTTTAAGCTTTATAATTGTTCTCCAATATAAAAAATATGCATATTATTAATTAAATAAATAAGAATATTCATCGACAAACCAATTCTCAATACGGATATTATGATAATGTTAATATTGAATACTATTATTATTAATAAATTAATAAAAAAAATTAAATTGTATTTACCACTTTATTAATATACAAAGATATCAACATGTTTCGAAAGCGGTGCTTTCTTCATCAGGAATATATAGAATAACGCCCTTGAGGTGATTTTACCACGAAAACGGCGCTATAGAAGTAATCCAATTATTATTATTATTAAAGTAGTATTAACAATAACAGTATTTAATATAAAAAGTGAATATCAATTTGTTGAAGTAATTATACGATTATTATACTATTATTATACTTAGAATTAAAGTTTGTAAATAAGCACATAAGTTTATTACGGTTAGTTACGTTTTACTATGAATATGTCTATTTAAAAGGGGTAACAAGATGTTAAACCCCCTTGAGGTGAGTTTAGTCACTAAATGGCGCTATAGAAAAACTGCCATTTTTTATATCATTAAAAATTAACGTTTTACTGTCTGTCCTTGACATTCTCGAAAATTATTGGACTGGTTTCCTGAAAATAGAACAGTTTGTTCTTATTAGTACCAGGGAGGTTTAGAGAGTAGTTTGAATGAAATACAACATGCAAAACTGTTGCTATAACGTTTTAAAATTAGTATGAGAAACATTGAACCCGCCATGTTGTATTGAGGTTAGCCCATAGATATCCCACTATAGTTAGCCATAGATTACATATTCAAAAGAAGAAGGTTTGTTTGGGTAGGATATTTTCAAAATGGAAAACACAAGTAGGTACCTACTTAGGAACTTTATTATTTAGATAAACGTATTTTGAAAAAAATAAATGTTTTAAAATTTTTTCAAATGAAGTTTCCTTATTTCTTTGTTTATAGATAGTTACTATAGCTGTCAAATCAATTTTGGGACCCAAACGACAAGCAAGAATTCACAACTTAATAATATAACTTTATTCCAAAAACAAAAACAAAAAAATCCCGAGCAAGGCCGGGTACACATCGGGTAGTAGAATATAAAATTATGTACGGTAAAGCTCATACTTGTTTTGACATTTGACATTCTGACCTCAAAACCTAACGGCTTATAGATTTGGAGCGTTTTGGCGGCCTAGAAAAAAAATAATACTGGTATTTAAATTAGAATATTCAATATATCCTTCCGGAATCTGGGGATTTGCTACCGAAAAATAATTTCAGAGATCCAAGTCATTCAAAATAGAGCCCTACGTAATATCTTTAGTGTGCCATGGGACACACACGTCAAAGACATATACAGGAACTCCCAAATATTTCCGTTTAACACCATTCCCACCTGTGAAATTACAAATACTATCTTGCATGTAATTCAACACTCGGCACATACTAACACCACACTCAATTACAATCACCAACACAACACAGGAAACCACAACAAACTACATATCCCAAAAATACACTTAACAAAATATGGAGTAAAATCTTTAGAATATATAGCGTACACACAATACAATAAATTACCCAACGATATTAAAAATGCAAGCCAATGTGAAAGGTCTCAAAGTAAGATGCTTAAACTCTATTATTTGAAAGAATACCTTAAGGATTAATGCTGTGATGTGTCTCTGTAATAAGTATAACTATATAATGTACCAGTGATGTGTTTCTTTATAATAAGTGTCTCTGTACACTTATATTATAATGTACCAGTGATGTGTTTCTTTAAAATAAGTGTCTCTGTACACTTATATTATAATGTACCAGTGATGTGTTTCTTTATAATAAGTATCTCTGTACACTTATATTATAATGTACCAGTGATGTGTTTCTTTATAATAAGTATCTCTGTACACTTATATTATAATGTACCAGTGATGTGTTTCTTTATAATAAGTATCTCTGTACACTTATATTATAATGTACCAGTGATGTGTTTCTTTATAATGAGTGTCTCTGTACACTTATATTATAAATACCAGTGATATGTCTTTATTACAAATGCAAATTATGTGATGTAAATGTTGTTAATGTACTGTGAATGTTAATTAAGTATGTTTGTTTCTAAAAACTGTACTGCAGGTTCTGCATGTGATCCCACAATGAGTTTCTTAACTCTTAGGAATACAATGAATATATTATTATTGTATACTTTTTAATAAATAAAAAAAAGAACGTCAGCATAGATTATATATATATATATATATATATTTTTTTTTAAATATATGGTGTTCATACCGATTAAATTACTTTAGCTGTGTTTATGTCGAGATCAGTAGAATGTAGGCACTTCCCACTGATATGCCATAGTGAGTCCCACTGTCTCTGGACACTTGGGACTTTATTACGTAATATTTAAGTGCCGAAAACAAATAATACAATTATTATAGTTTGTTTTGTCTGGTAGAAAACAAATAATACAACAATTAAAGTTTGTTTTGTCTGGTAGAAAACAAATAATTACAATTATTATAGTTTATTTGGCTGGTAGAAAACAAATAATACAATTATTATAGTTTGTTTTGTCTGGTAGAAAAAATTACATAATTATTATAGTTTGTTTTGTCTGGTAGAAAACAAATAATACAATTATCATATCATTGAAGAAAATAATACTAACAAACCTAAATGAAAGATGAAATCGGACAAAAGGACAGAAACTAAAAATATTTCAGTCGCATCTGGGACTCGAACCCAGGTCCTCTGCCTATCCGGGGCAACGCTCAACCGACTTAGCTAATGAGACAAATTGAATTTGTGTCATCTTCACCGATATCATATCTCAAATTCAAGGTTTGTGAATATTACTTTCCATTTCTCATATTATTGGCAGTTATTTTTATTATGTTTACAAAGTTCTACCCGAACTCAATTGCAAACTTAAACAGTGTCTCGGATTTACATCCGACTTTTTCGAATTCTTTAGACTTTTTGATAAAAGTCTAAAGAATTCAATTTTTAATTTTTAATTATTTTTATTGAGATTTAAAAACCTCATTAAAACCTCATATAAATAAAAAGTCGGATGTAAATCCGAGACACTGTTTAAGTTTGCAGTGAGGTTCGAGAGCCAAGGCACAGCCTGGCAACTGCCAATATGGTCATGGAGAGTAATGTTCACAGGCAAACGAATTTGAAATGCTGTTATCGATAACACAAGTAATTTTCGTGGTCGACACTTCATCTGATAATGCAATTTCCCGATTCATCTTAGGTTTGTTATTTTCTTCAATGTTGATATGATAATATACATTTGTTTACCAGATAAACTGTAATAATATATTATTTTTTTCTACAAGAAAGAATTTATTCATTTTTCATAGTCTCCATAAAACAATAAGGAACTCCAGTCCATTTTTTTTTATCAACAATGACGTGATCAAACGTATATACCAGTATATTTCGTTTTTTTCTAATGTTAGTTATAGTTAAAATACTTCTGAGGTTAGAATGTCAAATGTCAAAACAAGGATGAGTTTTGCCGTACATAATTTTATATTCTACTCATAGTAAACCATAACTAAACAAAAGTAATAAAATGATGTACCTTTTTAGAAACTTTAACTCAAAGAATAATAATAGTATTGAGCATTAACATTATCATAATATTCGTATTGATAATTGGTTTGATCATGAATACTCTAATTGTTGTCATAATATTGAACAACAATTATAGAATAAAACAATAACTTTGTTTACATCACTTTTATTTATACTTTTGCCGACCGGGTTTCGCTACTACCGTAGCTTCTTCAGGGCAGTATACAACTACTGTATATAAGTTGTATACTGCCTGAAGAATGAATAAAAAATTGAAATTTAGAAAAAAAAACATTTTCAGCTAAGACAATATCAATAAAGTTGTAGTATTCAATCTTAGCACTCTAGCTTACTCAAAAGTCACGAGCCGCCACTGCCTGTGTGATAATTGTAACAAACTAAATATGTAAAAGCCCATACATAATACAATAAATAAATAAATTTTCCGTGGATTCCGTGGGTCAAAATGAACTCCGATCCGTGAAGCTCCTTTTTTGTTCCTGCCACGGACCCCCTGCAAATCTATATGGACCCCCGGGGATCCGTAGGGACCACTTTGGGAACTTATAATCTATACAATATCAAGGCAAGTCTAGCGCTGTGTCTAGGTATTATCTCTGGATATTGGCACAACTGCGACTGTGAATGAGAAATTCTCCGCTTCAGGTTAAAACTTTAAAATGTTTGCAACAAACCAACCGACGAGACAAGGCGTTGTTGGAGAGAATAGGAGATATTCCCCCGTCTCACGCTCCAGACAGTTTACGTAATATTCATAATAACAGTCAGCAAGTATTTGGTAATATCGCGCATGTTTTTTTGATTTCAATAACATAACGTTATGCCGAAGCTCTTGGGTGTCACGGACACGCCGCCGCGGCCGTCTGGAGGTCCCGAGTTTCACATAATAACAAGCGAAAGGTGTATACAGTAACAGTTGTAAGTACATATAACCAAGCATCCGTTGAATCCGACTAAATGGAGCATTGCGCACAGTGCGCAGGTAAGATCAGGTGATACGAAACAGCGGAGAGGATAGAAACTCACAGAGGGTGTGACAAGGTTTTCGTCACGTGGGATTATAGACCGACAACTTGTAATTTCTTAGATAAATTATGAAATATGCCTAGTATAGAGATCATTTCTATCTAACAAGTACTGCGGCGCTCTGGCCTTATTACTATTACAATCTCATGGTTTGATTTACTTGACTGAATTTATGTTCCGTTATTTGTGCTCTTTGGGAAAAGATCTTAACTGAATTAAAAACCCTAACCGAGGAAAGGAAAAAGGACAAACATTTGATTATTTAACAATTACAAATTACTAAAATTACTTTTCTACTTACTGAATAAAATATATTTAATATGTTATTAATTATTTGGTGCATCCTCTTCGGGCCGCATCCCTGAGTTTCGTCATCGGCTCATAAAGCTGAGTGATACGTAACTCAATCTTATCAATATTGCTCAGAAACGTTATCTTTTTTTTAGTACTCAATTTTAAACGCTTTTTTTACCTCATAGCACCAACCAGTACCTATCAAACACATATACAAAATCCCTTTATAATTAATTATTATACTTTTTCTAGACATATTTATTATATCGCCATACTATGTCAATACTAGCTTTTTTCTCTTCTATTTTTGTATAATGGCACTTAATATGAACTAAACTTGTCAATTTGACTGTCCTAAAACGGGATTTGTTCCTAGTTGGGCAGTCAAAGCTTTCGGAAATGTTGTTAAATAATGTCTGTTTCAAATAAATAAATATTATTATTATTAGAAATTGGTCAAAAATCGCAAAAATACTTTTTTAGTAATTTGAAAACTGAAATATAACTTGAAAAATCCAGTGGAATGATTCCGATTCTACATATTTGTAAAAAGCATTAACTTTGTGGCTCGCCATAATTTACAATAAAAAAAACACATAAATTTGTTGTACACCACTTTTATTTTATTAAAACTCTACCGGTTTCGGAAGCACCCTTCCTTCATCAGGAGAATATTATAACTTATTATAACCAGTATATTATAACCAGTTATAATATTCTCCTGATGAAGGAAGGGTGCTTCCGAAACCGGTAGAGTTTTAATAAAATAAAAGTGGTCTACAACAAATTTATGTGTTTTTTATTGATTCCGATTCTTTTTAAGGATAAGGTATTATCCTTATCCTTATGCTTGATTGAATATCTCCTTGATAGCTGCGGGTATCTTTAAAATTATTTAGATGCTACTATTATATTAAGTCCATCCCCACTGTGACAAAACTGTACTACTTTTTTTATTGCTCAATTTGTTTATTACTTGTTGATATTTTTATAATATTATTTAAATCGTTATAATGTAATTGGAGTTTAGTATCTTTGTAACGAAACTGTTATTCTGTTTTCATATATTTTTTTAATATATTTTTTTTAATTTCTGTACATTGATCACAATATGCATGCACCTATATTGTTCTATTATTGCGCTACATTTGTATGATGATTGTTATTTATTGTTGTATTATATAATATTGTTGAACTAATCTGCTGCTGACAAGCTACTTGCCGTGGCTTAGCGGGTACAAGTTCCCATTGTATGTAATTAATATTGTAAAAAAAAACATTTTAATTAACTGCAATCCCTGTTACATGTCAATAATAATAATAATAATAAATATTCCGGTATTTGGGGAGGTTAGCACCGTCCCACACATTCCATATACTAAGCAAACATACTACACTGGTTTATAAAATAAATTGGGAGTTGCGGTTTAATTATCACAGGAATATTAAAAATTACAGGTGCATCACACATACTCTGCACGTGTTGTTTATTATATTTTTTATAATTTAAATCACTTTCATCTGATATTTTGGACTTTTGGTATAGGTATCTTACAAATACTGCAATTTCATTAATTCGGTTCAATTCAATTGACTCACCAATAATGTTTAATGTCAATAAATACTTACGATAATAAGAGTTTTTATCTTTGTTAAAACTACGCAAATACCAATATTTGAAAAAAAAGAGATTAAAAAAATGTTTTAATAATCACTTTGTTACATATATACGTATATATTTGTTAATATATACGTATTCTGTATATTCCTGATGAGGAAATAAAGTGGTGATTACAAGTAATTTTTAATTCACTTATCAATAATGACGCCACAAAGTGAATACCGATCTTTTGAAAAATTATTAAAAATATATCATTCGCTGAATGACGGCTGTCATTCGAGAGAGCCGGAACAACAGTTAAGCAAAAAGTGTTTAGGCATAAGGATAACGACAATGCCTTAATAACCGGAATCAGGCCCCAGGGAACAATTGACGTAAGACGCAGCACATCGCGGCTTCGAAAGTTGCTCCGCTGGTGCGAATGCAATTCTGGTTGAGGATTCGGGCTGTATGGACTGCAAAACAGGGTGAAGATAACCTTGATGAACGCAAACCTCCGATAGGAGCAAAAGATTCCGTGTAATGTAAACATGTTCCACTGTATCACGCCTCGGTACTGTTTGTTTGAGCTAATCTTGTACTCCACGTTTACTCGTATATCACGATTATATATGTAAAAGCCCGTAGGTATAATAATAATAATAATAATCGGATGATTTTTATAGCGCCGTTTTTGTGAAAAATCACCTCAAGGGCGCTGTACAAATCTTACTTCCTATTCTTACATTATTCCTATATTAAATCAATGACATTTTTTTTGGACACTATCATTACACAGTATCTATAGACCATATAAAGAGATGCAGTTAGATTATCAAATTTAAATACGGCTTGGTCTAAGTTTTCATACATGTCTAGTGGTTTTAATAAAATCCAATATGTAAAACTGTTGCTATAATGTTTTAAAATTAATATGAAAAACATTGAACCCGCCATGTTGTATTGAGGTTAGCCCATAGATATACCACTCTGGTTAGCCGCAGATTACATATTAAAAAGAAGAAGGTTGTTTTGGATTAAAAAAAATCAAAATTGAAAACAAAAGCAGGTATATTAAGAACTTTTTATTAAATATACATTGAAAAATATATTTTTTTAATGAAATAAATTTTTCAAATAATTGTTTTTTGTTTATTTGTTTAGAGATATTAGATCGCTGTCAAATCAATGATGGCACCCAAACGACAAACTAGAATTCACAACTTCCTAAAAAAAATCCCGAGCACATCAGCCAGTAATAAATAAATATCGAACTGAATTGAAATAAAATAGAAAAAGCTTTATCATTCAATCTGAGGTCAGACATTTAAAGGGCAAATAAAAACATATGTTTTCAGAAAAGGCTGCCTTACACAGATCACAGACCAAAGTAAAGCGCCCTCGAGGAGATTTAATCCCTGAACGTCCCAAAATAAAGTTAGTTATTTACTTTATTTATTTACGCCCATTACAGGGTTTTATTTATTTATTTGAAACACACATCATTAAACAATAAAATGTAAAAAAGCCTTGACTGCCCTACTGGAAACAAATCCCGTTTTAGAACAGTCAAATTGACAAGTTTAGTTCTAAGTGCCATTATACGAGTACAAAAATAGAAGGGAAAAAAACTAGTATTGACTGGTAATATAATAATATTTAGTACAAAGAGATGTGAAGAATAGTATATACATACTTATGAAGAGATGAGAAAACAAATATTATAGAGTAAACAATTATGTATATGTGTTTGATAGGTACTGGTTGGTGCTATGAGGAAAAAATGCATTTAAAATTAAGTAATAAAAAAAAGATAATATTATTGATAAGATTGAGTTACGTATCACTCACCTTTATGAGCCGACAACGAAACTCGGGGACGCAGCCCGAAGGGGGCGCAGCAAATAGTTAATAACGTATTTTATTCATTACGTACAAAAAGTAACTTTAGCTTTTTTTATGACCAAATGTTGTCCTTGTTCCTTTCCTTAGTTAGGGTTAGTTAAGATCTTTTCCCAGAGAGCACAAATAATGTAACATTAATTCAGTCGAGTAAATCAAACCATGAGATGGTAATATTAATAAGGCCTAAGCGCCACTAATGTATACATGGACATAATATTAAAGGTACTTATACAAATTGTGAAATTGTTTTCGATATGACTTTTCGCCAATGACATATACAATGTTTTTACAGTATTGATATTATTGAGGTCACGTGATACTCTTAAAATAAAGCCCAACAGTTTCAAAGGTTTTTTGGACATTGTTTCTATATGTTTAATAAAATTGAGTTTCTTATCAAACCTATTTATTGCACACGTGTAGATTGTAGACAGACTATAAAACCGGAAAAGGTTTATCTTCGGACGGCAAAATGTAAAGCACAAACAGTGCCATCTTGACAAATGTCCGAATAAAGCCGCATATTTTGTCGAGGCGTTCAACCGAGATGCTAAACAAATAATCACCACTCTGTTTCAGGTGAAATTGTATCAATAATTCAACTTCCCACCTTCCCACTTCAAAGGGTTTATTTTCATGTACTTATTATTGTTTTATGTGTCATGTATCATTCATCTACTATCTTACAATTATTTTATTTATTAAACTTTTGTACATATTTTTATAACTATTGTAAGTATATTGAATGTATGGAATGTGTGGGACTGCACTAACGTCCCCACATACCGAAATAAACATTTATTATTATTATTTCTTCAAACGATTGGTATTCGCTTTGTGGCGTTATTATTAATAAATGTATTTAAAAATATACTTAAAAAACAACTTCACAAAAACGGCTCCATAAAAATGATCAAAATATTATGTAATATTTTGTCAAGAATGCTTATGTTATATGTTTGTACTGTAATTGCATTAATGGAGTTTTTATTATTATCTTTTTTTTATTTTAACCGTTTTAGTGCTATGCTTATTTTGCAAGTGTGTATATAAATTGCTACAGATATTCTGTGTTTTTAAATAAAATAAGTATGGTATTCAATAAAAATGCAATGACTTGGCCAAATATCAATCAATTTTAATGATTTTTTTAAGTATACAAGTAAAGAACGAAATTTTACCAATATTATAGTTCTAATAAAAAAACTACACATTCAAAACTACAAAAATAATAAAAAATATAAGATTATTTCACTTCACAATTGTGTTTTCCCGCGCAAAGTCCATGTAGTCCCTTTTTACAGAGAGCGCATATGAGATTGGATCGCCTTATCTCCTTTGCTTTGCTGCACACATTCATTTATGGGAACAAAGGTCTCATCGTCCGTAGTTCCGCTGTCATTTGATACATTACTATCATCCGCAATAGAACTAACTTCTGACATGGTGAAAAATATCGATTCACTTTAGGGTGCATTTATTTTAACAGGATAAACGATGAATACAGTTATCAACACACGCGCCAAAAGTAATATACCACGCTCAAATTGAACACGTGCTCTCGCGAGGACGCCAAGAAGCACTGAAAATCGAAGCGATATAGCGCTGCTTAGCAATTTACGTAACTAAAGCTCACAGCGCGATGGCGCTAGGTAGCACTCTAACGGTTAATATAAATTAAATTTAATACTGTTATTATTAAGTTCTGCAAGTATTTTAGTTTTTATTATTGTGGCAGCTGTTTCGGCGTGCAAGACCACTTTCAAACTGTGGTTGGGCCACATTGCGACGGCTTACTTATATGATTTTATTTACTCCCACCCAATTTTGATTTGGACGGTGTTTAAAATGATTTATTACCGGTAAAACAAACTTAGTAAGAAAATAATTAAAAATTCTCTATTCTGTGTATCACTTACATTTATAACGTGTTGTCCCCGTATTAAATAACAACATTTTCTTCGTTGATTTGTAATGATGTGAATGCTACTGACTTTTTATATAAATGTGTTATATTTAGTGGCGGCTCGTGATCAATGGTTATATCGTTTGGGTCGTGTGAACATATTGAGTAGTGGGGAATAAATAACTTTCCTTACTTTATTTGCGTATTATCCACGTGTATTTTCTATATGTGCCTTAGTGATAAAATTGTTAAATTATCCCGCTGATAAACTGCTCTGACAGTTGTTTTGCAACGTGTGTTTCAAATAAATATTATAATTATTATTAGTTAAGTGGGTTTTTATTAATAATAAAGAATAAATGAAAAAAATAAAGAATCGATTATTAATTTGTTATGAGATGTGAACAATGGTGTTACCATTGTAAGTGTATTTAATCGAGAGCATCGGTAGTAAGAGAATATTTTATAATTAGACAAAACAGTTTGTAAAACAAATGACAATAGATAAGTGTAGTGTGGACGCAGACACAAACTAGAGTAGTGAGCCACCTGTAGCCTGTAGGAGCTCGCTGTACAGACGGAATACAAACCGTAGAATAAATAAAATTGCATAATAGAATAATAATAATAATAATGAGACAAGAAAAAAATCGTCTGGCGAAAATTTAAAAATTGGGCCAACGGAGTTGCAAAACTCAACCACTCGCTCGCGGTGATCGATGATCACAGTCTCATCGCCTCGTGGGTACGCGCCGCCCGGGGGGGGGCGCTTAGAATGTGCGGCTAGACTCAGTCTAGACGGTTGGGGCAACGACCTGCGGAACGGCGCTTGCTCAACTTTTGTGATTTTGCTGTTTTTTTTAATCCTATGAAGGGGTTTTGCAATTTGGAGCTTCTCAAACGGTTTCATTTCTATCGAAATAATAAAATATTAAATTCATATAAATGATATCGTGTTAGGACGATATTTTCATTTGGTTTAATAACTTAATTATAAATATGTTAATATGTCGTGAATTACTATTTTTAAATGGTTTTTTTTCTACTTTTATGACATAAATAGTGGCATATTTATACTATATATTATTATATACTGCTGATAATTAATGACTAAATAAACTGTGTACATAAATGACGTGGAAATTGAACTAACCTTTATTTTTAATTAATCTCTCCACCACCGTCGCGTTGACGGGAAAGTTCTGGAAAGTTCGTAGAAGTCAAGGGTCCAATATGAATTCTGTAATAAAATTGAAAAACAAGTTAACATTAGGATAACGAGGCAGGAATCTATATAAAATTCAATACAATAATAGTCGGGTTATTCATCTTTAGCGTCCCGAACACAGTCGTTGTTCATTTTCATATCACTATATACCAGTGGGGGGGCGAAGCGGCTCGGTTTAGTGAGCCGGATCACTAAACCAGCTCTCTGTAAAGACAATCCACATGAAAACTGGACGAAAAAAGTATCGTGTAAGAGCGTCTTAAGGACGTCTTTAGAATGGCCAAGGGAGCGAGGGTGAGGGCATGGTGTGGGGGGACCCGAACCGTCGTCCAATGGAGCCGGATCACCAAACCGGTACACTACAAAGAGCTGATTTTGTGATACGGCTCACTAAACCGATCCGCTTCGCCCACCACTACTATATACACATACATCTGTGTGAGAGATGTCGAAGTGATTTCATAAAAAAATATTTCATGGGTATGACATTCTTTTGTAGAAATCTGCTAAAGTCGGTATTGATAATTCAACGTAAACGGGGCCAGTGGCTGATAATCATTCTTCATGTACAGTGCGCACGAGCGACAATATTGCTACTTACGTGAATACAGTATGTACGTAATTATGACAATGTTTACATATAAAAAGATGGATATATTAACTACCAATCTTTTGACACCATAAAATTTTAAATGATTAGTCAAAAACATAGGTTTTTATTAAGAACTTCATCTTAAAAAATCCGTCGCGCACTGACAGTACGGACGTCACAATCCCAATCCTTAATGAATAGATAATACATTTTATGAGTTTTTTTTTAAAGAGAAAATAAAAATATATCCACATATACCTATATAGTGCACTTTCATAAGATGCTAATGGTAGAATTATTCCCCAGTGTTTAGATGTAAATTTGTGGTTTAATGGTACTTTTTAAAACACTTATTACGTTATTTAGAAGTAAAATATACGACCAAATCGAACAGAATTTGAACGGATGAAAAACGTGCTATTAATTATATAACCCCTCCAAGTATTCAAAAAATTGAAATACAATAAATTAAAAAGAGCAAAGAAATTTGCATTTCGTTTCCGAGTAGAAGACACTTAGCATTGCTCTGGAGAGAAGCAATCATTCAGAATGGAATTCATATTCTTTATTGTATTCAAGTTTAATTCATGGAACTCCGTTATAAATTAAAGCTTTTTTTACAATAACTGCATATTTAATTTTTTAAATTGTTTATTTATAAAAAAAAGTTCTGAAAACGAATTAAAAATTACTTTGTAATCACCACTTTATTAATATATACATTACAACATGTTTCGAAGGCGATGCTGTCCTCATCAGGAATATACAGAAAACTAAAAAATAATAATATCAAGTATAGACAGATGATAAACATGAAAATAAATTAAAGAGATTACTATTAAAAAATATATATTTGATTATTAATTATATTTAATGGACTATTAACACTTTTTTCTAATTCCTAAAATTTCAAATTTGTAAACCAGTTGTGTTTGATTGTAAAATTTTTTACTCTTCATCTCTATTATGATGATTGGTTTCCAAAATATGATTGGCAAATTCAGAATAATTATTATTACTTAAGCACCTTAGTTAAAGTTCTGATAGTTCATTATTTTTAATGGCGAGCTAATTCTTTTTTGTTTTGTTTTAATAAATAAACCTTTTTTTAAATTAAATATGTACTTAGCTATAATGAAAAATTAAATACCTTTTTCATTTTAAATAAATTACATTTCTTTAACCTCCTCCCATTCCTTTCCCACCTCGTCGGCGTTCAAGGCCAGTTTCAAACTGTGGTTAATCCACATTGCGATGACTTATTTATATGATTTTATTTGCTCCCCCCCCCCCCACCATTCTAATTTGGACGGGGTTTTTTTAAATGATTTATTATCGGTAAAACCGATATAGTTGGAAAATAATTAAAATTTTCTATTCTGTGAGGTTTTTACATTTATAGTGTGTTTCCCCGTATTTAAATGACAATGTTTTCTTAATTTATTTATTTTAATGTGTTATATTGTTTTGATAATGTGAACATACTGAGAAGCGGTGAATACGTAATTTTCCTTCCTATATTAATTAATGTTATATTAGGATCATTCGTCCGTTTATTAATTTTTAATTGTTCAAGTAAATTTAATCTAAGACCCTTTCTTTCTATGTGTGAGGGTTTACCCTCGTTGTTGTCAAGAGGGACGTGATTATTCACTAACAAATGTTCTGCGAATTTTGAAGAAGTGCTTTTATTTTTATAACGTCGTATGTGTTCTTTGTATCTAGTTGAGAAAGCCCTTCCCGTCTGCCCGATATAGATAAAAATTAAATGGAGTTGTACGAATTTAACACAAAAACAATTAATAATATACGAGTATTATCTGTATATTGGCTGATGATTGTGTAAGTTTAATACTATGCATCTGCATGGTAACCGAATAAAACAGAATATAATAGGTTAGGTGAGTTTAGGTTTATTGCTTGTCTGTAGTTTTTCTTCACTGTTCTATTTTGTCATGGGATCGCATACGCAGACTGAATCTGAATTTATGGTGGATACGTCTACACAGTTTGAGAGACAATCGCCACCCCCTCCCGCTGTCTGCATGTCTAGCTGCTAGCTGTTGTTTGGTTGGTTGGTTGCTTGTCGGGCCGGTTGCATAACGTCATGAAAACTTACAAGTGGCCGGGGCTTGCATCACACCTCACACCACCTCGTTCCTGCTCCCTGCTCACTGTTCCTCGTCCCTCACTAGTTGTGCAACTGCCCTGAGCATTGAGCTCTGAGGGACCACATCCGCGACTCTCTCTCTCACTCTCATCATCTCACCTTTACCTAGGGATTTTTAAATTTTTTGTTTATATTTTACTTTAGTACAAAAAACAGGCAATATGCCCAAAACTTACATACATGTTTATATGGCAATAATAAGTATTAAGTACAATACACAACAACAAACATTATCTCGCAAAAATGATTAGAAGAATGAAAAAGAAGTGAAAGGTCGAAAAGACATACGAGTATATTTTTAAAATTTTATTTTTTATTTTATTTATTTATTAGAAACACAAACAAAACATTTACATAAAAGCATCATACAAAATATATACAATCGGCGTAATCCCTAATTAATGTGTTCACAACATGTGTGGTGTACGCAATAAAGTTTATGGATTATTTAGTTACAAATAACAATGTTTATTTAACCATCAAAAAGAGGTTCGATGATTTTACTTACTTTAAATATAATTTTATATTTTAATTTTATTTATGAAGACATAAAGAAGTCATCAGATATGGTTTTTTGTATTGAGATTTTAAATGGATTTATAGAATTTGAGAAAATGTCAATGTTGTGATGTTTGCTTATTTCATTCTTCAATCTTGACGTTTTTGGTATAAAATTATGATATCCCGTATTATTCAGGTGTATGTCCAGAACAAATCAAAATTTCTTGTACATCTGGGTCTAATAGTGTGATCTTTCTCACTAAGTTACTATCAACTAGATTATTAACAATTTTGAAAAACATAGTCAAATGAATTAATTTTCTTCTTTTGTGAAGGCTCTCAAATTTTAAATAGTTAAGTATCTGCTGGAAGCCTTTTAGTAGATGGTAAAATCCCGATCGATGTGACAAGGTACGTACGAATTTCTTCTGAACGGATTAAATTCTATTTATATGTGTCGTGTAATGTGGAGACCAAACAATTGGTCCGTATTCCAGGACGCTACGAACCAGTGAATTGTAGAGAATTATGAGGCTAATTGGTTTTTTGAAAAGCTTAGTGGCACGCATCCAAACATCTTGTTCGCCTTACATACTGTTTATTCTATATATTGGTTGAAAATCAATTTATTGTCAAAGTGGATTCCGAGGTCTTTGATTAATGCAGTTTTTTTCTAATCTTCTATCGTGTATACTGCAGGAGAAATCAAGCTCTCTAATTTTCTAATAAGTGCAGGGAATTGCTTTGCACCTACCTATGTTTAATTCCATCTCATTTTCTTCGCACCACAAAGAAACAATGTCTAGATCCTTTTGTAATATTTTACAGTCTTCTTCTGATTTGACGGCTTTGTAAAGTTTCAAATCATCGGCGTAAAGCGAAAATTTTGCATTGAATTCGAAATGTTAAGTCATTAATGAAAGTTAGAAATAGCAAGGGTCCGAGATGAGACCCTTGTGGAACCCCTGATGGGAGAGTGATAGAAGAAGAGTTGAATCCGTTGATTGTTACTAATTGACTTCCATATGATACATAGGATTCTAGCCATTGGAGAAGATTCCCATGGATGCCAATGTCATCTAATTTTTTTAACAGTAGTGGGTGAGTTGTCAAAAACAAACCACTGATCCAAAATGGCTGATATTGCTAACACATGATAAACATATGTGTAACAACATAACAAAAAAAATCGATATTCGAATGTACGCAGCCCGCGAAAAGTCAAAATTCACCTTTTCTTTTGAACACACCTCGTATGTGGTGTACTTTTTCTGTAGAACTTGTTTATCTCATTTCGTGTTGTATCTTTTGTGAAATAAGGAAATCCAGTGAAAAATACAATGACTTTAAAGATATGCGAGTATATTCATATTGATCAGCTAACGTCGATTCTGAATATATAACTTTTATTATGTGTAATTTATACGTTGAATTTATAAAGCGTTATTTAAAAGTGAATAAAAAGTCATCTCATAAAAACACCTTGTAATGTGGTTACATCTGACGTCACGTGCGCATTCTATTTTTGGATTAGTATGGACGTTTTTATTTTTCACTTTTGTTTCGTATTTTAAATAAGTTTTTTTTTGTTTTGGCGAAATCGAAACTTACTTTGGGTGTCTTTAAGCTTTATAATTGTTAAATATAAAAATAAATTAGAGCATTCACGAGCAAACCAATTATCAATACAGATATTATGATAATATTAATGCTCAATAATATCATCATTCTTTGAGTTGAAGTTTCCAAAAAGAAACATAATTCTATTACTTATGTTTAATGATAGTTTACTATGAAAATAATATAAAATTACGTGCTGTAAAGCTCATCCTTGTTTTAACATTTGACATTCTAACCTCAAAACTGATCATAACAGATCAGCCATAGATTTGGAGCGTTTTGGCGAGCTTTTAAAATTATTTTAACTATGAAAACTAGCTTTAGAAAAAAAAAAATTTTGGACTGAAGTTCCTTATTGGATCTTAGTCCGTTAATAAAAAATGGATGAATCTGAGGCAGGTAACTCCGTCTGCCTAAACAACGAAGAGGGGGAAGAGGCCATCTTCAACAACTCTCGCTGACTTCTTCATCTCTTCCACGAAGGAGAAACTTCAACACTTTTGACACTGAATCTGCCAATCTGAAGTAAGTTATCCACTCTTCTCGACACGATATTATTTTTTTGCGTCATTTCGCAATCGGCCAAGCATTATCTCGAAGCCAAGTAATTACCGCCTCCTGGTATCTGCTACTCAAAGCCGTTTGGAGATTGTGAATTTCTCGGCAATCGTGCCATTATTTTTTTAAATTCTGCAACTCTGATCTTGAACTTTAAACAACCATTCAGAATCGAAACGTTGCTTGCAATGGCTTTAACCGTATTTGGTGACCAGTTGTGAAGAGCCAGATACTTCCCAACCTTCCTCTTCGCATCTCTTTTTTATTTGTCTGGATGCAGCACCAATCTTAGGATAAATTCTCCAATTTCCTGTATTTGTGCGCAATATAACGCACCATTTCAAATATCTACATTCTTCACAATAACCCTTTCAAAATATCGAACCGAAGTAATACGTACGACCATAAATTGATGAACGAGTATAAAATAACGAGTATAAAGTATCTTCCTCTTCCTCTCCCCCTTCCATCTTATTTCGTTTTTTTTCTAATAAAACATCTGTACTTAACCACTGGTAGCACAAGAAACTTTGTTGGCTTACTTTTTGTTAAACTTCCTTTGTATATAATAATAATATTTATTTGAAACACACGTTATATAACAAAAATATTTAAAAAGGCTTTGACCGCCCAACTATGAACAAATCCCGTTTTAGCACAGTCAAAATGACAAGTTTAGTTCATATTAATATGCATATACATGAAAGAATATAAAAGAACCTATTAATTAAATAAAAATAAAAAATAATAATAATCAGTTTAAAATATTCAAAATATTGGTATTAACTTTGCGGCGTCATTATTAATAAGTGAATTAAAAATGACTTTGAAATTACCACTTGTTTAATAATAATAATTCTGAATTTGCCAACCATGTTTTGGAAACAAATCATTCTTTTGATAAATACAGGTTCAAAGATTTTACTTACAAATGCAACTGGTTTACAATTAGATAAAATTGAAATTTTTGAAATTATAAAAAGTGTTAATAGTCAATTAAATATAATTAAAAATCAAATATTTTTTTAAATAACTATCTGAATTTATTTTCATATTAATATTTCATATTAAAAATAAAATCTTTTCGTTTTATAATATTTTTTATAATAATTTTTGATTAATTACTTAGCTACTTTAATTAATTTTTGCTTATGTTTATAATTTGTCTATACTTGACAATATTATTTTTTAGTATTCTGTATGTCCTGATGAGGAAACTTCGCTTTTGAAACACGTTGATATGTATATATTAATAAAGTGGTGATTACAAAGTAATTTTCAATTAATTTATTAATATTATAGCTTGGCATTTAATTGTAGATATTTTCGTGTATCTTCCTCGTAAAGTATTAAATAATTTTAAAAGTTTCAAAATAAAATAATATTAGAATGTGATGAAAAATCATCTCCTTTGTATTGACATTTTAAATTCCTTAAACGATCGCAGCGCTTTCAGTTTTTTGTATAATCTTATATGTCAGACTGCAGATACTCAGTTTTGGTACCTACCAAAAGTTGTCGGTTTAGAAAAATAAATTTCAATTAGATAGAGAAATGCTTTTTTTAATTTAATTTAATTTAATTTTTTATTTATATTTTACAAAAGAAAAAATACAATGCAAAAAGTCCCGATAAACTACTTTTTTGTAGTTTGTCTAACGGGAGCATGTTATTCAAACTCAAAATTTATAAATAAGGTTACAAAATATATATATGTGTATATAAAATAAAAATACAAACAGAAAAAATATATGAAAGAAACTTAAAACATAATTATTTTTCAAGAATCTTACTCACAAACATTTTTACAAAAATATTTAGAAAAATAAAATAAAATAAAAACATAAACGACAACGATAAATCATACATAAAACAATATTTCCTTACTATCTAATACAAAAAGCTTATTTCAGCTAGCCAAGTTTTCAATGTATTTATTAATTGTTTAGTTTTAATGTTTTTTTTATTATTATTTTCATTTTTTTATTTCAGCGGGTAACATTCTCGTATTTAAACAGATATGAATCGTGTGACCTAAAGATCTTTCACCATATTTGTTTGTATGCTTAGGAACCATTATTAAAATTGAGACGAGTGTTGTAAATGTGCTCTAGTCTATTTGTATTATATATAGGGTTATTAATGTGCTGAAATATAATTTTGTACCATAGAAGTGATCTTACTGAAAGAATTTTGAGACTCTGATAAAAGTATGGAATATTATGCCTTGGTTCGTATGTGTTTGTAAAATATGGAATAGCCATAGAGGGAGATCGCTGACTTTCTTTTAGAGCCAAGATATAAGATAGTAATTGATGATTTAAATCTAAAACCATGTCCAAAATCGACCTGCGACTATAATATATGGCCTAGATATATCTCTGCAAATCAACTTTTAGATCATTTTCAGTAATTTCGGGTGATCCTCGTGTCCTGACACCCACCGAGAAATTACAAACATCAGCTTCCTCCGTTTCAACGTCTGCTCGTTTTGGTCATGCTTCGCGAAAAAGTGGTCACCGTTTCTTAATAGCGTTCGTAATGCCTTCCTCGTCGCTCGGTAGTTTCCCAATCGGTCATGCGTCGACCGACGTCACTCGTATAAATTACAAGACCACTTTCGATTGGCGGATCTCGCCGCGAGGTCAATGGTCATTTGACCTAGACAAGGATTCTGCACAAGCTAATATGGGTCACTGGTCACTGGTCACTAGATGCTGGACGTATAGCGGAATAGATTGGTGTTCACTAAATGCTTATATACCGCGTATTGCCTATTGCCCATTAGATAGTAGATACTCTTGACTATTCGCAGTATAGGAAGTGTTGCGAGACTGTAGAAACAGAGGTTTTTTTTTTTTTTACTCATTATCATTTAAAGTTCTCTGGGGACTTTTACATACAGATACATCATAATTAAATCACGTAAAAAAATATATATTGAAAACATGTACAAAAGTTAAGTTCCACTTGAAAAGCTACATTTGAAAAAAGAAAAAACTGCACCAAAGCTAAAAAATACACAGGAATATAAAGGAACAGAACCCTTGACTGTGCAGAAACGGGCGGCCCGTTTGATATATTGACCTATCTTAACAAACGGATTGCAATATTAGGAGCACAAACGTCAGGTGGGAATGCTGTCCTTGTTTTACCGGTATTTTAATCGAAGATGCTCCGAGGAACTAGCGTCATTGATCCTTTCGGCCCCGGTGCATAGTCAGGAAACACGCCAAACGCGCGCCCACCATTTTGCACACGGTTGACATTTCTCACACGATAACGAGTCGCTTCTACGACTCGTTTTTTTTTTCAACAGCTCGGCTGTGAAATGATCTGCCGACCTCTTTGTTTCCTCCATCATTTAACATGGGTCTCTTCAAGACCCAAGTTCACTCCTTCCTATCCTCTAAAAGATCCTCCACACAAAAGCATGTGTTTTCGGTTTGAGAATTTGATGGCATAGAAATATCGTATATGATTTAATTAAGTACTGCAAGTAGAACACACCTTGGCCTTTCGTTAACCGAGATTTATTTTTGGTGTCTTTTTATAAGCCTAGAAAAAAATAAAGTATCAGACATTAAAAAAATGTTTAAAGCGCAAAATCTCCTACTTACGAACCCCTTTTCCGATATTGCCGTATAGTTCATTGTGGTAAATTAAGTTTTTTAGAATATGACCGTAAAACATTTTAACCTTCCGGCGGGCGCGCTGAATAATTTCCATTGAGCGAGCGCTTGTCGTAAATTTTACGTCATCAGGTTTTCGCAATGTAAATAGTGTTTTCTTTCGATAAATGTTAGGGGATTGCTGTAAGATTATTAGACCCGAGCGCCGACCAATCGAAGACACCCAGAGCCTTACTAGGCGAGGGGAAATGAGGACCGGGGTTAACTTCTAGTAGGGCTGCGTAAATGCTGAGCGGGGGGGGGGGGGTATCTGTTTACCATTTCACATTATCGCTCCGGTTTAGTCACAACATTTCGAGAGCGCGTGGTGATAGGAGCGCGGGAACTTTCACACGACCCGTCTGTATAAAAAGAAACGATATAAATGAGAAATAAATGGAAAAAATACTTTATTTAATATACTTTACGCTCAATGTAAAATTTACGCTCAACGGAGATTTACAAATATCAGTGAATAATATAAACTTCTGAGCACATCCGGTACGTCTGTAGTTTAGAGAGACACTGACCGTCGAATAGCTCGGAGCTTGACGTTTGTGACTAAGTGGTGAGAGTGGGGGAAGCGATAAAGTGCATTTGTCGTAAATTTTACGACAGCGCCCGCTGGACGGTTAATAATTATGTCTGAGCTTTACAGAATAGAATAAAACACACATTTTCGTGATGTTTTTTTTTGCGTAAATCGAAACATGCGGCCGATGTTAAGCGGGAATCTCAACCTTGTCGCCACCTGCATAAGGAGCGCGTTATTTCGTTGGAATTTTAGCCGGTGGATCGCCTTAAACGCGTATTTTTCAGACTCTTGGTAAAGAGCGAAAGACGCTTAAAAGCGTTTTTTTTTTGTATTTGGACGTCGGGTAACGCAAAAACGTGTTATTGGGTAAAGTAAAAATTAAAGGAGCTAAGATGCATCCACAGAAACACCACTTTTCACAAAAACAGATTTCGTCAAATATGAAGGACTTATAAAAAAATATTAAAGATGGATCAGATAAGCTATATAAAGTCAAACCAGTATTAGATAATGGTAAAGTGCCTCGGAGAGGAATATTATTCTTTAGGGTTTATAATGCGGCAAAATGATAAAATATAGGATTCTCATACGTTATATGGTGTGCGAAAACTCTAAAGGCTACATATGCAATTTCAAAATTTATTGTGCTCAAGGAAGTGACTGGAAGCAATCGAAATTGTTGTGTCACCTTATACTGATTTATGGTGCACTATGTGCACACACTAAACGTAGCTCAATGCAATACTAATTTTTAAAAAAACGCCTTTATTGACCGCGCTTCACACATTTTTAACACTTCATACAGTGAGTTCGACTTATTTAACTCAGTCCCTCATAATTTCAAACCTAAAATTAATAAATAACATTCACACAATACATCTTTCTCTACACAGACTAGATCTTTTCCCCTCCCCTCCCTCCCATCATCCTAACCTCATAGGATAACCTTGTAACTTTTCTTTTTTAATTGAATAATTTAAATACTTAAGTGAAAACATATTGTTAATTCACTTTTTAAATATATTTAACATACATAATAATTATTGTAAACTGTTGGTTTTCCAAATAAAATAAACTTAAAGTGATTTAAATTCTAAAAATTATAATAAACTACACGTGTTAAGTATGTGTGATTCACCTATAATTTGTAATAATACTGTGATATTTTAACCACAAACTCTTTGAAAAATGTATTGTCATTGACATGGAATCGGACCCGCGGTTAAGCAAAATAATACTAAGGATAAGGACATTGTCTTATCCGAATCGGGCCCCTGGCCCTTCAGATCTAATCACTAGAGCCACTTCAAGTACGGGATGATACTCTGTTAATACCATAAAGCCTCATTCAATGTAAATAGAATGGCTAAAGACTGCAAGACGTTGTAGAGGGAGACGCCGTACGCGACTCCCACATCGTGGTCCCGGTGTGTAGTTGAAGTGAAACCGTCCACTTTTCCTGCACAGCTTTCGCATAGAAGGAGGATAGTCACAAACGCACATCAAATTGGTACAAAATATGGCCCTAAGCGGCTCATTCTGTCGATAACCGGAGTAATCCAAGATGGAATGCGGAGTGCACCAACAAACCTATGAATAAACAAGCAAGAAACACAGGAACAAAATATATCCAAAACAGACCGTAACAACGAAACCAGGGTAGTCCCTCCAGAGCAGTGCAAAGCGACTTCCTGCTTCAGACACTCTTCGCAGTGAAGCATTGCACCAGTCACCCGGAGTATCCCCTTAAGAAGAGTGTATCTGGGAGGTGGGGTGAGAAACACCCGAAGACCCTAGGGAGATCCTAGAGGGAATCCGGGAGCGTGCCGCTAGGTCCCGGGATGCAGGTGAAGGTTGACCTGATGATGGCAAACCTCGGAGTCAGATAGCAAAGGGCATTAGCAGAAGAATGGCAAATTTGAAGTTACTGGCCTTGTGGAGATTTCATTAGAACATTATTATTATTAAAAGAGATTCCCAGCGCTACGTTATACAACGAAAATAAAGAAAGTAAAATTTCGAGGTAAGTGTGGTTCCGCGGCCTCTCAGACGGGCGACACCGCGTACAAAGCGTGCCATCCACTGTACGCTGTGGTGAGAACGGAGCGTTCAACTTTACGCAATCGATTGGCGGACACCTTTCCGCTCGGGGCCATCGTCTGGGTCAATGACCGTCTGAGAGAGAGAGCGAGAAGGGGGCAGACCGGCCGGGGTAGACAAAGACGGAGCGCGGTACAGAGGTAGCGAATCATATTAAATGTTTATTATACTTATGTATGTACGAACTTGTTACCGTAGAGATCAGATGTTTCTCCCGCAAGTGCATGGCTGGTGGAGTGGTAGATACTTTCAGTATCGCCCTGCTGAAATACAACCATTCCGAATCTAAACGTTGGAAACGGCTTTAGCCAGGTTTGGGGTTTACATCCTGGATCTAAACTAAAAGGAAAAACTAAAAGGACTAAACTAAAAGGAACCGATGGAATCCAGCGACGGAACCCAGTGATGGAACACTGTTTAGTAGTTCTGTGGCTACTTTATACATATTATTAATTGTTTTTGTGTTTAATTCATAGAACTCCATTTATTTAATTTTTTTTCATTTAATGTTAATCAAATTTAATAATGTTATTATTAAGTTCTGCAAGTATTTTAGTTTTTATTATTGTGACTGCTGTTTCGGCATTCAAGACCATTTTCAAACTGTGGTCAGGCCACATTGCGACGACTTACTTATATGATTTAAAAAATAATTATAAATCTAAATACCTCACAGAAGAGAGAACTTTTAATTTACTAGCTGATGTACCGGGCGTAGCTCGGGTTTTTTTAAAGCTACCCCTACCCCTACCCCTACACCCACCCAGTGATTTCCTCTTATTATGAACGTCAATTGTTAAATATGTCATTAAGAAGTACCAAAAATCTGCTTTAAGAGATGGGAAAAAGGGGGGTGGGGGTGGTTTTTCAAAATCTCGTGTAGAGAGTGACCTTCCTCTTGTTTTGAAGGTCAAGTTTGCACAATTTCATCAAGCTCGGAATAAAACTGTAGATTTGTATAGAAAACAAACACGCCGCCAGCCCGGGACATTTTTCTTTATATGATAGAAGATGTACCCTACATCTGTCTCGACACAGGAATTTCCCAGTGAATCATACTTTCATCAATCTTTTATATATTATCACTAAAAGTGTAGCTTTTTAATGTTCTCAAAAAATATGTATAATTGTAAACATATATATATATATATTTTTTTTTTTCATTAACTCCTCACAGAAGGCACTGAGGAAAATAATTTCCCTCGCGGCCTATTTCATCTTTGGGGATGCTGTGAGGAGGGTCTTTTTAGGGAAGAGAGGAGAGGGGAAGTTCTGGGAAGGAAAAGAGTGTGTGGGATCAGTGTTTACAGGAGTGACCCGCCTGTCTCCCATATTGATCTAAATAGCCAGGTACTCCCAAACCGTCCTATTCCTGATCTCCTGATCGATGACATAGTTCATCCGGCTTCAGGGAGTTGGAATTATGCGGTATTTAAACATGCATGTGAATGAAACAAGATGCGGTCGCAAACACTCGGACGTGTGGCGCTCCGTGATCTCTGCCTGACACGAATGATGGTCAGTTGATTAGATTCATACAATAAAGGAATAATGACACGTGGGGGTACAAACAGAGAAATAATAAAGGTTGACCACATAGGATGTGCTCTGCGAGCTGTGAGGATGTCGACGTCTACCAAATTGCCTCCCAGTGTGCAGTGTGTGTGTGTGTGAGGTAGATGTGTTTAGCCTTTAGCTGTGTGCGGTGTGGCCCGCTGATACAGACAGAATGACACAGTGGCACAGATAAACACATCCAACGAGTCTTCCCTACCACTTGTTTATATTAGTACAGGACCGAATAAGGAACCCACAAACTTAAATATCAGTATATTTCGTTTTTTTTTTTTAAGTTTTCATGGTCAAGATAAATTTCAATTTTTCAAAGACCGCCAAAACCCTCCAAATCTATGACCGGTCGCTGTTGAGGTTAGAATGTCAAATGTCAAAACAAGGATGAGTTCGAAAGTGCATAATTTTATATTCTGTTCATGGTAAACCATAACTAAACAAAAGTAATCAAATTATGTGCCTTTTTAGAAGCTTTAACTCAAAGAATAATAATCGCATTGAGCATTAATATAATCACAATATCCGTACAAGGTACATAATTTTCTCATAAAAAAACACTGGGTTATGTTGGTACCATTGCAATTGGATTCTGTTTTTGGATTAGTATGAAAAATTGTATTATTATAATTTATTATTCATGATCAAACCAATTATCAATACTGATATTACGATAATGTTAATGGTCAATACTATTATTATTCTTTGAGTTAAAGTTTCTAAAAAGGCACATAATTTTATTTCTTACGAATAGTTACGGTTAACCATGAATAGAGTATACAATCATGTAAGGTAAAGCTCATCCTTGTTTTGACATTTGACATTATAATCTCAAAACTGATCAAAACCGGCCGGACATAGATTTGGAGCGTTTTGGCGGGCATTGAAAAATTAAAACTTTGAAAATTATTTTTACTATGAAAACAAAGTTTAGAAAAAAAACACGAAATTATGTATTGTGCCATTCATGGGTGATGAAATAAAGTTATGATCTTGTGTGATAATAATCTTTAAATAGTAATCTTTTAATTTCTATATGAAATATGCACTGGAACTACATATAAAACCTTCAAAATTGCTATTACTGATTTTCAAACTGCACATATTTTCAGACATTTTGGAATATTTCATAGAATTTAAGGATTACAGTTTGAGGATTTTTCCCTTTTGAAACCTTATGCATTTTCCTAACAGCCAGTACAGAATTTACAGATGAATCATTTATGGTATTGCTTGAGTCAGTAACTTGCAAAGTGATGATTAAGGCCATTTTTGAGTGCCTGCCCAATAAGATTTTCATGAGAAGCAATCACTTTGTTATAAACCACGAATTTATAATTATTTTCAATCGATTCAATTTTTTCAATCGTTGTCTACCTCTAATATTTTGTTTTCTTCTTTTTTCTAGTATATACTGTCTCACTGTATTGTTTTCTGTAGCGATTATATATAACCGATAATTCTGTATTATTCTTGTTGTTAATAAAAAATAATCATAAAATATTGAATATCAATTTTTTATTAGAAATTAAAAAATGAATTATTTTTATTATTAATATTAATATAAAAATAAATTTAAAAAAAATATTTGATTATCAATTATATTTAATTCACTAATAACTTAAAGCTAAGATTTATCACTATTGGCTTACAACTAAAATTTATAGCTAGTGGTTTACAACTAAGATTTATAACTAGTGGTTTACAACTAAGATTTATAACTAGTGGTTTACAACTAAGATTTATAAATGCAAGCTTATAGGTAGCAGCCAACTACTGAGACTTATAACTAGTGACTTACATCCATGACTTATAGTGAGCGACATGCAACTAACATTTAGTTGTAAAGCAATAGTTATAAATCTTATTTGTAAGCCAATAGTAATAAATCTTAGCTCTAAGTTGTTAGTGAATTAAATATAATTAGTGATAAAAAAAAAAATTTCGTATCAATATTATTAAGAAATACTTAATTTTATAATGTTATTATTAAGTTCTGTTAATCTTTTAGTTTGTTATTATTATGGGAGCTGTATCGGCGTTCAAAGCCATTAACAAACTGTAGTGGTGCCGCTTGGAGACGACTTACTTATATGATTTTATTTACCCCTAACCTATGTATTTTGAAATGCGCAATTAATATTTTTGGTAAAAACCGATTTACTTAAAATTCTTATTCTATTTACACGAATATTAAACCTAAAAATAAAAAGTTCTGCAAAGTACGAATAATAAACCATTTTTATTTTATTAAAAATTACACAATACATTGTGCATTGTATTCCCAAGAGTTAAGAAACTCATTGTGGGATCAAATGCAGAACCTGCACTACAGTTTTTAGAAACAAACATACTTAAAATACGTGATTAACATTCACAGTACGTTAACAACATTTTTGAAATAAAGACATATCAGTGGTACATTATAATATAAGTGTACAGAGACACTTATTATTAAAAAAAACACATCACCGGTTCATTATATAGTTATACTTATTACAGAGACACAATAATTAATACGATTTTTTTTATTGTATACATATATGTTTTCAGAAGACGTCAAGTCATAGTTCCACAAGCGGACCGCACGCTAACAATACTCGGAGAACTTAATAATAACATAATTAAAATTGCTTTATATTAAATAGAGCTGTACGAATTAAACACAAAAACAATAAATCCACAAGCGGGTTCATGAACCAAAGTTTAATGCGGTGCCAAAATAGAACTGATCGGAGCGGGCCTGTCAGACCAACGCATATAGTCAGATAGGCACAGTTAATGAACGTAGGTCGTACACTATTATAATTCGCACATATACACCGACACCCGCGCCAATACCAACCCACAGGCAATACTCGCTCACGTTTACGACAATTTGCACGCTCCGAAGTACGCACACGGAGCGCACGCGCTAACTCCACTCTGCTCTGGTGACAGACTGAAGGTGAATCCATTGAAGGTTTATTGGTAACAGGGTTATCAAAAAAATTATATTATACAGCGAGAGAAAATAAAGAACAAAAAGTTCAAGCTGATTAATCGATATTGTCATTCTTAATGATACAGTCGTCTAGTTCGTTGATAACCATTGCTATATTGAATTATAGGTAGGCAAATAATTGTAGATATTTATTATTATGTAATCACAAAATATCATTGCCAGAGACCAGAAAATTTCGCGTTTACGATAACACTGATGAGTCTGTTCTACAGGTATTTCAATGGAGCCTGCTCGAAGGAACTAGCTAGCAGCGTTAATCCCTTCCACGCCGGTGCACGTGCGAGAAACTCAACGGACACTAGTGGAACATCCGTTCACGGTTGATGTCGGCTTCATGGGAACGGGTCGATTCACCGACTCGTTTTTGTGTAAATCGGCTCGTATGTCGAACGAGCTACCGGCATCTTTCCTCCAACATTTAATCCGGGCCTCTTCAAAGTTCGCATTAACAAATCCCTTCCTACAGCCCCCCCTTAACCCCCCTCAAAACTTTGCCCAACCGGGTAGTGATATAGTTACCCTGTACGTGCTCCGTACATACAGGGGCGCTCTTGTGAGGTGTCTAAAAAAAATTTTACCGCGAGTTCAGGTATTCTGAATAAGAAAGTAATATTGTACATTCTAAATATTTATTTGTCTATGGTTTGACAAGTTTGAATAGCCATACAATGGAGCGCAGCTAACTTCATGTCGACAACGCCGCGTACTTGTCATTATTTTAGAGATATAAAAAAAAAATTAAAAGGCAAAACAGTAAAATATGCTCCCCCTCTGTTACAAAATAGCACCGTTTTTGCTGAAAAATTTTCCCAAAAATAACTCAAATTTCTCAAGATTCTAGTTCCCCAATACCTTCAGTCTCACAACATTATCCAATTAGGGATGCCATAGTATCACTGGCTCCAGACGGTTGGGAGCAGTTGGGACTCTTGTGCGGTATTCATATAAAAAATAAATAAAAATTACTAAGGCAACACCTAGCTACTGACTTGGGCTTTAAAATAATGTTTTTTCAAATTCAAATGTTTTCTTATATTCGCGTTTGACAGTTCGTTTTAAAGAAACAAGGCAAATCATCAAAATATCAAAAAAAAAAAATTACAATTTTCTGTCTCTGAATTCGATTATGTTTTTATTTGTTTTATTTTATCTAACATCTAATGGTTATTTCGATAAGAAAATTTCAGAACTACAAAAAAATTGTATTTCGATGTATAAAAAATAGTACATAAAATTATCTTAGAATATGATGTAGAACACCGCCGTTTGGTTGAAGTAAAACACATGCACTTGGATCATTGTGCTTTTAGAACTCACTTTTATTTTCTTATGAGCCATCTTCGTGTTGTCAATTATTATCGATCAATTTTTATAGCACAGTTTAGTAATAAAACATACCTCAGGGGTACACTTATCTTTTTTGATACTGATATCTTTTTTTAGACTAGCTAAAGAAAATACTCGTTTTATTCTGCTACACGAACTTATAACAATAAATTCACAACTTGAAGTTGAATTTTGTTAATTGTTTTTGTGTTTAGTTGGTAGAACTCTATTTAATATATATTTTTTAAATTGAATGTAAATCAAATATAATAATGTTATTATTAAGTTCTGCAGGTATTTTTTAGTTTTTATTATTGTGACAGCTGTTTCGGCGTTTGAGGCCATTTTCAAACTGCGGTTAATCCGCATTGTGACGACTTATTTATATGATTTTATTTACTCCCCCCCTCCCATTCTAATTTGGACGGGTTTATAAAAATAATGATTTATTATGGGTAAAATTAGATTTTGTGTTGATTTCAACGAAACTTTGAACACGGTTGGTCACGGGCCAACTAAGAGCCGGTTTTATAATCATCCGTTCGTAACGCTTGATACCATTTATAACTAATATTTGGTCTACCAACCGATTTCACCGTTTTATAAACGTTCGTCAGATTACCGGTCGTTTGACAGCTGTCAGTTGCCCGATGATCGCTTATTTGAAACCGCGCACTATTTTAATTAAAAAGACCAATATATAATTTGCATCTGTGATGCGGCTTCCTCATCGAGCAGTGAAAGTGATGACGAGCGAGTGGCAATTATTCAATACATTTTTAAAAGTTAACTTTTGCAAAAACAATACCCACTTACAAGAAATTCCGCAGATCAATAAAAAAAGCAAAAATGTTATACTCAATGTTGGTATTTATTGATTAATCGTAAAATAATAATCGGTACAGCGTAAATCGTTGCTTCACTAATTGGCACAACCCTGATACAGTTTATACACACATACCTACATCTAGTTATATGTATTATAATGATGTGTGTCTAAACTAGTGAAAAGCAAATATATGTACGAGTATATATATATATGTGTATAACATAGATACTGTTAGTTTCGGTAGACAAATCACACACACAACCGTTATATTAGCTGGCCTAGAGTCTATGTCCGCAGGCCACGGGCACTGAATAGATCATCCCTAGAAGTGAGTTCTCTACAGATATGAAAGAAAACTGACGCCAGCATATCTAGATAAGATTTTTCAATTCCTAGGCCCCAGACAGGCCAAGGAAATCTGATCAATTTCACTCAAGGCCGATTCCACGATATCTCGCGCCCAGTACAGTAGACATGGTCAAAATTGATTTTTTTTTTAAATTAATAAAAATTATAGAAGACATGAGACTTTGACTAACGGGTATTTTTCATTCAAAACCTTATAATAATAAATGTACAGTTAATGTAATGTAGTAAATGTGTGTATATCAAATTAAAATATATGTAACAAACTTAAATCTTTAAAACATAAATATTTCATAATTATTTTTTTTTTAAATAAACAAACAACAACAAAAAATCGTACATAAAATAATATATCCTAATTATCTAATTCAAATAGTTTCTTTCAACTAGACAAGTCTTCAATATATTTATTAACTGTTTTATTTAAAAAAAAAAATTATTTTCAGCTAGTAATATATTTCAGCTAGTAACAGCTAGGAAACATGTGACCTAAACTTCTTTGTCCATATTTGTTTGTATTCTTAGGAACCATTAATCCTTCATTAAAATTGTGACGAGTATTGTAAGTGTGCTCTAGTCTATTTGTATTATATATAGGGTTATTAATGTGCTGATATATAATTGACAGAATTGTACCACAGAATTGCAGGTAGATTACAGATTGCCCTTGAATGAAAGAATTAAATTAATAAATTAAATCTCGTGACACACTCGATCCGATTCTTTTTTTTTACGGAAACATCACACAGGAGACCCTGAGGGAAATAATTTGCCTCAAGGCCTAAATCATCTTTGGGGATGCTGTGTGGAGAGTCTTTTAGAGGATAGGAAGGAGTGAACTTGGGTCTTGAAGAGACCCATGTTGTAGGATGGAGGAAATACAGAGGCCGGCAGATCATTCCACAGCCGAGAGGTTGAACACAAGAACGAGTCGTAGAAGCGACCCGTTCTCATGTGACAAATGTCAACCGTGTGGAAATGTTGGGCACGCGTTTGGCGTGTTTCCCGACTTTGCACCGGTGCCTAAGGGATTAATGACGCTAGTTCATCAGAGCATCTTCCATTAAAATACCAGTAAAACGAGGACAGCATTCCCACCTGACGTATGTGCTCCAAAGATTGCAGTCCGTTTGTTTAGATAGGCGAATCTATCAAATGGACCGCCCGTTTCTGCAAAGAGTCAAGGGTTTTTTTCAGATATTTTGGGACTCCCGACCAGAGGTGGCTGCCAAATTCTACATCGGGGTGCACTTGCGATTTGTACAGGGTCAGCAGTTGTGTACTTTTAAAGTATCTGCGGGCTCTGTACAATACGCCCAGCTTCTGAGAGGCTAACTTTACTCTGGCTTCGATGGAGCCCCCATACCTGAGCTGGTCACTTAAGGTTACACCAAGTATATCAAAGGAGGGCTTGTTGGGAAGATTGCTTCCATTAAAGGAGACTAGATTGTCATTTCGATTCTTAATTTAACACGGAATTAATTCTTCCTTCCTTAGCTTAGGCCTTGCAACCGTATGACTATTTAACGCGCGGCACTATAATTACAGCGCGCATACTATGGGCGTCATCGCTAAGTGGCCGGAGATATTGTGCAGTGTACAAGACTCCATCGTGTAAGGGATACCGATAGGCGACAAAGCCGGCCCTAGCCGCTTTCTACCCCCATGGTAGGTAGAAATAGTCAATTATCAGCAGACAATAAATTATTCCTTTACAAGACGACCATAAGGACGGGCTTTACATACGCTGCTCCCATTTGGGGATACGCAGCTCACAAACACATTAACAAACTACAAACCCTGCAAAATAAAGTCATTCGATTAGCATTGAATGCGCCTAAGTGGATCAGGGTTAATACTCTACATAGTGACACAAACATTCCTCTGATAAAGGATCTTATAGTAACACATTCTGAAAAGTTTTATGCCGGTCTAGACGATCATGAAAACCCATCAATAAACAATAAATAACACTCTCGCTAAATACAGAGAGAACGAAATATTTAAATACAAAAACCAAAATCAATCCTCCGTAAGGAGTGAAAACCTGCCCCTAAAGTTGCAGTAAAGTTATTAAGTTTCAAGTCATCCACTAACCACCAACAAAAAATCTTAAGTAAAAAATCATTAGGTAATCATTTTTAATTACGCTGGATTCATATTATTATTAGGCCCTCAATCAATCCTCCGTAAGGAGTGAAAACCTGCCCCTAAAGTTGCAGTAAAGTTATTAAGTTTCAAGTCATCCACTAACCACCAACAAAAAATCTTAAGTAAAAAATCATTAGGTAATCATTTTTAATTACGCTAGATTCAGTTTATTATACGTTCAGTTTATTTTAGATACGCTGGTTTGACCCATTCCTCGAATAGATATCAAGGTAGCCGCATTGTGTTAAGATCTCATGTAATATCGTAATTAAAGTCTACTCAAATAAACTACCTCGTTTCCATTATCGTCCATTCGTAATCCTAAGTAAAAAGTGATTTAACAATAATGTAATAGTTTTGTGTCATCTGCTATAGCCAGAAGGGAAGAGAAAAAACATAATAAATAACCTCCAATATGTATGTTCTGCCATAATATATATATATTATATTAGGGGAAATTGATTAGATAAATATGCAGATCCTTTCCTTCTGCGGATATTTTCTATATTCCATTAACCTTGACGTGGAATTTCTCAAAAAATGGGTATAGTATATTCATTATCCAAGTAATATTCTGATTAATAGATAAACTATACACAGAAGTAATAAATTCATTTTTTTCTGCATTGAAGATAATATTAACAAATCTCAAATGAAATGTGACATAAAAAAGGCATAGAAAGAAAAAAGGTAACGGTCGAATCTGGGACTCGAACCCTGGACCTATTGGTCTATCCGGGACCTGCGCTCTAGCCAATGGGTGAAATTGATCCAACACTTTAAAATTTCTAAAAATGAATCAATGTCAATAATGTTGTAAAGCAACTCTATGATTTCAACAACGGAAGTCTTCGACTTAAAAATAAAAAATTTAAGTTAAATCTAAGCAAAACCAAATTTATGAATTTATAAAATAAAAGAATAGCGGATACTCCATTGATAACGTTGGATCAAAAATTTTTGAAGGAAGTATCCGGAATGAAATATTAGAGTGTAATTTTAAATTCCAGACTGACTTTCTAACAATATATGTTACAAAGAAAATCGCCAAAAAAATTTACTGCTCGGAAGAAAAGAATATATTTTATCAGTGTAGAATCCTGTAAAACTACATATAATTGTTCCCGATATTAATTATTGTGGCAACATTGTGTTTTTGCCAAAAGAGGAGGATTATAGAAGACTAACCAGTTTCGTAAAACAAAGCCATGAGAAACAAATATTGCAAAATTAAAAACATGTCAAGGTACATAAATGAAACAGTTTTTTTAATGTTTAACGGCCAACAAATTTACGAATTTACGTGAAAACTTAATAAACTCCAACACAAACATGACCACTCTAAAAGAAGAAAAAATTTAAATAAGAATACTTCCCTTTCGAAAGAAGTCAAAATTACAGAACTCATTACTATATAGAGCGATGAAAATCTCCCAAGAAATACCGACCAACATAAAACAAGAGGAAAATGTTTTTACGAAATGTGATACGCGCTCACAGATGAGAATAATTCAAATATTTTTGGAAAAAAAAAACTTTTAGAACATTCTGCTTTTAAATATTTAAAAAAAAAGCTGAAGTCCTTCAAGAAAATACTCTATATGTTATGTTAATTTTACAATAATATTTTTTTTAAGGATTTGAGATTTAAATGTACAGTAACAATTAATTTAAACATTTAACGGGGAGAGGGACGTCGGAGAGTTATTATTTATTAATTCAAAATAATGATAATATTACTGTGCAATACGATAAACCTGATGTTTTTAAAGAGAAAAATATTTATTACGTTTTTTTTATAATTTGCATGGGCTTAGCATTTACCAAAATATAATCAGAAATATTACATATTTCTTACCGTTCAAAGCATGTTTTACAAAAACATTTAAAAAGTTGAATATCCTTAAAAAATGCTGTGAAGGTTTTTCTGTAACTTGTCGATTTGAAAAATTAAAAAAAGAACAGTGTGTAGTTTATTTTTTTCATGAACACTACGTAACATAATTTTTTTTTTTTGTAATGTGAATTACAAATCTTTGGTCATGTTTATTTACAAAAACGATAAAGAATGAAAAATACTTTTCTCCACTTTAAAAATCATATTCGTATTTTAAATATTTTGTAAAACTTACAATGGGACGGTCAGAAAAAGTAATATTTCTGGTTATATTTTGATAGATTCTAAACCTATGTAAATTTATAAAATATTTAATAAATATGTTTCTATTTAAAAACATTATGTTTATCGTATTGCGTAATAATACTATCATTATTTTGAATTAATAAATAATAACTCTCCGACGCCCCTCTCGCCCTTAAAAACATCACGCGCTAAAAATGTTTTTTCGTAAAAATATATTTTAATTGGCGCCATCTGTGAGCACGTACTACACATCGCTTAGCCTTGAGAAAGAAGTGACTAAATAAGTTAAGCGTAATTTAAAAAAATTGTAAATCGTTAAGTTTATTTTGTAATATATAAATGTAATTAAAACCGCAATTTTTTTTAAATATTTATATTAGGACACGGGTAAATTAAAATCATAAAGGAAAACCTAACAGAAAACACAAACTAAGGCAAAGAAGTTTTTGTATTTAAACAATGAGGGAGATTTACAGAGCTCAACAAGGAATATAATAAATCTAACGAAAACAAAGCTGCATTTTTGAAAGAGATAATAAACATGTTATGCATTATAATAAAAGGGGGAAAAAGTCAAAAACAAAAATGATGGATTCTCTCTTGAACCAATTTCATGTATAAAGAAATCTTCTAGGGGTAGGGATAGAGGTAGAGGTAGGGGTAGGTTTAGGGATAGGGGTAGGAGTAACACATCACAACCTCAAAGCCGGCTACTTCAGCTAGTTATGTACCTATTTTTTTGAGATTAATTGTAAATATTATATTTAAAATTAGTAGTTGTTTCAGACTGGTGGGCATGCAATTATAAAGTTTGATTACGTAATACTTAAAGCGTTTTTGCCGGTGTGAGGTGTGAGTTATCAGGATATTCAGGGTTTTATTTGATGAGGATCTGGTTTTTATCGCGGTTGGAGGTTGCATTGGAATATGAAGTTTGTGTTGGAAGAGGTGTAATAATATAGATTTGGCATATACTTGTCTTATTGTCATGACGTCAAGTGTTTTGAAAATTTCACCAGGGTCTGTGTAGAACGGCATTTGAAGGATGCGTTTAATTGTTGCCATTTATATTTTTTCTAACTTATGTCTTGACTATAGAATGACCTAAGAATTGAGTATGAGAAAGGAAGTGCCCTAAAATAATAAATAATGAAATTAAAACAAAGTCCAATGCAGTTTTAGTATTAATATTTTGAAAGGGGTTTTAAGGAGACCTGTCACTCTTATTAAAAATGGAGGTTACGTGTAAAATGTGAATGTTATAACGTTTATCCTCGAGTGAATCAGATGCTAAAGTAATGTTATTGGGAATATCTTCATCTAAATTGTTATATCTCTCTCTCTCTGAAAGAAATAAATTCTGCCCTCGCGCCATGTAACAATCGTGGCAACCCGCCTTACAGCAATACATTTACCTTCATTTTATGCGGAATGAAATAATGCAAAGCCGCACACTGCTTGCAGTGAAGGCACTGAAATAGTTGGACTGCACTGTTCATAATTTTTGCACAATTTTTTTGAAATTAAGACGTAATATTATCACTCTTATCAGTACACTAAAGGTTTTACCCTTTTTATCAATTAACAGTTTTTTTAGTTTCCAACAATACCGCAAGGTTAAAGACAAACTTTAAAACTTTTTTTTTTGGGGTGCCGCTATCTGTGGAGGAGAAATTGAATTGAAGACAATTATTGCACGTTATCTCGAATTAAGACAAATATGAATTAATTGTTTAAACCATTAATTTTTTATTCAATTGTTCACTATTACCCAATACGCTGTAGTGGTGGGCGAAGCGGCTCGGTTTAGTGAGCCGGGTCACTAAATCAGTTCTCTGTAAAGACAATCCACATGAAAACTGTATCGAAACTGACGAAACAAGTATCGTGTAAGAGCGCCTTAAGGGCGTTTCTAGGAGGGCCAAGGGAGCGGGCATGGTGCGGGGAGACGCGAACCGTCGTTCAATCGAGCCGGATCACCGAACCGGTACACTACAAAGAGCTGATTTAGTGATCCGGCTCACTAAACCGAGCCGCTTCGCCCACCACTAATACGCTGTAGCCAAATTACGTATATATTGTCATACAAATTAAATGTTTTAATTTTAATTTTGGAAAATTGTGACAGCAGTTATTGTGAATAGAAAAATCCGTCAGAAAACTGCACACAGCCTTTGATCATAGAGCAATACAAGCCACTGGTGGCTACTTACGGGTAAAATATTTGTAAAGTGACGTATTCCGAAACTCCGTAGCATTGAAGGGGCTATTACTGATACCAATACGATGTGCGCTATAAAATTGGCTATAAAACTGCAGGACCCATTTTTTGTTGTTTTTATTGTCACTATTGTACATAGGTAAGAAATATTTTAAGTTAAATTTATTCATTCTGAATATCGATGGCCTGTCTAGGCAAGTTCGTACGGGCCTTTCACACACTGGTTTGCCCGATACTGACCGAAGCCACCGCGTCGAAAGATTCGACCATCCGGTGTCTTTTCCTAAAATCGGTAAGCTTGACTTTAGAAAAGAACGACCGCATGGTCGAACCTTTTAACGCGGTGCCTTTAGTGAGTATCGGGTAAGCCAGTCGTGTGGACATCAGTTCTCTTCGAATAATCGGTGTAAATCACACTTGTGTGGATTACCTGTTCAGTGAATTAGACAGACTCGAACCAGACGGTAATTGATTCGGTGACAAATAAAAAATCCAAAGGAAATTAGGGTGGTAAACATTGTCTACTGAATGAACCATTTAAACCAAGTCTGGTGACCAGATCTGAATAACCAGGTATTTCCCCACCTTCTTTCTTCCCCATCTCCTTCCTGCCATAGTCTGAATGGTGCGAGATGGTGGAGAGCAGTTGGGACTCTTGTGTGGTATCACATAAAAAACATAGATCGGTTACTTCACAAATTGTCTACATTATAAGCAATTCTCAGATAACCTTAAAGCAGGAACCCATAGAACTTGACATCAATCACCGCCCTTATTATTGACATATTTCATTTTTTACTTATTTATATAAAACGTATGTATTTGTACATATATGTATATATTATATATTTATAGTATGTCTGGAATTAGACGAGCTAATTCTTTAAAAAATCCCCAGGAATTTTGGCGCCGCCCCGGGGTTGGAACCACCCGCTTTGGAAACCGCAAACTACAAAATTTTCCAATTTTCGATAGCCTTATATATAGTCTCCTAACATCGTGTACGTAGAAACATAATATCGGGCCATTTTTTTTCTTTTGATCCTCCATAGCTTATTTAGTTGCGGTTTTCTCTCCTTGTTATTCAATGCCCTTAGTATCCAGTGAAAAACCATGTATATTATGTTATATAATTTTCTCTTGCTGTGTTGTTATTTGTACCTACTTTATTATTTTTTTTTATATGAATACCTCACAAGAGTCCCAACTGCTCCCAACCATCTGGAGCCAGTGAGACTATGGCATTCCCAATTGGGGAATGTTGTGAGGCTGGAGATATTGGGGATGGGAAGGAGAAGGGGAAGAGGAAGGTGGGGAATACCTGGCTATTCAGATCTGGTCACCAAACACGGCGAAAAGCCATTTCAAGCAACGTTTCAATTCTGAATGGTGGTCTTTCACCAGGGTGATACTGAGAGTATCTTCCACTGGAACGTGCGCAAATATACTATATATTATTTTTAAATGAATTAATTGTGAAACAACACAAATTAATTAAATAAAAATTACTTGTGCACGCCGGGATTTGAACCCGCGACCTTCGGATTCGTAGTCGAGAGCCTTACCCCTCGACCATGGAGGCCGTCAATTATATTTGATTATTTACACCGGAAGCTTCTAAATTGTTATATTATAGCTAAAATGTTCATCTAAGGGAGTCTGCTGCTCGTGAATATTTTATGTCGTAGTTTTAATTTGCATATATACATATAAACTATAATAACAAATATACTATGTAGTATATCTCTATCAGTCCGACGTAATCTATCTGATATATTCCTTTTGTACAAAATTATACAAGCATCAATTGATACACCAAACATTTTATCACAAATCAACATTAACACACCAACAAAGAGGATAAAATACATTTTTTTTATATTAAAGCCTATCACACAAATACGGGATATTTCCCTCCTTTACCGCGGATATTAAGAAATTACAATACTATACACTGCTCTAATAATGAATTAGACATTTTAAATGACACAATTAATTAATTTTAAAAAACGTTTTACCACTGATAATGTGATAATGCCCTTTATTAAGTACCAACACAGTGTACCATCAGCAGAGGTGACAATAAGGAGTTAGTTTATACACCTACTTTATAATATGTTTTCGACATTTCACTTCTCTTTCATTCATAATATCATTTTGGAGAGATAATATCTGTTGTTGTTATTGTACTTATTGATTATTATTGCTAAGTAAATATTCATGTATGTAAGTTTTGGGAACATTGCCTGTTTTATGTACTAAAATAAAATAAAATAAAAATAGAATAAATATCTGTTATTATACAATTATGTTAGGGTAGGTTAGTTAGTGTAAAGCGCACTTGAGGTGAACCTTCACAAAACTATGCCATAGAAATTATTAACAACTTTCGACAGACAGCGACAGGGTTAAAAAAAACTGCCCCCTTTCTTCCCTAGCATATACTATACAATCCAGACTATCCCCATTGTCAGATATAACTGTTAAGCAGCATTAGCATTAGCATTGGCATTAGGAGAGGCGTCAACGCTCTGATAGACTGAGAGCAAAGGCAGGCAATTCGGGGAATGAACAATAAATTATGGTAACGTAAACTAAATAATCCGTCCCACCGCGCACAGGTCCCTCCCGTCCCCATTGTCCGGCAACAACTTCCTAAATACTGAAAATGAATATATTTATTCCGAGGGGGAAAGATAGGCAATGCGGTTACAGGTGAATAGATACCGAAGCTCGGGCACTGAATAGTTAACAGGTAATAGCTACAAGTGCCATAGTGGGAGATGCTGTCACAATCGCGCTGGTGAAAGACCCCATTCAAATGCTTCAAATGATTTTAATCGTATTTGGTGACCAGATCTGAATAATAATATTATTTATTTATTTGAAAGACACATTATTTAACAACAAAATGAAAGAAAGCTTTGACTAACCAACTATTAGGAGAGTCAAATTGACAAGTTTAGTTCATATTAAGTGCCATTCTACAAAAATAGAAGGGAAACAAGCTAGTATTGACATAATATGGTATTATAATATATCTAGAAAAAAGGATAATAATTAAGTATAACGATATGTGAAGAACAGTATAGAAAAAAATAATTGTGTATACCAGATAATTTGAGTACAGTATAATAATTAATATAGAATAATAGTTAAGTTCAAAGAGATAAGAAAAAAAAGTATAGAGTAATTGTTTACGTATACCAGATAATTTGAGTATAGGATAATAGTTAAGTACTTATGAAGAGATGAGAAAAACAAATATTATAGGGAAAAAACCGTTTAAAAATGAGTACTGAAAAAATATAATATTATTGAGTAATATTGATAAGATTATTATTTTTAGAGTTACGTATCACTCATCTTTGTGAGCCGACGAAGAAACACAGGGATAGCCAGGTACTTCCCCTACCCCCAAACTTCAATCTCACAATATACCCCAATTGAGGATGCCCACAGGTTCCAGACGGTTGGGAGCTGTTGGGACTCTTGTGTCGTGTTCACGTGAAGAAGTGTGACATTAACTGATTTGAAAGCAAGTTGTTACCGCCATTTCATAAAAGGCCTTTTTACTGCGGATTGCTAACAGACAGGTCAAATAAATAATAAGAAGTATACTCGTGGGAGATCCCATGGAGTATTTTATGCTCCGAAAGCGAGAACTTCTGCTTGCCAGAGCACGCCAATCAACAGAGCAAACTACTCAACAATGCGGTATTGAGTATTTTATTTTAATTTCACTTACAGAGAGTGTAGCGACTATCATTTGACCCATGCCACAAAACAGTTGTAATGACTTGTTATACTTTTCCTATCAACCTTTCACTTATTGCGTGCTTGATACAGAATATCATCTTCAGAATTGTTTAAATGTTTTATTAATTGGTCTATTTGTAATTCCCAATATTTGTCCATGTACATTCTGTACTAGTGGTGGGCGAAGCGGCTCGGTTTAGTGAGCCGGATCACTAAATCAGCTCTTTGTGGTGTACCGGTTCGGTGATCCGGCTCGATTGGACGACGGTTCGCGTCCTCCCGCACCATGCCCTCTCCCTCGCTCCCTTGGCCCTCCTAAAGAAGTCCTGAAGACGCCCTTACACGATAGTTTTTTCGTCCAGTTTTCATGTGGATTGTCTTTACAGAGAGCTGATTTAGTGATCCGGCTCACTAAACCGAGCCGCTTCGCCCACCACTATTTTGTACAATTTCATTTAGTAATGTAAACTACATCTATAATCTCCGTAATATATTGGTGTACAACCATTTAACTTTAACGGAGAACATGAAAAATTAATTACACAAATGACTTTAGTTGTGTTCAGTGACCACATCTGAATGCCATATAGCAATGGCGTACATTGCTCCATGACCAAAGGTATGCTGTGTACCAATATTTTTTCAAGTTCGGGTATGAATCGGGATAATTCTGAAAGAAGAAATTACCGCTTGGCACACTTATCTCTGCAGGCGGTCAAAGAATGAATGAACCAACGAATTTATTAAAATATTTCAATATTTTATTAATATTATTTTATTGTATCGTAAAACAGACGTACCATACCCGGAAATCCGAACGATTACTATTGAATAAGAATTTAATATCAAACTCACTCCCGTTACTTCTGTGTTTTCAGAAACAATATCTGTTGCCGCGGGTTGTGCGTCACTGCTGTATAGTTACCACGCCAAGAAATGCTGTAACTTTTCCGAAGCTATAACACCAGACGACCAGCCACACCCGAGGCTCCTCCTGTGCAACCAGGCACCTACCAGCCTAATACACGTAGCACGGACTGAGGCATGTAAAGGAACTTACTATAATATCGATGCTCCTGAGGTGAGACGGCAAAAAAACTTTCTGTTATTATGTGACAACGCTCCAAATTCTTTAGTGGGTAAGAATTTGAAGAAAACCAATTATAATTTATTTAATCGATCAGGTATTTTTTCAGTGCAGATAATTTAAACAATTAAAAAATAATATAAAGTTCGTCCTAAACTCCAGAGAGAATACATAAAACCACTTGAAATGGGTTCGGCTAAAACTTGGTACATCAGCATCTCGATAGCTCAGTGCCAAAGCAATCAGCTAGTCACCAGCTTAGAGTTCAACTACCGGTCATGGCTTTACCTTTTCTCGTGCGATTTTCTAAAAACTATCGACGAGATCTGAATAGCATACCTCAATCGGTGATGCAATAGTCTTACTGGCAGGAAGACTCTTGAGTGGTGTTTACATTTTTTTTAAATCTGCTTCTAGTTAGATAAATATCCAGTGTTGTGAGAAACGAAATATAGCACTGTAGCCAAGAGAAATATACCACTGTAGTCGAGAGAAATTATTTAAAAAAAAATTGTGATCGGCAAAAATGTAACTGCTTTGAGTAGTTACAGTCAGAACTCACTGGGAAAAGCGGCACGATCAAATCGAATCCGTTGGCCGTGAATACAGTAATGCTTGCAACGGAAAAACGAAAGTCAGAAAATGAAAATGGCTTTAAAAGCTTTCAATTTGTTGAACGGACAAAACACTTTTTAATACTTTTTCAAAGCCGGCTGGCTATACCTTGAATTAGAAAAATAGCACCTTCAAAAAGGCAACACAACCCGTGTAGTGCTGTAGTTCTAAAATAGACATTTTGAGAGCCGTATTTGCAATGGATGGACGCGTTTTCAAGAACTGTTTTGGTCATAACTCATTAGATTTCAGATTTATAACAGGAACAAGGCTTTTTATTTCATATCACAAACCGGAGCGATAGTTTATAAATCACCAACAGGAACGGCAATCCCGATGGATTATCAAACCGGACCGGCGTTTCAGTTGGCTTCGCTTGAATCCAAGCTTAGAAACGAAATAATTTAGCAGAAATTAAAAAGATCTATATAGTCGGCCTTCTGCTTGGTAGACTTGTTATAACGGCACAGAATATCACATTTCACTTTGGTGTTCATATTAGAGTAATGTTTAAACAACTTCCTACGTATTTTAACGTCATATAATAACGTGCAAGAAAGACTCCTAACTTTCACGGCGACTCTACAAACTACGGACTTACCTGGATTTTAATTTGACACACATATGACTATACATAGACAAGATAAAACATGCCCAAGTTCTTCATTATAGCAGTGGCGTGTATTCCCGTGCGACCAAAGGTAGACTGCGTGAAGTTCTGATAGGAATTCCCCATTGAATATTTCAAAATGGCTATTGTTTAAGCAAACTGAATAAATGCCCATAAAAATTCCACACCAATTTGCAAATAAAATGAATTTTTCATGGTTCGCTATTCTTAGTGTAGGAACTGCTTTTCAGCCTTTATAGACTTAACGCCACTGCACTATTAAAATTGATATAATTGACTCTCATGACAAATGAACATTTCAAAGAGTAAATAACATTAGCAGCAGATACTTTTCGCAATGTGAAATAGATATTAAAAGTCAAACCGTCCTAAATCGAGTAAAATTTTTTATTTTCTTCTGTGTCTGCGATTGTTTTACTTTGCTTGTTATTTCATGCTATTATGTAGCATCTCTACCTAGTAGTAACTGAACCTCGACTGACGCATGCTGAGAACATCTTAAACCGGACTGTTAATACATATAGGTTACACTAAATTTTGGGCACAACAAATAAATAAAATTTCACCAAAAATGTTAATTTTTTTAAACTTGATTTTAGTCAGTAGATTTAGTCTGTAGGTAGGTATATTAATAATGTGAGTAATAAGAATTATAAAAAAAAACAAGATATATGAAAAATAACATTACTTTGAGACAATTTTTTCAGAAATGGGCTCATTTTTAGCTGACAGACATTCGGGCGCTTACGACACAATGCACTCGGGGGATGATAGATGAAAAAACTGCGCTATAAAAATAGCCAAGTGCTGTTATTAAGATAATTTGAAAACAAACATAATTAAATAGTACGATTGAAGGTAAAAGCCTACCTCCTTTTCATTGATATTAAAATGTCCACGGCTGCAACGCGGACGTGAATAAAATTGCACTTTATAAAATCCACTGAAAACACTGCGATTCCAAAACCAGTTGCAAAAAGTGTCTAAGTCCGTTTAAAAGTGAGGTTAGCAACAGACAGAATGTGCAAACATCGCGATGACTCGGTCGAGATTAACAAGTTCATTCCCCGGGGCCGGCGACTCGACTGAGCGCGGAGAGAGTCGTCCCCACTCTCTCTCTCTCTCCATCTGCCGGGCGACCGCCACTTCTTCCGCCTTCCTACTTCTTCCTTCCACTTGCATTTCCATCGCCGTCCGATCCCATCCCCCCACGGACGGGTCTGCCCTGTAGCCGTTTTTTAGTTTTTTGTGAGGGCGAGGTTTGTGAAGAGGGATTACGTTATGTACGCTTGGGGTAACGGGGGTGTCTCTCGTCTATACTCTCTAATAGTAAATGTACACTCTGTGGTTCTGTGTCTCTATCGTGTGAGATGAGAATTCTGGTTCTGGATTCAAAGGTTGTGAATTTACTTCAAATCGAAATGAAAAAATATAAATACTGTCCTCGGGTTATCTGATGTTATCGATTAGGTTCTTATTGACATTTTGGTGTGCAACCTCAACTAAACTTCTAACAATAAGGAACTCCAGTGAAATGTATAATGGCTTAAAAAAATACATATTCATATAGATCAGCAAACGCCAATTCTATATTATTATAAGTAGAATTTATAAATCGTTATTTAAAAGTGAATAAAAAATGTTGGTACCATTGCATTTGGAACATCTGACGTCACGTGCGCATTCTGTTTTTGGATTAGTATGGAAATTTGTATTCTTCGATTTTGTTTTGAATTTTAAATATGTATTAGTTTTGGCTAAAATTTTATTGTTAGAAATTAACTTAATTGTGTGACTTTAAGGTCTTTTATCAATACGGATATTATGATAATGTTAATGCTCAATACTATTATTATTCTTTGAGTTAAAGTTTCTAAAACGGTACATAATTTTATTACTTATGTTAAGTTATGGTTTACTACGAATAGAATATAAAATTATGTACGGTAAAGCTCATCCTTGTTTCGACATGGGAAATTCTAACCTCAAAACCGACCGGTCATAAATTTGAAGACTTTTGGGGGGCTTTAAAAAATTGAAAATTATTTTAGCCATGAAAACTAACTTAACAAAAAATTGGACTGGAATTCCTTATTCACACAATCAATAAAAAAAACTGCTTCCTGCTAACTGGAGCCAGTGGGCCTGTGGCATCCTGAATTGCGGCAAGTTGTGAGGCTGAAGAAAGTGGGGAGGGGAGGGAGATGACGAAGAGAATGGTGTAGGGGAAGTACCTGGCTATTCAGATCTGGTCACCAGACACGGCCAAAGGTATTTCAAGCAATGTTTCGATTCTGAATTATAGTCTTTCACAAAGGGGATATTGAGAGTATCTACCAAGTTTGTGTTTTCTATTTTGAAAATATTCTACCCAAACAAACCTTCTTCTTTTGAATATGTAATCTGTGGCTAACCAGAGTAGGTATATCTAACCCAATACAACATGGCGGGTTCAATGTTTTTCATTCTAACTTTTTAAGCATTATAGCAACGGTTTTACATATTGGATTTCATTCAAACCACTCTCTAAACTTTCTCGGCACTAATAAGAACAAACTGTGCTATTTTCAGCGAAACCGGTAGAGCAATTTTCGAAGAATCAAGGGCAGACAGACAAACATTCATTTTCATAAGTATAGAGGTTATTATAAGCTTGGCTTTCGAAACATATTGATATTTATAAATTAAACAATGGCTGGCGTAAACAAAATACTTTTTTAATTTTATAAATAGATATTACATATATTTTAATTTTAATCACCAGTGTAAATGACCGAAATTTTAGTATTTTGACAAAAAAAATGACTTATTACCAACTCAATCAAAGAAGGGTAAAGTAATAATTTATTATAATTTCTTCAAAATATTGGTATTCACCTTGTGGCGTCATTATTAATACATGAATTAAAAATTACACTGTAATTGCCACTTTATTAATATACACTTATCAACATGTTTCGAAAGCGAAGCTTTCCTCATCAGGACATACGGAATAAGTATTATATTTAATAATTAATATAAAATAAATTTAACTATATTAAATACATAAATTAATATTAATTAAATATATTAAATAAATGTTGGTTAAAAGTGAAGATTACAAAGTAATTTTTAATTAATTTATTAGTACTAACTAATAAAAAATATATGTATATAATATATCCCGGGAGAAATGAACTGCTCTGAATTGAGTTGCATTTGATGTGGCAAAATTAGTAACAATGTAATTAAAACAACAACAAACGATTTAATTCGAAATTTATTTCTCGCGTCGTTTTCACTTAACATTGAAGAAATAATATAATTCAATTTAGACCAATTAAAATGATTATATTACTCCAGTTGGTGTGACATGATTTTTTTAAATCTCTTTAGATTGATAAAGCGCAGTGAACATTTTGCTCAACATATTCGAATCTTACCAGAATCAATTGAGATTCCCGTCTGACGTTTAAGTTTAATCGTGAGGGGATAAATTGCCTCGTGTCATATCTATATCCTGATGCAAGACAGCTCCTTTAATAGTGACTTCTGAAGTAATATGACGAATCATTAGATTAGCCTGCATCAATAACTGTATTCTATGTACGAGTATGTGGAATTAAAGTACCACGCCTTTAAATTTTTCATTGACTCCTTTTTGGTATTATTACTTTATATTCTTAAAAGTTTTGTGCCATTTTTTTACACTGTATATTTTTTACAAGTTTTTATACTTTAGACTAAACAAGTGGGGAGGAGAAGGAGACACGAGATGTGAAGGTTGAGAGGTACTTGACTATTCACAATTGATCACAAAACAGGGTTAAAGACATTTCAAGCAAACGGAAATGTTTCGATTATGGAATTCCGAAAACGGAAATTAATTAATAATAAAAATAATTTATCTATAATTAAAAAAATATACTTTGTGTTCACCACTTTATTAATATACATGTTTCGGAAGCGATGCTTTCTTCATTAGGACTATACAGAATACTAAAATAATAATGTCAAAGATAAAAAACTAGAACACAATAATGCAAGGATAGACAAATTATAAACATAAACAAAAATTGATTAAAGCAGGTACGTAATTAATTAAAATTGTTAATAAAAAAATTATTATAAAACACTGAATAACAAATTTATATTATAAATTTAAAAAGTTATTATTTTTATTATTATTATTAATATGAAAATAAATTCAGCTGATAGGTATTTTTTTTAAATATTTGATTATTTATTAAATTTTAATCACTATTAACGCTTTTTCTGATTTCTAAAATTTCAAATTTGCCTAATTGTGTATATTAATAATGTGGTGAATACAAAGTATATTTTTTAATTCATTTATTATTATATTGTATTTTCGAAATATACGTATCAAATAAACGTTTATTAGATGTTAGATTAGTGTTAAAAAAAATACGTGGAAAAACCACGCACCAGTTGCGTTAAAAAAAAAGTTGAGAAAAAATAAGTTAAGCATGCCATTTTTCAGATGTCAGATTCGTAAGTCAGGCATAACCTCTCGTGTGAATCTAAAATAATTTTTGTTCTAAAATCGGTATTACTCGGTACTCCCATAGTATTAAAAAAAAAGTTAAATTTTATTTGGTTGATATTTGCTAAACGAGGAGATTTTTCAAATAATTTTATTAGGTTACCTAGAACCTACCTTCGAATAAAACCGAATGTAAAAACCGTATTATAACACAACGCTATTATAAGAACAAAATATAGTATAAATATCACGGTACATACCCAATTCAACACAGGACAGCGCCACAGGCAAAACTTTTGTATCTCGGAAGTTAAAAAAAAATAAACAATCTCTGGGCCCGACCCAAAGGCGATCGTTACGACACTGCACTGATAAATTATAAATAAAATCCGTATTGGAAAAGAGTAGCTAGTGAGGGTGAAACGCCAAGCTACACATTTGACTAACGATTTCTTCCTCATGAAACAGACTTCCGTCGGAAATAACGACATAACCTCACAATGAAACGGAGAAATCTGGTTTTAGAATAGTGCAATAAATTATAAATCTAAACATAGAAAACAATACTTTTAGACAAAATAAAATTACTCTGCAATCCGAAGTATTGTTTCGAGTGCACTCGTTCTAACTTCAAATTCGAAATTACCAACTCAAAAAGAGAATATGATAGTGTCTCTTTCCCCCGCAGGAGGGGCGATGCCTCTCTGTCTCAGGAATTCGGTCTGTGCCGTAGCTGTATGCACATCCCACATGGCGGCGCGGCCGATGCGAGACTGATGTTATTAAAACATTTTATCAAATATGTTAAAAAACAACACACTTAAAACTGACAAAAGACTACGCAAACAAATAGGCAAAATAATAAAAAATAGGTAGCTAATGTCTTATAATAAAATTACTAATTTCTTTGGTTGGAATATGGTTAGAATCAAGTTTGATTCGTATCAGATAAGTTCAATGAAATTAAAACTTTTTTTATTCTTATTTACGAAATGAATATCCATACCAATAATGACAATGCTGATAAGAAATTTGACCAAAAACAATGATACATTTACATTTATTTGTACGTTGTTACAAAACTGGTAGTTTCACGGTAATATTCTCTGGGTCCGCGATATATCTCTAGAGAATTATCCGTAAGTGTAAATCTTATTTAAAGACCTTTTTTCATAGAATTTAGAACATAATTTAATAATTATTTTTTTGATCCATTGGTCTATTGTGAAAATTTGAATCATTTGTATAATGTCTACTTTTCTTTAATATGACACTTTATCGCACAAGTTCTATCGTGGCACATAAACATATGATTGTATCCTACTACACATATACATAATATATAATTCTCAATTTTTTACAGGGTCATTTCGAGATAAAATCACCACAAGGGCGCTTTACATTTAGTTAAAATTGATAACCCCTTCTAAAAAAAGGTATTTTTTTAAGATTTCAAAGTTGCTCTCGTATCTCAAACTAAATGGAAGCTCATTACAATAATGTGAACGCGGTACATAAAATGCTCTATCCCCAAATTTCGCAGCATTTGTACGAGAGGGTTGCTGAGGGTTGTTCGATGCACCAGACTTCACCGACCTGAACGTGAGTTGCCTCTCAAATATGATGGTGTCAACCTGTTCAGTGACTCGTACAACATAAGACGAATCATAAACTGAATTATTTCTGTGACTCGAAGCGAGTGCACCCAGTCACGTAGAAGAGGAGTGATATGGCAGTATTTAGTGGCACCGCATACTAGAGGAGCTGCTGTGTTGAACACATCTTACAGTCTGTTCAATTTTACATTAGGCAGACCAACATAAAACTATTGTAGTAGTCCAATGTCCATCTAAAAGAGCATTTACCAGAGTCGTGGCACAATCTATTGGAACCTCTGCACATATGCAAATACCAATATCGATAATTTCATAAAGCTTAAACATAGTCTAAGTATTTTAAAAAACAAAGTTTATATTTTCGAAATGATTCCGTACAAAACGGAGGTACCATTGTAGATTATTTTCTGATTTCGTAAAGAGCCCTTTAGGTGAAATTTAAAAACTGTGTTTAAATCTATCTCAATCTTGACTAATGTAAAATACATTGAAAATATAAACACTATCTACCTTATAATAATTACACAAAGACATGAAACTTGTTTTATAGTAATTACAATCGTGAAGATATAAATTGTTATAACACCTAGAATAAACCGAGAAAAAAGAGAAATAAGAGAGTATTGAGAAGAGCGCAAAATTTTACTATGTCTAACAGCAATTTCCAAGTGGCTAATAAGATAAAAATAGTTGTAACATTACAGAACAAAGGATTTGACATGGTATAAGTACTTAAGCAAGTATTACTCCTAGCATATAGCTTATCTAATGTGTAATACTGTTATAACATTTTTACAATACTTTTAGCAACGATAAAATGATAACGCTAGATAGACAGGGTATCGAATAAAATACCATATTCAGATTAAATTATTATGAAGGTGTAAAAAAAACCAAATGGAGATAGTAAGACAGCCTGATATAACCTCAATAAAGCTCCTTGACCCCGAAAGAAAACTAAGAATTTAATAAAAAATAATTTTTAATAACGGTGCACGAGCAGGGCATAGTATTTCTACATTTTTGGATTCCCTTGTAAGTTTTCTCTCTTTGCATCCTGAATTACTATGTTTCACAAGAATGACGCTTTAAAAATTTGCGTGATTTATTTATTATTAAAAAAAGAGGTTTACATTGAAACTCTGTACGGAACGTACTAACATAATCTTCCACAGTCAATGTTAGGGGCTAGAAAACAAACCATTTCAGCTGCGGTTGATAACTCCGCATCAGAGGCCTTATGGATTTTCGTAGAGCTTTGTAATATGAATTGGAGGATGTCGCGTGGAGGGTCTTTACGAAAGAAGAGTAACAGTCGAGTTATCGAACGCAACAAGAAATTAAGAAGAAAAACGATTGGTTCTCATGCGGAAAATTAGACTGTATATAAATATCGGGCATGCGTTCGTCGCTGAGGTAGAATGTGTATTTTTATTTTATTTTTAATTTGTTTTATGAAAACTATTTTAAATTATAAAATCATTTAACAGAGAATAATTCAATACGTCATTTTTATCAGCCAATGGAAAAAAATTACAAGTACTGCTATCAGGGGTATACATACATTATGTCACCGGTATCAAATAGTGAACATCTATTTCGATGATATGAAACATCAAAGAGAGTTCGACGAACTGTAACAGCATAGTTATTGACAGTTCGTACCTTTTGTTCGCAATATCTATTATCTCGCTGGCTGATAGCCGACAAGGCCGCCAGTATGTGTAATTATTAGTACGATAGCATTAATAGCCCAAGCCATTAAGAGTGATATGCCCTACTTTATTTTCTGACGTCACTCAGATTCTACATTTCGCCAAAAATCTTAGTTCGATTTGATGTTGATGAAGGATGAGAAAAACGTGTATTTTTTGTTGGCAAAAAACTGGATTCAGTCTAATGTTTGTTATTTGTTAAAATTTAAAATAAATTTTCTGGGTTTTTGGTCCTTGTGGATTTTAAAAAAAATCATACAATATCACTTAAATGCTAGATTTATTTATGCTTTGAATTTACTTATCAAAACTTTATACATAAAATACAAGATTTTACAAATACCTTGGTTTTGCACGATTGCCTTTGTTTTGAAGCATCTAAGTACATCTATGATTATTATTAAGCAAGGCAATATTATTTTCTTTAATGTATGTATATACACATGCTTACTTTTCATGCTTTTTTAATCGCATTAATAAAAAACCGAATGCAACAATGCAGGTATGAGCCTAGTCTGGTGGTAGCAAAAAAACAAAAACCCGTAACAAACAATTTTTGGTAGGTACTTAATAAAGAAAAACTTGCAATATGCTTCAGATACTTTTAATTATTGGGTCTTGATGTTTTTACCTTCAAATTCGGTTAATTTTGGTCAATTTTATGATAGGTTAGCGTTAAACGGCAAAAGGACATGATAAAGATACCTATATATTAGAAGTACGAGCAGAAGAACACGCCTATTTTCAAACATGACTACGCAAGAGCTATGCATAAATGTAATAGAGAATCAAAAACAGAACAAAAATTTGATTAACCCATAGTAATGAAAATTTTTTGAGTATATATTATGTAAAAAAAAAATCACTAAATCAATACGTTTGAAAGAAACAATACACGAGAAAGGGGTTTTTGCCGTGACCGGGATTGAAAAACCAAAATCTTTTTAGACTGCTCTAAAAGATGAGATATCGCGGAAACCTCTGAAACCACAGTGACCTCTAAAAACATGTTGAGTAGCTATGTGTGTTTTGCAATCAAAATGATAAAAAAAAACAGCTATCAATTCAGTCTCTAAACTTTCATGTCGCACCGCAGACACAAAAAAGTCCGTCTGAAAAATTATTATACCTTTTGAGAACGTCCGTTCTATGCAGCCACCACGCCTTCCGATAAAACTGCATCTGTCTCTTTTATTCCCTATGCACTATGCAGCAAACTGCATTGCATTCCGTTCACTCCTCAAAACTGAACTTCAGACTGAAAAATATTACCAGATTCCAAATTAATACGAATTCAAAAGTATTTTCAACACGGCGAATTTTTATGATTTTTCACACCGGCAACGAAAAACAGTGCATATGCATCGGATGTATAGGCGTCTCATGCAGTAGCATCAGTTGGAGAGGAGAGTGAAAGAGACAGATACGTAATGCAGTCAGCCCTACTACAAACATTACGCCTAGACGTCATGTGTCTCCCTCGCACGCGTGTTTACTACATAGCGCTTTCTCTTTCGCACATTTTCCGATGCAGACGCTAGTTGTTTCTTTCACGCATATATTCGTCTCTTTCGATCATTTTCCGATGCAGACTATTGTTATCTCACTCGCACTCGATGTTTCACGCATCTCTCTGCCCTCTCGCACATTTTCCGATGCAGACGCATAGCGTCTCCTTCTCTCTCGAAGCGCTTCGCAGAGTGCCGTCTCTTTTTGGCCCAGACGTATTTCTGTTTCGCTTTTTCGCACTGCTAGACGTGTAAAGCTGGTTTCTTCCGAACAAGAAGCGAAGAACCGTTATCGACGAGTAAATTAAAGACACTATAACAAAAAGCAGAACAGTCGCCAGTAGGAAGTTGATTGAAGGTAGTTAATATTTTGCCTTTTTGCTAAATAAAGCAAAGAAACACTGTAAAACTCTAACACTCCAAAATAAAATATAGCAGAAGCAATTTACAACAGAAACTATTTAATTTCAGGGTAATACTTTATACAACTGAACAAATAATATGACTTTTTTTACTTATTAGAATAAATTGAAAGAATAATGTTAGCATGAACAATCGCTTGCAGTAACTGCCATCAACGCACGCGGTCAAATTTGGGAACCTCTACACGATGGCCTATGATGGGCCATCAGCCGGCGATATTTGCAACGCCACTACACAATGGGCCATCCGTAGTGGGCCATCAGCTGGCCGACTCGATGGCTTGGTAATGGCCAGCGATATTTGCAAAGTGCTTCCGGATGGGCGTGCCACTGCGGCAATATATATAGTTTAAAAAAGAGATAATTAGTATATTAGGCAATGACATTAAAAACAAATGATATTTAAATGTAATTTCATGATATTATATATTGTGTTCAAAAGAAAAGGTGAATTTTGAATTTTCGCGGGCTGTGCACATTCGATTATCGATTTATTTTTTGTTATGTTGGTACACATATGTTTATCATATGTTAGCATTATCAGGTCTTTTGGATTAGTGGTTTGTTTTTGACAACTGGAAAGGTTAGTCACGTTTTTGTGTGTTCTTCGATTTTTTTACTTTTGAAAAAAATGGATCAAAGAATATGAGTATGTATTAAATTTTGCGTTAAAGTGTTAAAGTGTTGACTGACATTCGGCGAGTCTACATTGTCTCAAAAAAGTGTTTATAAGTAGTACAAGCGCATTACAGAAGGCCGAGAAGATGTTAATGACGATGAGCGTCCTGGAGTTGCAACCACGTCAACAAACGAAGAAAACATCGAAACAGTGAAGAAAATGGTTTTGTAAAATCGTCGAATCACTATTAGAGAAGTTGCAGAGGATGTTGGCATATCAATCGGCTCATGCCATGCAATTTTCTCGGATGTTTTGGGCATGAAACGTATGGCAGCGAGGTTTGTTCCGAAATTGCTAAATTTTGAGCAAAAGCAACGTCGCATTAGTATCGCTCAGGAGTTGTTGAATGACGTCAACGACGATCCAGATTTGCTCAAAAGGGTCATAACTGGTGATGAAACGTGGGTATATGGTTATGACGTCGAAACCAAGGTCCAATCATCCCAATGGAAGCGGACAGAAGCAGAAAAGCGGAAAAAAGCACGCCAAGTTCGATCAAATGTGAAGGTTTTGCTCACTGTTTTCTTCGATAACAATGGCGTGGTGTATCATGAGTTATTGCCAACAGGTTGTACGGTTAATAAGGAATACTACAAGGAAGTTATGCAACGTTTACGTGAAGCAATACGGCTCAAACGATCGGAATTGTGGAAAAACAAATCATGGATTTTGCATCACGATAATGCACCAGCTCACACATCAATGCTTGTTCGTGATTATTTGGCCAAAAACAACACCGTAATCATGCCTCAATCACCGTATTCACCAGATTTGGCTCCCTGCGCCTTTTTCCTATTCCCGAAACTGAAGAGACCAATGAAAGGAAAGCGTTTTGCCACAATTGATGACATAAAGTCAGAATCGAAGAACGAGCTGATGGCCATACCGAAAAGCGCATTCCAGAAGTGCTCCGAGGATTGGAAGAAGCGTTGGCATAAGTGCATTATATCTGAGGGGGATTACTTTGAAGGGGAAAAGATGTATATTAATGAATAAATAAATACTTTTCGAAAAAAATTCAAAATTCATCTTTTCTTTTGAACACACCTCGTGTCTTGGGCCAGGAGTATGACGTTGAGAAGGTCTATATAAAATAACAAACTTAAAACATAAATATTTCTCAAGAATCTTACTCAAAAATATTTCTACAAATATATAATTAAAAATAAATAAACACATAAACGAAAACAATAAATCATACATAAAATAATATTTCCTTATTAAGATATGCATTTTTTTATGTTAACCTAACGGTGTTAAAAAAATAATGATACGTTCCGAAAGGAGATGATTCTGCATCGTATCATAAGACAATTTTCTGTTTAAACATTTTTTCGTTATTTAATGCTTTGCAGGGAATATAATTACATAGAAGGGCGATTTTATGGAATTTATGTGTCGAAGTAATCATGTATCAGATGTTAGATAAATAAATAAATTCAGAGACGATTTTTTTTAAGTAAAAAAATTTATTACGATGTGTCGCGTTTTTTGTTTTAAACAAACTGTCAAATGCGAATACGTGAAAACATTATTTGAATGTGAAGAACACATTTCAAAGAAAAAGTGAGTGGCATTGTATTACCATAGTAATAACATTTTGTAGTTCCAAAATTAACAAAATACAGTATAACCCCGTATTTACGTGCCCAGAATTCACGTTTTCCCGGCAATTGCGTGTATTTTTTTCAGTCCCGATGTATTTCAGTACATTTAATACCCGCATTTACGTTTTTCTTTCCCGCGATTTACGTCCGAAATATTTAAAATATGCCAGTTACGCGCGCTTGACAATGATTGAGTCGTGACATTCTAACGGCGTAAGATGATTGGAGGGAAAACTCCGTGTCCTTTGAAAAATGTTTCGAAGCGGCGAAAGTGACGCCCCCTACACGTAGTGAACTGCTCAGTGTCCGCTTGAACGTGCTCTGGAGATGACGTCCAAGTTAGTAATATTTACGTAGCTTCAAAACATTTTTCAACGTAATTGCAGTAGATTGGACATGTGATGAAACTATAAAATTCATCGAATTATTCCTTTGATGAATGTATACAAAATCCCAAATAAAAAAGTAAACGGTAAACAGGTATTTTTGTAAATTATGGCTCTCCAAATATTGTATTTCAATTAAGTAAATAAGTATTTTTAAATAAATATGTCTGCATTTATATCCTATTTTTATTGGGCTAGAGTTATTGGAAGAGAGGAAAAATAAAACAATAACGACAAATTATAAAAAAAAATATTACATTTCCTGAATATCCGAAATTAATTTTATGAAATTCCATTTACATATTATTTGTTTTTAATGTCATTGCCTAATATACTAATAAAAACTGATTATCTCGTTTTTTGACCATATATATTGCCGCAGCGGCACGACCATCCGGAAGCAGATTGCAAATATCGCTGGCCATCGCCAAGCCATCGCATCGGCCAGCTGATGGTCCATCATAGGCCATCGTGTAGAGGGACCATAAAAGACTATTGATAAACGACGTACGTCCAATGTGACTGCTTCTTCTTACTCATGGAGAAATAATCATACACTCTTTCTTTTGTTGCAAAATTTTCCGATGATTTATAGAAATATTAAGTAATATTAGGTGTATAATGTGGATTAAATTTCACATGCATTATTTTTTTTATAGTTTTGAGCCTTATTTCATATGGTCAAGATTTTTAGCGCCAATTTTCCGAAGTTTTCCATAGAGCGGGAGAAACGAAGGCGTTCGTATGAGTGCAGGTGTACGCGGCGTCCCACTCGGATAGCCGAACGTTTCCGAACATTGCCTAACACTTCCGAAGTATTGGAGCGAAATTGAAAGGCATTATTTTGAGATCGTTTCGCGCCAATCTTTTTCGGTTTGAAAACGGATTTGATGTAAAAATACACTGGCGAAAGAATTATGCATTATATTTAAGCGATTGTAGGTAGTCTTTAGAGAAATTATGATGACAGATAGGTAGAGCGGGTAACTCAATTAGTAAAGCAGTCCCCAGCCGGCAGGGTCTCATTATTGCTAGAAATATTGACAATTAAATATTTAATTGATAAACTTCCAGCTACTGGCATTTAATTGCAAGATGGTAAGTAAAAACTAATTAAAGTCATATGTAGGTCACCTAATATTTATTATACGTATTTTCGATATCTGTCATTTATTAAGAACACATTTCACAGAAAATCTATGGAAAAAACAATTCGTAGGTATAACGCCGGCCGCTAGAGGCACGAGTGTAACATGTTACCTACTCAATGTATGGAAAATCTCAAAAGCTAGAGGAACTATATATTTTTTAACAGATTTGACCTATGTTTTTTTTTTATTTATTAAATTAAAAAAATTAAAAAAAACTGATACACATTTATATAAACATAGGTACAAAGGTTAAAATTTTATTTTATAATATTCAATTATACTTATAGCAAAAATCCCACATAGGTAAGGCCAGTGCGTGGGTATACTTGGTATTAGTGGCAGTAAAAAAATGAGTTCCTTTTTTCATGGAATTAATTTTTGTATTTTCATATTTGTTTATATATATCTATATTACTTACATCTATATCTTTACAAGTTTACAAATTAAGCGAGATTTTACTTAAAAATAATAATAATAATAATAGTTGGATGATTTTTATAGCGCCGTTTTTGTGAAAAATCACCTCAAGGGCAACTGTATAATACAAATAAGACTGTAAAATTATTAATTGTTTTTGTGTTTGATTCGTAGAAATCCATAAAATTTATTTTAAATTAAAACAAATTTAATAATGTTATTATTAAGTTCTGCAAGTATTTTTAGTTTTTTATTGTTGTGACAGCTGTTTAGGCGTTCAAGGCTATTTTCAAACTGCGTTTAACCCACATTTTGACAACTTATTTATATAATTTTATTCACTCCCACGCCATTCTAATCTGGACGGGTTTTTTTTAAATAATGATTTTTATCGGTAAAACCGATTTAGTTAAAAAACAATTAAAATTATGTGAGGTTTTCACATTTATGATGTGTTTCCTCGTATTTAACTGACAATGCTTTTTTTTTATTTTTTATTGTATAATATTAATTATATACAGTGGGAACTTATACCCGCTAAGCCACTGCAAGTAGCTTGTCAGCAGGAGTTTATTTCAACAATATAATATAATACAACAATAAATTACAATCATCATACAAATGTAGGGCAAAATTATTATATTTAGGCGCATGCATGTTGTGATGTACATAAGTTGAAAAAAAATTAAAGAGAAAAAATAATGGTAAAAGCATTACAGTTTTGTTATTGAGATACTAGAGTCCAATTTTATAACACCGATTTAAATAATATTATAAAAATGTCAATATCATAAAAAATATCAAAATTATAAAAGTACCAATATTATAAAAGTATCAATATTATAAAAATATCAATATTATAAAAACATCAATACTTTTAGAAATATCAACATTATAAAAACATTAATATTACAAAAATATAACTATTACGTAAATATCAGAAATATCAAAGCATCTGTAAGTATTAAATAAATTAAGAAATAAATTTTTTTTTAAATATACATACATAAAACAGCAGTACAGGTTGGTTACAATGAGGATAGACTTAAATATAATAGTAACACCGTAACAGTAAATACACCAGATATCTAGGAGCTATACAACCAAGGAGACCGTCATATTTGTTACCATCAATACACAAGGTTACTTTCCAAAAGCCAACACTTTAACATCAGTGAGAATTTCATCATAGGACAATTGTTTTTAAATTCGTACGGCAAGTTGTTAAATATAAATGGTAATTAAATATGTTATATTGTTTTGATAATGTGAACATACTGAAAAGCGGTGAATATATAATTTTCCTTACTTTATTAATTAATGTTATATTAGGATAATTTGTACGTTTATTAATTTCAAATTATTCAAGTAAATTTAATCTAAGACCCCTTCTTTCTATATGTAAGAGTTTGGGTCCGTTTTTGTCAAGCGGGACGTGATTATTCATTAAGAGATATTCTGCAAATTTTGAAGAAGTGCTTTTATTTTTATAATATCGTATATGCTCTTTGAATCTAGTTGAGAAAGCCCTTCCTGTCTGCCCGATATAGGTAGCGTTGCAGTCGGCGTGGTCATATTTTAATTCGCATATGCCACTATTATTAAGTTAAGGATTTTAACTTCTCGAGTTTTTTTTAGGCTTGTTCCTATATTATTGTTGGTTCCAAAAGCTATATTTCTTTTGCAATTTTTAGAGATATTGGACCGAGAAATTCCAGACATGCAAAAAATATAGAAATAGAAAGAATAAAAGATATAGAAATATAAAAATAAAATCAATTTAACATTTAAAAAAAAACTAAAAGAAAACCAGATAAAACGAAATATAAAAATTGTGCTTATATATTTTAACAAATTTTTTTTCTTGAGAAAAAACTATATTTGTATGAATACATGAACGTCGAAGGTAAGATAAGAGGAAGACATGGCACGATCAAGTGAATCAAATACTCGAGTCGGGCCATGTCAGAAGTCGGAACAACAGAAGAGAATTTATGAGGCGTTGAATGAATGTGAATGAAGCAAGAAGTGTATTCCAAGATCGAGTTGTTTGGCGGTCCGTCCTCTCTGACTACCCCTGCGGGGAAACGGCGTGATGGTTAGTTAGTTAGTTAATTAAATGAGAAAAAGAAAATGAAAATAAAAGAAAAGAAAATGGGGAAAATATACAATTACAGCAGGAAAGAGTAAATAGGTCATAGCTATCTAACTACAGTTCTATCTCACTGAACAGATTTGATAATCTCCAGAATCCAGATTTAAATTAATACCGATGTCACCAATTTATATTTACGTGAGACCTTTCAATTCCTAGACCTCAGCTTAGATAGTTATTAAAGACAGAAAGAAGCGGTATTTTGCACCACTACTTGTATTTAGGAATAAGATGGTACAATATATTATTATCCAAAGAAAATATAAGTGAAACATTGAAATATGAACAATTCAAAAAGCAAATTAACTCCCTGAACTTAGATAATGATATATTGTACCCTTAATGTATACTATCTAGCATATTAATTACTATTTGGTTATTTTTTATTATTATTCTAAAATTGTTCTGTTGATTTACGTTTGTAGTTATTTAATAAGTTTATTGTTTACAGATTGAATTGTTTTTTTATTATTATTTTATCATTGCGTATGTAAATACTCCTCCCATAACCACGAGCTACCGGATTTTTAATTTTTTTTTATTTTATTTAATGTAAATCAAATTGAATAATGTTATTATTAAGTTCTGCAAGTATTTTTAGTTTGTATTATTGTGACAACTGTTTCGGCATTTAAGGCCATTTTCAAACTGTTGATTTACATTAAATTTAAAAAAAAATTAATGTATTTCTACGAATTAAACACAATAACAATTAATAGATCAATAGGAAGATAGAAAATCGTGTATATAATGTGTTAAGTAATAATTATGTAATTTTTTTGTAATAAATAATAATTAAAATAAAATAATAATCATTGAATAGAATGTCTTACCCTAATCCTTGGAATAATGATGTGATTTTGAAAGGTTAATCCAAATTCTGTAAAAGAGAAGAAAAAATACATTAGAAAAATTCACATCGCACATTTAATGCCATGAGTCATGATCTCTACCAGTGTTTCCCTTTTTTACCGTGGCTAGGGGTAGGTACACAAAAAATTTTAACAAACTTTTAAAATTGTCATTCCTTTTTTTAAATTAGTTCTATTTATGGAATATGTTGAAACTAACTACTACAAGACTAGGCCTGTCTTGAGATGATTTGAAAAAAAAAATCTACGCACTCTGCAAAGAAACCGTTCCCACTTTATGAATGCATTTATTAATTTTTAAATAAAATAATTACTTTGTTTATATATCTTTTATTTTTAACCCTTGCCACTCCATTTTTTTATATTTGTTGTCAGCCAACTCTAATTTAAATAATGTCAAAATATTAATTTATTGATAGGCAGTTACAAAAAGGTTATTTTATAATAAAACAGTCAAAATCATTAAAACGTGAATTTGAATGTTTTTTATCAAATAATCACAAGAAACAACGTCACGTGTCAAGTTTTGCGCGCGAAAATACAATACGCGCGCGCACGTCATATCTTATCGGCCGCCAGCCGACAACTGAATTGTAGCGTACAAATAGTGATGTCGGCTGGCACCCGACAAAGCAGTGGTAAGGGTTAATACTCATTGCTGACCGGGTTTCGCTACAGTCGTAGCTTCTTCAGGGCAGTATAATACTAAACTATGCTATTCATGTGTTATAAATTGAAACAAAAGGGCGGGAGGAGACCCAGGGGGGAGCAGGTAGGGGACTTGTATTTTGTCGATTGGGTACACTTTTAGTATCGGGATTTTATTAAAATTGATTTGATTAATAATGAGTATAATATTAGTGTTTTTGGCTTTCCTTGTCTCTAATGCTTCTAAATTATCTAGTCTAATACCTATTCCATTTTTATGCAGTAAACTAATGCCTGTATTTTTAGTAAAAATGTGATCTGTTTCTATGAGGTGGTTGGCAAATTCCCAGAACCCATTATTATTAAGACATCCAAAGTGCTCTTTTACACGGATATTAACGTTATGTGATGTTTCGATCACAAAGTTACCGGTCCATATGAAAACGGTATTTATTAATGTTCTGATAAATTAACGTATAAAATTTATTTCTTGGGCACTTTGTAAAGAAACCATCCCCATGAACTAAATGGAAAAGTTCTAATCAAATTATCTTGAAAGAATAATGTTCTTGTGAGCTCTGGAAAGAAACCATTTCCATATTCAGAATGTATTTAATAAAGTTTTCATAAATTTATCAACAAAGAACTCAGTTCTTAGGCACTCTGGGAAGATTTATTTGTAAGAAACAAACAGCTTTTAATACAAATACATATACCATACAAAGGAAGTTTAACAAAAGGTAATCCAACAAAGTTTCTTGTGCTAACAGTGGTTTAATACAGATGTTTTATTTATGAAGCTAAGGAGATAAAGAAAAAACAAAATAAAAGGAAGGGGGGGAGGGAGGAAGAGTAAGATAGGATCGGGACAGGAGATGCTCTCGATGCATTTTATACTCGTGCATCAATTTGTGGTCGTACGTATTACTTCGGTTCGTTATTTTGAAAGGGTATTGTGAAGAATGTCGATATTGTAAAATGGTGCGTTATATTGCGTACAAATACGGGGAATTGGAGGATTTATTCTAAGATTGGTCCAGCATGCGGGCAAATAAAATAAAATCGGTTTGTCTTACACGATATGTGAATGAATTATTAATGAATAATTAATTAATTAATTATGAATAATTAATTAATTAATTAATAATTAATTAATAATTAATTAATTAATAATTAATTAATAATTAATTAATTAATAATTAATTAATAATTAATTAATAATTAATTAATTATGAATATCAGGATTAGGTGGCTATAGGCTATACGTATAGGCAGTGGCGGCTCGTGACTTTTGAGTGAGCTGGAGTGCTAAGATTGAAAAATACGACGATATTGATGTTGTTGAAGCTGAAAATGGTTTTTAATTTTTTTCAAAATTTCAATTTTTTGTATGGAGATTTAGATGGTAGGTAGGGCACTGCCCTACCTACCATCTAAATCTAAATCTAAAAAAAATTAAAAATCATTTTCAGCTTCAGCAACATCAATAACGTCGTATTTTTCAATCTTAGCACTCCAGCTCACTCAAAAGTCACGAGCCGCCACTGCGTATAGGCATTTTAGATAAATACGTAGGTACCTAGGTAATTGAAACAGTTTCAGCGGCAAAGTGTTACCTATGAGAAAATAATTAAATACTATTTCAACTTTTTGAGGTAGACTTTTACATTAGATTGAATTTTGTAGAAATTCGATCTTTGAGGCGTACGTGTGGTTACACCATGTACCTATGACCATGTGACAAATGTGGATATTCCGAAAGAATACAAAGCTGACACAAGCGTACTTAATGAGCAGTGGCGTGCATTGCTCTATGACCAAGGGGAGTCTGTAGTCTTTTCGATTTTAATAGCATAAAAACTAATGTTTTTGTGGCATTGAAAATTGTGCGATATAGACCAATACACGGTTCGTTTTTGAACGACTTACGCGATGGTTTCTGATTTGATGGAGCTAAAAATACTATTCCGAGGGAGATAATATTTTTATTTTGCACGAACCTGAGCAGGTTTCACATGAAATGTAGAACTTTGTCATGTAGAAACATTTTATTAGGGAATTGTGATTTTTTAAATTATTTCTGACCTTTCATTTTCTTAAGATAGGTAGAGCTTTTCTGCCTCTATGGACTGCACGCTACTGCTAATGAGTAAGATTAAGAAAGGGAGGCGATGGTTTGGCAATGTGTAGCGGATGAACGAAGAAAGGATCGTAAGATTGTGAAAGGTCGGGGACGCCCAAGAAAGCCATGTCAACTAAATAATCGAGTCGGGCCATGTCAAGAGTCAGAATAACTGAAGGGTATGTATAAGAGGATGAATGAATATAATGAAGCAAGAAGCGTGTGCCAAGACCGAGTTATTGATCAATCCCCTCTGCCTACCCCTGCGGATAAACGGCGTTATTGGCAGTTAGTTAGGTACGTTTTTGGTTGAAAAAGATTACCAGGAACTTTTAGGAAAATCTTACATATGATGCATCTACGCTGAGGTCTGAACTTGCACATTTCTCCGGTGGCCGTCGTATAGATAATAATTGATTATGTAAGATGGTGATGAGGTGTTTTAAGTGCAGTTGAGTGGTTTCGGTGTTAGCCTGCATTTGGTGTTAATATATTTTCTATTTCAGATCTCCCTATGGAACGTATCCATTGTTTTATTTGATTTTTAATTTATTATTGTTGTTGTGATTTTTAAAGGATAGTGGGATTTTGTTGTAGAGTTTAGTACGATAGTATAAAAAGTTTTTATTATCCAAATGTTGTATTTGTGGTTCCTTTCTGTATGTATTTTCGACTCTGAGATCTAGTGTTTCTAATATGTGTGATTGTTGTTATTTCTTGTTTTATTTTTGTATTTATGAATGTAAAGTAGTATTGTTTTATTGACATAATGTTAAGTTTGTTTGAAGAATTCGTCAGTGCTAGTTCTAACAGGGAAAAATTAAGAAAGAAAAAAATTTGTAACTGAAATACTTTTTCTTAAATTTGAAATGGTTGATTACCAAATAACAATCAATACAAAAATGACCACAAATTACACATTTAAAACTTCAGTCAGTTCTGAAAAATTTCCATAGTTTTCTTTGCAGACTTCTTTATTGCTGCATCAGCCGGCTCTTTCACAACAAAACTTAAACTCCTTAGAGTCGCAAACAGAACTATGTTCTAATTGTATTAAATAATGCAGCAATAAATTTAACACCCTGTATTATATTTTTTTAAACTTTTTTTTGTATAAATAAACGATATAAGGTCTTACAAAATACGTATTTTTCATTCGGTGCGAAAAGATTTTTATTTGGTAAAAAACCACACAATAAAAAAAGCTCTATATTTGATTTATAGGCATGTCAGAAATACCAACAACCGTTTTGTACGGGACAGGTCCTGTAAAAACCACGTCCGATACACGTATCACATATTAAAAACACACAGGTGCTTTGTTAATATGCCACAAATTAAATGATATGAGGCGCTGAGAACCAGACAGCCTTAACCGCCATTTGACTCAAATTTTATCTTTGTATGAAGTTTTATAGACAACTGTAATATCTTTGTGCCGCACAGACTCAACAGGCAATATTGCAGCGACAAGTTCAGAACACATCGTGTTAATTGTATGTCATAGACGGAATCTGTAATAAAGTATGTGCCGTAGGAGCTCAACCGCCTAATTAGTATGAACTAACAGTTGGTTAAATCGCACACTTCTTTGTATCTTAATATTTAAGGATTATTGTTAACAAAACATGAGTTTCACTGCTCGACAATCACGGACCTCTGCAATATTCAGGAAAAAACCCTACAACCAACCGACATCAAATAATGAAACGAAAAAACCAGGTTGGTTTCCTTATTTTTCTTAAAATTTAGGATAATTTTAGTTGTCTTAATTTATAGTTATATATAAGTAATTATTTAATTAAGTTAAACTACTTAGTCTTCAAATGAAAACGAAATTAATAATTGTTAAAAAAAAGCAGTTTTTATAACATTTTAAACCATAATGGGAATAGAGGTGAAATGTTTGAAAAACTGTATTTGAGGTATTATTGATATATTAACGTTAGTAAAAACGTTGGTTTTCAGTGCGCATTATGTTATTACTTAACTAAATCAATAACCAAGAAAAGTTTATTATTTAGATGCCATTTAAAAAAAAAAAAAATTGTCCCTTAAGCTTGTTTGGCATCAGCGAAATCAAAATGGATTGATGAAATGAAAGTATTTATGAAATGAAAGGATTAACAAAATTCTCAAAAACTTCGAAAGCATTTTTCACAAAACTACTCAAAAGGCGTATAAGCCCCTCTGGTTCTCAGCGCCTCATATTAAATATGTAAGAAAAAAGAATTTATACAGAAGCGATTTTTTATTACTTGAAATTAAACCGTTTCAGAAATAATTCACTTTCGTGTCATAAATGCAAAGCGAACAGTTAAAAGACGAAACGTGTCAGAAAAGGGTGTTTTACCTTGGGTACAAAAACGCCAAGAATATGTTAATGGGTATACAATTTTTCCACGATTGCAACATTCAATCTTCATTGTAAGGTACTTATATTCCTAATATTCATAGACTAAAAAATATCCATAGACAAAAACACGCCTTGCATTGTATAAAACAGGCCCTAATATAGTATATCTATCTTCCCGGCACCTACGAAATGATTTTTTTAAATATTCACTTCAAAAAGCCAGGAAGACACCGGATCTGAAAAACGTCCATAGAAAAAAAACGCACCTAGGAATATGTAAATACCTATAGTAAAAGGCCCCCCTGAAAAAAACTGCCCTAACATAACACAAAGGTTACAAATAAAACACAAAATTTGGGACAATATCTTTACATAGCCAGGCAGGCGTCAAGACTAAAAAATGTCCATAAACAAAAAAAACACGCCTAGGAATATGTAAATATCTATGGTAAATGGGGCCCCCCTCGGAAAAAAACGTCCCTTTTTCTATTTCGAGCGGGCCCTTCACAGCATTACGGGCGTGGCCTTCTATGATTGGTCGGCCTTAAATATCTAGCGCCGCCTATATGTTTTTTTTACAACTATTATTATTTTCCCTAGGCGGGCAGGCGCTATGATTTGTGTGAAGGGATATTGCAAAACGCCATTGTAGGCCCTTGTTATTTATCTGAACATGGGAGATAGGCCGCCGCAATCGCCTCGCATGGAAACAACATGGCGGCGAGCGGTAAACCTAGTGCCTACCTACTTATCTATTTAAATGACATTTCATTTAAAGTTTGCGATAGCATTTGTATCTTCGAGCGTCCAAGTACCTACCTAATTGCCGGAGACTAAAATAATGTGACTTAGATTCCCGCTGAAACCGAATTAGCTAATGAAATAGTGGTGTTTTACTCGGTAGATACGAGCAGTGCTGTGGGTGTGAGTTGTGAATATTCTATCTTATTTTAATGTTGATATTTTTTACAGAATAAAAGATTTTTCTGGAAAAGGTCTGAAGATTGTTAAAAAATTTCATGTAAATCAAATTAATTAATATTATTATTAAGTTCTGCAAGCATTTCAAGTTTTTATTATTGTGACAGCTGTTTCGGCGTTCAAGGCCATTTTCAAACTGCGCTGAAGATTAGGAGGGGTGAGAAAATATTGTAAAAATAATCTTAAAAATGCTACATTTTTACTTAAAAAAAATCATTTATGCTAGAGTTAACTAACTAACTAACTAACTAACCATCACGCCGTTTCCACGCAGGGGTAGGCAGAGAGGACGGACCGCCAAACAACTCGATCTTGGCATACACTTCTTGCTTCATTCACATTCATACATCGTCTCATACATTCTCTTCTGACATGGCCCGACGTATTTGATTTACTTGATCGCGCCATGTCTTCCTCGGGCGTCCCCGTCTTCTTCTTCCATTCACATTCGCGTCTTACATTCTTCTTACACTCCTTTCTTCGTTCATTCGCTCCACATGCCCAAACCATCTAAGCGTCCCTTTCTTAATCTTACTCATTACGCTTACATCAGCCTTGCATTCTTTACGAATTTCAATATTTTTCACACGATCATACATGGTTTTACCACACATTCGTCTCAGAGATCTCATTTCTACGGCATTCAGTTTACTTTCATCCTTCCTCTGCCAATTCCATGCCTCACTGCCATACATCAGGGTTGGTGTCAGCACTCCATTGTGGACTGCCAGCTTCGCTTCTTTGGACAATTTTTTGTTAGCGCCAACCGCGCTCAGTCCTCCGTTAATGGAGTTTCCTGCATTCACCCTTCTTTCAATATCCCTATCTGTCTTTCCATCTCTCGTAAACATACTACCCAAATACACAAACTCATTGACCTGCTCCAAGTATTCATCATTCACAACTATATTGCATACTATTTTCGTACTCTCTCTTTCAAACACCATGACTTTGGACTTATTTACATTCATCATGAGCTCATTCTTCATACATACTTCGTTCATCCTAGATACGAGGGACTGTAGATCTTCCATACTGTTAGCAATCAGCACCGCATCATCAGCATACAGCAGACAACATACTTGCAGACTACTCATTTTCGCGCCCAGGCCCACCTCTTTCAATTATTGCATACAATTATCCATGTATAGATTGAATAACCACGGTGACATTACACAGCCTTGCTTAACACCTTTTGTGATTTCAAACCACCCCGTAAAATCACCGTTTGCCCTATCACATGCAACGCTTCCCTCGTACAGCGATGCGATTGCCTGTATAAGATTTGTATTCAGACCATACTTAGACAACACCTTCCATAACTTTTTTCTGTCAACTCTGTCGTATGCTTTTTGTAGATCTACAAAAGCACAGAAAAGTTTCTGTTTTTTTGCCAGAAACTTCTCTGTGAGCATACGCAACGAGAAAATATGATCCATGCACCCCCTTCCACTCATAAATGCGCCTTGCACATCCCATATTTTATCCTTTGTTTTCATTTGTACCCTTTCAATCAATATCCTACCATACAGCTTACCAACTGAACTTAGCAGGCTAATAGCCCTGTGATTTCCACATTCCATGCGTGACCCTTTACCTTTGTATAGAGGCATGATCACAGCCCTTCTCCAATCTAATGGGGTGTAACCCTCCTCTAGACACTGGTTAAAAAGTTTGCATAACCATGTGAGAATTATACGGCTATTTCCTTTAAAGTATTCAGCAGCAATATTATCGAAACCAACAGCCTTACCATTCTTCATACATCTAATTGATCTTTTAATTTCATCCATGCTAATTTTGGGAACATTCACCCCATCGTCATTCATACCTGACTCGCCACTGGAATCTCTATCACTCGGATTGCTTTCGAAGACCTCTTCAAAGTATTTCATCCATCTCTCTTTTATTTCTTTCTCATTCGTCAACATTTTTCCATCTTTCGATTTTATCACTTTCACACTTCCACTTTCTGGGCCATTGGTCTAAACAATCAGATGTTTTTAAAAATTACTAAATGCCATACAATCAGATGTTTTTAAATATTACTAAATGCCATACAATCAGATGTTCTTAAATATTACTAAATGCCATACAATCAAATGTTTTTAAATATTACTAGATGCCATACAATCAGATGTTTTTAAAAATTACTAAATGCCATACAATCAGATGTTTTAAAATATTACTAAATGCCATACAATCAGATGTTTTTAAATATTACTAGATGCCATACAATCAGATGTTGTTAAAAATTACTAAATGCCATACAATCAGATGTTTTAAAATATTACTAAATGCCATACAATCAGATGTTTTAAATATTACTAAATGCCATACAATCAAATGTTTTTAAATAAATCAACCTCTCAACTTTCAATATAAAATCAACATTTTTTCCCTCTCATGTGTCAACGAAATTAATGATCTTGGCATTGTTTTCGATTCAAAAATTTTTTTTACACATATCAATTTAATAAATAATAAAGGTTTAAAAATTCTCGGCTTCATTCTTCGAAAAACCAGAGACTTCAGGAATTTTTCAACAGTAAAATTATTACACCCTTCCTTAGTTCAAGTCAAAAATAATTCTTCTATTTGGTCGCTTCACTATAAAATCCACTCCGATTCCATTGAAAGGGCTCAACGTAAATTTCTAAGATATGTTGAATGGGCTCAACATAAATTACAATAAACTCGGATAACTTATTGAAACTATAAATAATTACTAAAACTTTTAGATAGAAAGAAGACTTGTTTCTGACCTAACTTTTATTTTTTAAATTGTTAATGATATTATAGACAATCCTGATTTACTTAGCTTAATTCACTTCGATAGTCCAGCTTGAACTACTCGTTCGAAATTTTTATTCAACTAAGATAAATTTCAGGACTGAGTCATTCAAAAACTCACTTCTACCTAGACTTCACGCAGAAGGTAATACTTTTTCAGATACTGTAGATATGTCCAACTGCATGGAATTCAAATACAAGACATAGCATACATAAATGCTGAGATTTTAAATGTGGTTTACATGACCATCTTAGATCACACGACGTATGTCATAAATCCTTCAACATTAATTCTCTTAAAATTAGAAGGCAAATGATTGATTTGATATGTTTATACAAAATAATTCACGGTCATCTAGATACTACGAGGTGTGTTCAAAAGAAAAGGTGAATTTCGAATTTTTTCGAAAACTATTTATTTATTCATCAATACCCATTTTCTCCCCTTCAAAGTAATCCCCCTCACATATAATGCAGTTATGCCAGCGCTTCTTCCAATCCTCGAAGCTCTTCTGGAATTCGCTTTTCGGTATGGCCATCAGCTCGTTCTTCGATTCTGACTTTATCTCATCAATTGTGGCAAAACGCTTTCCTTTCATTGGTCTCTTCAGTTTCGGGAATAGGAAAAAGTCGCAGGGAGCCAAATCTGGTGAATACGGTGGTTGAGGCATGATTACGGTGTTGTTTTTGGCCAAATAATCACGAACAAGCATTGATGTGTGAGCTGGTGCATTATCGTGATGCAAAATCCATGATTTGTTTTTCCACAATTCCGATCGTTTGAGCCGTATTGCTTCACGTAAACGTTGCATAACTTCCTTGTAGTATTCCTTATTAACCGTACGACCTGTTGGCAAGAACTCATGATGCACCACGCCATTGTAATCGAAGAAAACAGTGAGCAAAACCTTCACATTTGATCGAACTTGGCGTGCTTTTTCGGTCTTGGCTCTTGATTGGGCCTTGGTTACCCACATTTCATCACCAGTTATGACCCTTTTGAGCAAATCTGGATCGTCGTTGACGTCATTCAACAACTCCTGAGCGATACTAATGCGACGTCGCTTTTGCTCAAAATTTAGCAATTTCGGAACAAACTTCGCTGCCACACGTTTCATGCCAAAAACATCCAAGAAAATTGCATGGAATGAGCCGATTGATATGCCAACATCCTCTGAAACTTCCCTAATAGTGATTCGACGATTTTCCAAAACCATTTTCTTCACTGTTTCGATGTTTTCTTCGTTTGTTGACGTGTTTGCAACTCCAGGACGCTCATCGTCATTAACATCTTCTCGGCCTTCGAAACAAAGTAGACTCGCCGAATACCAGTCAACATTTTAAGTGCGTTGGAGCACTTTATTCCATTTTTAACGCAAAATTTAATACATATTCTTTGATCCATTTTTTTCAAAAGTAAAAAATCGAAGAACACACAAAAACGTGACTAACCTTTCCAGTTGTCAAAAACAAACCACTAATCCAAAATGGCTGATAATGCTAACATATGATAAACATATGTGTACCAGCATAACAAAAAAAAATTGATAATCGAATGTACACAGCCCGCGAAAATTGAAAATTCACCTTTTCTTTTGAACACCTCGTATATTATGTCTTAGCAGTATTGAAATAAATGTACCTAATTTCTACTATTTAAAACACCATATCACATTCCACCTGAATACTTTCAGAAATAATATTGCCTGGAGTGCGCTAATGTAGTATTTTTATCGATAATCTGTACAGTTTCAGAAAAAATGTACTGCTATTACTTAAAAATATGTAACAACGATTGAGATAATTATATTATGCATGACTTGTGTCTCTCTTTGTGTCTCTTGTTTCTATTGTATTATGTATCATTGAGTGAGTTTTTGTAATTTTATGTTTTGTGTATCCTTTGTCTGATTATTTGTAATTTCTGTATATTAACTGAGCTTTTATAACTGGATTGTTCTCACGCAATTGTGAACATCTGTAAAAAAAAACAGTATAAATAAATAAATAAATACATACATCATCAACAATTGCTAATAAGAGACGTGTGGAGAACATGAGTATGAGATAACGTGCTGTGTGTTGTATACTTCCCTTTGTTGCAAAGTATATAGAATTATACATAGACAATGTTATTGCTGAATTTCTTTGTGAGACATATTAAATATTTAGCTGTTGGATTTTGTGAATACGATTTATGCTATCGAGGTGCCTGCTTATATATTTTACAATAATATCTTTTACACCTGCGTCACTATTATAATTTAAAATTTAAAACAAAATATGTAAAAGTCCCCAAAGGGCGTATACAATATAATAATTTAATATTTAATAGGAAACATGCTACAAAACCAACCGCCTTCGATTTCACAAGGTCTGGCGGGGGACTGTTACTTCGCGTGTTCTGGATAGCGATAGTCTCTGTTCTGTTCTGCTCTGCGGTTAGCAACAGTAACTCTGGTGGTGGAGAAATTACACGACTGCACATCTGGCCTGCACACATAACAGTGCACACATTGTACGCTGCATACAGGCAATTCACTGAAGAGATGCACCGATAGAAGCGAAATGTGCGCGTGTCACTGTGCCAAAAATAAGCTCAATCGCCGCTTACTTTCAGTTAGTTCACCAGAAATAAATTTTTAATAAAATTTTCCCCTACGTCTGTTCAAATACCAAAAATCTTTCTTAAACCGATAATCAATTTCATTGGCCTGTCTGGGGTTACGTGACGACATCACTTTTATTTCACATCTGTAGACATAGATATAGATAGACACTTCTAGGGATTGTCGGTTCAGTGATATTGGCCAAGTGCACAGTGCACTAGTGTTTGGTAACCGACCTGCCTAGTAACCGGGAACTGCTTTCCAAAATGCAAACGAGTGCATAATTGGCTAATCAAATGGGTAATTCTGTCACTCTTCTGGATGAAATTGCAGTTTTTGGCAGGAATTAGTAGTTGCATAAAAAGGCGATGGTGTGCAACGTAACGTGGTGACATCTGGCAGGAGGAAGTTCATACATTTAGTGCGCAGTCTAACTGTCAAGATGGCTTACACAAAAATAATAAACTATTCACGGATATCGTACTTACTTAAGTAGGTATATATATAATAAGGAACTCCAGTACATTAAAAAAAACTCCAATAAATACCAATATTTTTCGTTTTTTTTCTAAACTTTAACTCAAAGAATAATAATAGTATTGAGCTTTAATATTATCATAATATCAATAATAATAATAATAATAATAATTGGATGACTTCTATAGCGCCGTTTTTTCTGAAAAATCACCTCAAGGGGGCTGTGATAAATATCCGTATTGATAAATGGTTTGCTCCTGAATACTCTAATTTATTTCACGAATAATAGTATTTTTTATTGAACAACAATTATTGAGCTTATAGTCACCCAAATTAAGTTTAAATTTAAAAAACTAAATACAATACATATTTATAATAACAAACAAAAGTGAAAAATAAAAATGTCCATACTAATCCAAAAACAGAATGCGCACGTGACGTCAGGTGTTCCAAATGAATGGTACCAACAAAACGAGGTGTTTTGATGGGATGATTTTTTTATTCACGTTTAAATAAAGATTTATAAATTCTACGTATGATTATATAAAATAAAAGTCGTATATTCAGAATCGGCGTTTGTTGATCCATATTAATATATATTTTTAACTGAGTTCCTTATTAAGGCCATCCACTTGCTAAAATTCCAACGAAATCACGCGCTCCTTATGCAGGTGGTGATAAGGTCGAAATTCCCGCTTAACATCGGCCGCATGTTTTGATTTACGTAAAAAAACGTCACCAAAACGCGTGTTTTATTTTAATTTGTAAAGCTCGGGGATAAATATTAAAATTTTTTATGGTCATATTCTAAAAAACTTAATTTGCCAGAATGAACAATACGACAATATCGAAAAACGGGTTCGTAAGTAGGAGATTTTGCGCTTTAAACATTTGTTTTAGGTCTGATACTTTATTTTTTTCTAGGCTTATAAATAGACACAAAAAAATTGGACGGTTATACGAAAAGCTAAGGTGTGGTCTACTTGCATTCTTTAATTTAATGATCTTTGATAATTCTAGGCCCTCAAATTCTCAAACCGAAAACACACGATTTTGCATTACCTCCCATTGCATCGCCTTAAGTACGTCCGTGTGTGCTTATTTCTGGCAGTGTAATTTCGTCCCGACACCAATCATTTTAAATTAATTTTAAAATAAGTGAAAGATCAGGGGTACGTAAATTAAATTACCAATATACCATGTTCTCAATACAATATTGGTCATTAAGTCCAGTCCTGCATTTTGAAATAGCAGAAAAGTAGAGATTGTTGGATGACAGCTCGGCTGGATTAAACGTTGGACGAAGGCCAGTCACCTCGCAAAGGCGGACCAATGGAGAGGGAGATATGGATGGAGAAGTGCCAGGGTGCCGCAAGTCACCAATAACATTAGCTATTTGCACAGGCGGAAAGTGAAAAACTAAAAAAACGTCACCGATGACACATCCAATGGAAATATACCTAAATGGTTTATTTGGCTCCAAAAAAATGGAAAGAATTATTTCATTCTGAGATGGATAGTGGTCAGGAACTGCTAATAGCTATCTCCAAATAACCTCAAATATTATAATACGCGCAGCTTCTGATATTTTACTGCAACGTGCTACACTAGCGCCTCTAGCGGCCGGGATAATAATAATAATGATATTTATTTATTTGAAACACACATTATTTAACAACAACATTTAAGGAAGCTTTAACTGCCCTACTAGGAACAAATCCCGTTTTATTTTTAAATTTATTTTATTAAATTTTTAATCCAGCAGGACTGGATGGGTAGTGCAAACCCAGTCTGCCATATCACATGAAATATGTACAATATAAATAGAGAAATTAATATAATAAAATAAATATTAAAAAAATAAATACGACAAAATTCAATTGAATATAATAAAATAAATTTTAGGACAGTCAAATTGAAAATTTTAGTTCATATTAAGTGCCATTATAGAAAAATAGAAGGGAAAAAGGATAGATTTGTACAGCGCCCTTGGGGTGATTTTTCACAAAAACGGCGCTATACAAATCATCGAAGTATTATTATTATCATTAACATAGTATGGCAAAATAATATATCTAGAAAAAAGTATAATAATTAAGTATAAAGAGATTATGTATATGCTTTTGATAGGTACTGGTTGGTGCTGTGGGGAAAAATGCGTTACTAAAAAAAATATAATAGTATTGAGTAATATTGATAAGATTGTGTTACGTATCACTCAGCTTTATGCGCCGACGACGAAACTAAGGGATGCAGCCGGAAAAGGTTGCAGCAAATAGTTAATAACATATTTAATATATTTTATTCAGTAAGTACAAAAAGTAACTTTAGTAAATTGTAATTGTATAACCAAATGTTTGCCCTTTTTCCTTTCCTCGGTTAGTGTTTTTAATCCAGTTAAGATCTTGAAGAGGATGCAGCAAATAGTTAATAACGTATTAAATATATTTTATTCAGTAAGTACAAGTATAAATTCAGAATCTACGAATTGGTTTGTTTCATAATTTTAATAAATTTTCTGTGAAATATATTTTTAATAAATTATAGAAATCTAAAATTCATAAAATAAATACTAGGTAACCTACATATGACTTTACTGATTATCTGCTCATCAATGAAAAAATATTTATGAGATTATTAGGTTTGCACTAACAGTTATAAGCCTCGCCGCTAGCCGTTCGCGATCGGTTTGGTGGTTCATAAAGGGAATAAAATATTTATTTAATAAATTGTGTGAAATTTTATTTAATTATTACTTTAGGACTAAATTTTAGAACATCGTCTCTACCAACCTAATTGAGTCGTATTTTTTTTAATTAAGCAATGTTCCAATGGGGTAAATTACTTTAGACTCAAAACTGTGCTATGTCTTCCTTTATATGTATGGATTATATAAAGAAGCATTATTCAGAGCACATGGTAACAGGTAACAGAGTTACCTATAGTCCTATACGGTAGGTACTAAACGGTTAGCCATAAGGTGCGTAGGTAAGTACTTACAACGGAATTATCGACTTGCTTGCTCCTCCGTTGCAACAGAAGTGGGGAGCGAGCAAGTTCTAGGAGAGACGTTGTCTATGACCCTGCTTCATGCATTTCCCGGGACGCCATCTTGCTTTCCGCCAACACCGCTAGAATCGACGCCCACAATTCCAAATGTTCTTTTTTCAAACTTGATACTTAAGAATTTTAAATTGAGTAAAATACGAAGTTAAGAGAATATCTATCGATAAGATAGGTCATTAAGTGCTTATAATTGAAAAATGATTGAAAAATTCTATTGCGAGTTCGAATTAGTTCATTTTCCATGATTGATACATCTTTGTTTGAATATTGAAAATATCAATTTAATGAAAAGAATCGTTATTTTAAAAGCGATTTTTTGCACAATTTCTCTGCTACTCTGAACCTAATTACAGAGAAGATAAGAGAAATTAAGATAACAATAACGAAGCGAGGGAAATGTACGTAGATAAGAACACCACTAGGACGAGGTTACATCACGATTCTCAGTAATATCTATGCACCTACAATTAACCAAAAAAATTGAAAATGATGTAAAGTAAATCGCCAATTTCACAAAAGTTACTCGTCACGTATCGGTTAAAAACCGCTAAATAAAATAACAATAAAAATAAGTATCTCACCCATATAAATATTATATTTTTTGATCTAAAAAAATTATGAAAAGAATATTAAAGATTAATGCATTGTACAATAAAAAGAAAATTCTACAATTAATTTTATTAAATACAATAAATGTTTGAATCTTGAATTACGTTATATTGATGTGTGATTAATTTACCTTCATTGAAGATCGGCCATGTTGGATTCAGCGCTGAGAAACGTCATCCATTTTGATGCTAAAACCACGCCACTTCTGACATCTTCCGATCCAACTCGTTTCATATTCAGCACCACTTTACACGGCTTACAGGAGTTCGAATTTAGATATTTTAAACTATGGAGATATGTACAACTTTACACAATTCAATAAAAAAATAATGAAAATGATGAGTCATTGCTTAAGTTAATTTTCACAGTTATTTAAATAGTCATTTTTCTAAAAAAAATGCATCCCACGAAAATGGCGGTTTACTCAACGATTAAAAGTTTATTTTCAACATTTTCTTCTCATGACAACACTATGATTTGAAGATAGTATTATTTATTTAAAACATTGGTAGGTATTGTTCATGGGTTGGTACTTAATAATTATTATTTGTGTTTATTATTCAAATTGAATACATTATAATATCTCTCTATTAAAAACGTAACTTGGTAGCCAAGAGAAAAGTATTATTTTTATGACTGTTTGGTTTGGATTTTTTTAATGTGATTTGAAATAATTCACTGTTGGAACAGTGCGCGGCCAGGCCGCGGGGCGGCGCTCTCAAACAAAGACGATGCCTTTCATCGATGCACTTTCTTCGTGCAATTTTCTGTTGAGAGCACAAAGGAACGTAATAACTAACGCACAGCATTTACAATAAATCACCGGTAGCCATTTTCAGTTAACGCGATGCTATCGGGGCGATCGATTGGTTCGGCGATATCAAAATCAATGGTCGCCTGTCATTAAACATAATTAAAATCTTCCCTGGCGGCGGACATGCGAAGCAAAAAAATCAAATCGAATGAAATTCGTAATAAATTTTCCACAGATATTTTCGTTTTCGGTTGGGCTGCGTTCACAATGATTGTATCGTTTTTAATTAGGTAGACACCTAATGTCGCTGCGTTTTTATGTGAAATCGTTGGTAATTCAAACAAAATTTTTTTAAATTGATTTTTATGGCCGTCGCGGGTCGACGAGGGCTCGCTTGCTGCCGGCTTGGCTCGCAGGGCAAAACTGAACTGACCTATCCCAAAAGGCGAGCGGCGCGCGCAATGATACCGTAGGTACCTTTGCCCCCCCCCACCATGGGACTTGGCGTCACTGCGATTCATGATGTGTAAGTGCATGGAAGCAGTGGCGGGCTGTGACGGGGGAATCGATTTTAAAAAGTAATAAGGTCGAGGAAAACGCAAAGAAAATAGTTAAAATAGCAACGAATGAAGTCCGGAAAAGAAATAACTGTTGAAGGTAGGTACTTACCTAGTACCTTAAAAATAGCAACAATAATTTGAGATTATCATATAAATAGAAACGATTCAAAGGCCATTTTCTTAACTAATCTTACTAAGGGGAGAGGTTATCTATTTTGGCACCCTCACTGAGTAAGTATGGGAATTACAAGAAAAATGGAGCAGGAGGAGGAAGAAAGTGATTTAAAAAAATAAAATTAAGGAGATGTAAGAAAAAAACTGAAGAGAGAGGTTGGGAAGTACGTAGGCGCCAAGCATAAATCTAGTTAGGCACTAAACATTAGGCCAAGCAATGTTCCTAGTATGTATTTAGAAATATATTGTTTTTAATGAAATAACATATGGTGCATCGTTGTAAGTTCGTTAATTATCAATAACTCTTTTAGCATTTGTATTTTGACAGATTTCGATATAATGAAATTGGAACCTGACAAGAAAACTACGTAGGTGTAGGGGTGGGATGAGGCAGAGTAGGTTTTCATCGTTTTTACAAAGCAAAACGTTTTAATGTTAGTATTTTTAAATTCAAAAATATATTTCTGATTTTGGGTCATATACCTACGTTGATATGCGCAAAAGTGGTAATTTATTTATTTATTATATACACAACAGAAAGAGGGTTAACATTTTAGAAAAATATAAAGAAATAAGAATGAATAAATTCCAACCGTCGAAATATAAAACAATAAGTAATTAAAAACAAAAACTTTGCGTCGAGTGAAAACAAGAAATTAAGTACATTTCTGAGTGCTATCGATTTTATGGATGTTATAACATAATATAAGAGCTATCAAAATTATAAGTGCATAGAGATTTTAAACCATAGAGTAATGAACGATTTTTTTAATACGTTTAACAGTGACATAAAATAGAAAACTGAAACAATATTATAACACAAATCATTAATACTAATTATCCAAGCTACAATCCTGCATATTGTAGGATTCATCAAAGTGCCGATATAGATGACGCTTTACTGTATAAATGGAATCAGCAAATACACCAATAACACCTCCAAACCTGTTGCCCAGATCATGTACCCGTATCCTATTGGTTAATGAATGAGACTGATAGTTGGTTGTGTAAGTGTTGCAGAAAAATGTTACAGTTTGTCTTGTGTTCCTTAAATTTAATAGTGACGGGGGATGGCAGGGCTGTCAATTAGGTTGTCAATGATTCTATATAATACAACTAGGTCTGATATAATTCTGTTAGACAGCGTAATCAGATGCGACAAGGACCTCCAGTGAAAAATATAATGGCTTAAAAATAAGTATTCATATAGATCAGCAAACGCCGACTCTGAATTATTATACGTAGAATTTATAACTCGTTATCTCAAAGTGAATAAAAAATCAGCACACCAAAACACCTTGTTATGTTGGTACCATTGCATTTGGAACATCTGACGTCACGTGCGCATACTGTTTTTGGATTATTATGAAATTTTTTATTTTTTGATTTTGTTTTGTATTTTAAATACGCATTTTTTCAACTCAATTTGGATGACTTTATTCTATATAATTGTAGTTCAATATAAAATACTATTATTCGTGAAATAAATTAAAGTATTCATGGGTAAACCAATTATCAATACGGATATTACGATAATGTTAAAGCTCAATACTATTATTATTCTATGAGTTAAAGTTTCTAAAAAGGTACATAATTTTATTAATTATGGTTTACTATGAACAGAATATAAAATTGTGTACGGTAGAGCTCATCCTTGTTTTGACATTTGACATTATAACCTCAAAACTGATCAAAACCGACCGGCCATAGATTTAAAGCGTTTTGGCGGGCTTTTGAAAATTATTTTAACTATTAAAACTGACTTTTGAAAAAAAAAAAGAAATATACTGTTATTTAATTTTGAACGTCATTATTGATAAAAATATATTAAAAAATTAAAGTGGAGTTCCTTTTTGATTCATATAGGAATATGTAAATTACCTACCGACATGATAAGTGGGCATGACATTTAATTATGTTGAAGGCCCTCCATCGATTGAAATATTATAATAATATTTTACTGCGACAGTAGCAACCCTATATTTATTCAAATAGTCCAGCAAGCGGTTGTTTAATTATTATTTTTGATTTACAAGGACAACTGAAAGTTTCAAACTGTTCTCCAGAGAAATATCAAATGTGGACCTAAAATTGGGGTGATTAAGATATTTCCCATTCAGAGAAACATTTTAATCTTCTATATATACAAAGATGAATGTTTGTGTGTCCTCGATCACAATTTGTTCTTATTAGTGCCGGGAAGGTTTAGAGGGTAGTTTGAATGAAATCCAATATGTAAAACTGTTGCTATAACGTTTTAAAATTAGTATAGCAAAACATTGAACCCGCCATGTTGTATTGAGGTTAACCTATAGATGTAGCCACAGATTACATATTCAAAAGAAGGTTTGTTTGGGTAGAATATTTTCAAAACGGACAACACAAGTAGGTACCTACTTAAGAACTTTATTATTTAGATATATTTTGAAAAAAATAAATGTTTAGAATGAAATAAAATTTTCAATGATGGAACCCAAATGACAAGCAACAATTCACAACTTCATAGCTTTATTCCAAAAAAATGAAATTATCCCGAACAAGGCCGGGTACACATCAGCTAGTTAAAAATAAAATAAAACTTTCGGGTACGAAAATACTAGATCTAACTTGTTTGGAACAATACTGAAAATTTAATTTCAACTTACGGCACACCCACAAAGGAATACAATAGAACATTTGGATAACACTCTGGATATAACGCATAATGAATGAGACTCTCGTGCTGTATAAAAAAAACTGTCCGCTCTCTGACATCGGCACATGGACGTTATCAGATACAAAAGTCATCGAAACAATAATAATCTGTGTTAAATTAGCATAGAAATAAATAAAATAATCTCCATAGGCAGCTTCTACAGTTAACTGCGTGACCTTGCGGTGTCACCGATATACGAGTACATTCATTATGTAACTGCCAAACACGGAGTGGCGAAAAACGTGTGGAAATTGAATTAAATAATTATTACTGTACAAACACCGCATAAACAAACAACGTTGATCCAAAAGTTACAACGATTCAAAGAAATGTATCCAGGTACTTGCCTTTTTACAAATATATTATCGAATACATATATAGCAAAAGTAAAATTTTAAAACACAACTAATCAATACTTGTACCGCATTTAACACACCCAGTTCTCTAGTGAGGTAGGTGGTCACGACACGTACAACACTCCATTCACAGTATCACTTCTTCAAACCTACATTATAAAACCATACAAAGCACCTTTATTATACTTTAAACAACATAGTATGTAAAATATATGGATATAAATATTCCTCAGAACTAAAAGGGTAATTAATAAATAAATCTGAATAAATTCGTGGCTTTCAGTGAGGCTAAGGGATATAAAAAACAATACGGTTCAGTACAAAACACATTTGATAATCCCGCTCCCCGACGGTCCGGTAAGGATCGTACATTTCACTCGCTACCGCAGTCACTACGCAAAAGGTAAAGTTCGCTAAAGTAAGATAACGGTTTGCAGCGCAGTCCGTTGTGGGACTTTTCTGCAACAGCGCAGTTTCTGCAACAGCGAGTGAAACGTTCGTTCCTCACATCGAATATAGCACTCAAATTCGTAACTGTCAACTGTTTTGTGTCTCCCAATAAAACGTCGCTAAATATGAGCTCTGGAATAATGAAAATTAAAACCTTGAACTGTTTAGCTTTAAAAGATCAGACGATATCATTTTCTTCCCCTCATATCAATTGCAGTGATCATCATACCATCCGCTCTGAAAGGGTGTCCGAAACGTAGTCTCAATAGTAATAATACTTGGACGATTTATATAGGACCGTTTTTGTGAAAAATCACCTCAAGGGCGCTGTAAAAAAGAGTAAGTGCAGCACCAATTTACTTAAATTAACATTAGTATCGTATATGGATAGGTTTAAGTTACGAAATCTACTAGAACAATTTACTCAATCTAAAATCAAACAACATCATACTTTAGGCCTTGAGAATCTTAAATTAACATATAGGTTTAAGTTACGAAATCTATTAGAACAATTTACTCAACCTAAAATCAAACAACATCATACTTTAGGCCTTGAGAATCTTAAATTAACATATAGGTTTTAGTTACGAAATCTATTAGAACAATTTACTCAACCTAAAATCAAACAACACCATACTTCAGGCCTTGAGAATCTTAAATTAACATATAGGTTTAAGTTACGAAATCTACTAGAACAATTTATTCAGCCTAAAATCAAACAACATCATACTTTAGGCCTTGAGAATCTTAAATTAACATATAGGTTTAAGTTACGAAATCTATTAGAACAATTTACTCAACCTAAAATCAAACAACATCATACTTCAGGCCTTGAGAATCTTAAATTAACATATAGGTTTAAGTTACGAAATCTACTAGAACAATTTATTCAGCCTAAAATCAAACAACATCATACTTTAGGCCTTGAGAATCTTAAATTAACATATAGGTTTTAGTTACGAAATCTATTAGAACAATTTACTCAACCTAAAATCAAACAACACCATACTTCAGGCCTTGAGAATCTTAAATTAACATATAGGTTTAAGTTACGAAATCTATTAGAACAATTTACTCAACCTAAAATCAAACAACATCATACTTTAGGCCTTGAGAATCTTAAATTAACATATATATATATATATTTTATTGTATAATATTAATTATATACAGTTTGAACTTATACCCGCTAAGCCACTGCAAGTAGCTTGTCAGCAGGAGTTTATTTCAACAATACAATACAATACAACAATAAATTACAATCATCATACAAATGTAGGGCAAAATTATTATATTTAGGCGCATGCATGTTGTGATCAAAGTACATAAAAAAATTAAAATAATGGAAAAAGCATTATTTTACATTATGGATAGGTTTAAGTTACGAAATCTCATAGAACAATATTTTTAAATTATCTATAAGTATATATGATTAGAGGGTTATTAATTATTAATTTCCCTCAGGGCTAATGTCATTTTTGGGAATGCTGTGTGGAGAGTCTATTTAAGGAAAGAAAGGAAAGGCAGATCTGGAAAGGAAAAAGGTATGAATCTGGGGGTCAGTGTGTCCAGGAGTGACAGACATATTAATCTATCCCTCCCGATGCAATGAGTCGAGAGAGTCCGGCTGGAGAGGTCAGGAGGTCCCTCTAGACGGCCTCTTCCTGGTGGGCAGAAGCAAGACAAACCTTACCCCATGAACCCGAGAACTCCTACTAATTAAACATACCCAACCACTTGCGGTGTCTAATAATTCGGGAGGAAAAAAGTAGGCAGGCAATCGAACCAACAATAATTTTATAAACTATAGGGTAGAACATGAATAATTTGATACCTAGTGTTCAATTTCTACGACGTCACATTTAAATTAAGAAAAACAAAGGTTAGTAAAAATCATGAAACCAGTAGATACAATGCTGCGCCCTCTTCGGGCTGCATCCGTGAATTTCGTCGTCGGCTCATAAAGCTGAGTGACACGTAACTCTATCTTATCAATATTACTCAATAATATTATCTTTTTTTTAGTACTTAATTTTTAACGCATTTTTTCCCTCATATCACCAACCAGTACCTGTCAAACACATATATATAATTGTTTCGTCAATAATATTTGTTTTTCTCATCTCTTCATAAGTTAGTTCATAAGTTTTTTTCTGTACTATTTTTCACATATCTTTATGCTTAATTATTATACTTTTTTCTAGATATATTACCATACTATGTCAATACTAACTTTTTCCCTTTCTATTTTTGTATAATGGCACTTAATACGAAATAAACTTGTCAATTTGACTGTCCTAAAACGGGATCTGTTTCCAGTTGGGCAGTCAAGGCTTTCTTACACTTTATTGATTAATAATTTGCGCGTTTCAAATAAATAAATAAAAATAAACAATGTCGTTATTATGAAACAAACAAAAAAATAAACATAATTTGGCCCACCCGATACGTCCCAAGTTTTCTTCATTATTACAACAGCAAGCGTCATGGCTAATCAAGTGCCACTCTTTGATAGTGGGTACGTAATCGGATATATATATATATATATAGGTACACACACGCACAGTGCACAGTTGCGTGACGCAAACTCGAGTGTATGCGTGGGGTGGGCGAGTGTGCGTGAGGCATCGCGAGCTAATCTCTCCGCGCGAAACATCTGTCCGCATTCTGAATCGACCTATCTCGAATTCAATGTGTATATTATTGTACTTGTGGTAGGTGATTGTTTGGGTTTCAAACTTGTGATGATTTTGTTGATTTCTCTTTGATCCTGCCAAATTGGATGGGTCTAGTCTAGGCTATATGGAATCTATATAGGTCTCCTCATAAATACCTATTCTATAATTATTATAATTGGATGATTTGTATAGCGTCTTTACCTCATGGCACTGAACAAATATTACGTCCTATTCTCTATCTAATTATGTACAAACGGGTATAGAAAAACATACTTACCCGCAGCTGGCAGGTCGCTTCAGAACACAGTTTTATTAGAAAATTTAAGTTTAGAGATGATATGATTTTTAAAGTTGCTATTTTATCCTCCTTTTCTATTGATGTTACATTTATTAGAAGGTTGGTGGTACAAGAAGAGTTGATATTTATTGAAATATTTATAATTTTTAGGACTGGAGAATATTTATAAAATGACCATAAAAAGCTTAAAAAGTTTTTAACAGATATTTAGTTTTTTTTTCTTTACATTTAGTTATTTACAGCGTTGCGGGCTGTGGACGCATTTGCGCTCCGGTGCCTGAAAAAAAATACTTATTCTTTAAGTGACTTTATGTAAGCACTAACCGGCTAGCCGAGCTAAGCAATTTACGTGTGCATTTCTTCAATTTATGGATACGATTGTCTTAAAAGATGAGTTTTGAGTTTAGTTCTGAATTCTGTCGAGTCTTTGATCATTGTTAAGAGGGACGGCTGCGCGGCATGTTTCATACAAAACTTAATTTTTCATTTGAGGTCAAAATACTCACATAAACTAATTGATATATTATTTTATATCAAAGATTTAGTAAATATCTAGCACGTATGAGAAGTATTTTATTTATTTTTGTTTTACGTTATGAAATATAGGCCATTAAAGGAATTGATTATTAGCGTTTTAGGGGCAAATTTAACAATTATTTGGGGGCTAATGGTGATTTAAAAAAAAGTTTTACCCCACATAGTAGACACATTGAAAATATAATGAAATATAAAATTTTAAAGAAAATTTAAAAAAAAGCATTATAGTGTACTTTAAATTAAATTAAAAACGACCAATTTACGTTGAACACGAATTTATCATACATAATTTAAAATATAGACAGGAAAAAACCTTTTCTTTTTAAATGTTTTGTTTTTATATTTTTATTTATGTAATCATATTTACATAGCAAATATGACAAATTAAAGAAAACTACCGTTAATCCGCAAATAATTTCCGAAGTTGAAAATTTGATTTCTTTGATGGCCTATATTTCATAATTTAACATATAAAAAAATAAAATACTTCTAATCCGTACTAGATATTTACTATACATTTAATTTTTTAAAAAGATCTCTCAGTTTGAGTGGGTATTTTGGCCTCAAATTCAAAATTAAGTTTTCTATGAAACAGGCCGCGCAGCCGTTCATGTGGCAGTTCATTCCAGGCAATTTCTTTTCCTGATACTCCTGCGGCACAATCACCGAACTTAGTATTAGGTGTGCGCTTTGGTGCCTTCAACTTCCCGATAGGTGATGACGCTGCCGACCTAAAGGTGGACTACCGTGAATTGATATTTTCAGGAATACACAGTTCCGATAAGTAAGCCGGAGCCATTCCGTTAAGTGACTTAAATACCATCCAGCAGAGCTTGAACTGCATTCTTTCAGGACATTTGAGCCAGTGGAGATTTTTGCGGTGCTCTGAAATGTGGGAATATTTAGATACACCGGTGATAAGTCTTGCCGCAGCATTGAAAACTGTTGGAAATTTGTTAATTTGGTATTTGGGAGACTTGCATATATTCCCTGCTCTACACTCTGGGCGAGGTGTTCTGATTTCTGGAAGACTTTTCTTGGGGACAGAGATTTCGATTGTTATATCTTCATTCTAATATCGCGTAGTTGTTGCTTGTATTATCATCGTTTGGGTTGTGACTGAGCACATCCATTGTCATTGCCCCCGAAATATTCTCTCCAGCGACACGGGACTAGCGCAGACGAGGTGTTAATATTTCAGTCCGGCACCTATGGTTAATTTCCCGTCAATGTAAGGTGGAAGTATACAGCAAAGAGGCTACTATATATTCATCCAGATTTTAAATAGCATCCGGGAAGACCTTGCACGAGAGGATTGAAGACCAGCGCTTACGGTACAGTGGTATAGGTTAAAGTTAACTGCAGACAAGAGTGATAACGCCTTCATATTTGATCGTTATCGCTTGATAGGAAACACATAATAATATAGAAATTGTTTGATTTGACCTTTGATACACCAACTCTTCATGTGGAACGTGACTAACCTTTCCAGTTGTCAAAAACAAACCACTAATCCAAAATGGCTGATAATGCTAACATGTGATAAACATATGTGTACCAACATAACAAAAAAATAAATCGATAATCGAATGTACACAGCCTGCGAAAATTCAAAATTCACCTCTTCTTTTGAACACACCCCGTATATTCATATAGATCAGCAAACGCCGATTCTGAATATATATAACTTTCGTTATACGTAAAAATTATAAATCGTTATTTAAAATAGAATAAAAAATCATCTCTTCAAAACACCTTGTTATGTTGGTACCATTGCATTGGAAACATCTGACGTCACGTGTGCATTCTGTTTTTTGGATTAGAATGAAAAATTTAATTTTTCGATTTTGTTTTGCATTTTAAAGATGTATTTATTTTTAGCTTTGGCGAAATTTAAACATTATTTGGATGACTTTAAGTTCTATAATTGTTGTTCAATATAAATATAAATAAATAAAAAAAAACTATTATTGATGAGAAAAATTAGAGCATTCATGAGCAAACCAATTATCAATACGGATATTAAAATAATGTTAATGGTCAATACTATTATTATTCTTTGCTGTCAAATCAATTATGGCACCCAAACGACAAGCAAGAATTCACAATTTCATAACTTTATTTCAATAACAAAAACAAAAAAATCCGAGCAAGGCTGGGACACATCAGCTGGTAATAAATAACACGAAATTCTTGATCCTTCTAGGAAATAACAATAATGAGGCTATCTCCTAGAACAGATTTTCATGTTATTTACATGTATCATGTTAATTAGAGCATGCTCTAGGAAATAACAATAATGAGGCTATCTCCTAGAACAGATTTTCATGTTATTTACATGTATCATGTTAATTAGAGCATGCTCTAGGAAATAACAATAATGAGGCTATATCCTAGAACAGATTTTCATGTTATTTACATGTATCATGTTAATTAGAGCATGCTCTAGGAAATAACAATAATGAGGCTATCTCCTAGAACAGATTTTCATGTTATTTACATGTATCATGTTAATTAGAGCATGCTCTAGGAAATAACAATAATGAGCCTTTCTCCTAGAACAGATTTTCATGTTATTTACATGTATCATGTTAATTAGAGCATGCTGAGGACAGAACTTTTTGAGTTTTTGAAAAATATCGAATAGTACCGAAGATAATGGCAATCTCGTTGATGGGCGCGGCAGTATCCGTTTGTCACTGCCATTGAAATTGTCAAATGTACTGAATAAGGAATTTCAGTCCAATTTTTTATCACTAATGACGTTCAAACTTAAATACCAGTATATTGCGTTTTTTTCTAAACTTTGTCTTCAAAGTTAAAATAATTTTCAAAGTTTCAATTTTTCAGAGCCCGCCAAAACGCTCCAAATCTATGGCCGTTCGGATTTGATCAGTTTTGAAAACAAAATCGAAAAATAAAAATGTCCACATTAATCCAAAAAACAGAATTCGCACGTGACGTCAGGTGTTCCAAATGCAATGATACCAACATAACATGGTGTTTTAATGGGATAATTTTTTATTCACCTTAAATAACGATTTATAAATTCGACGTATAATTATATATAATACACATTATATATTCAGAATCAGCGTTTGCTGATCTATATGAATATATATTTTTAGAGCCATTATATTTTTCACTGGAGTTCCTTACTGTGACTCGCGACGTCACAGTAAGGAACATAAGTTTTTCCCTAATTCACTTTGAAATCTTATAACTTCATCATTTTTGGAGATATCGAAAAACTAATTGTACTGTCTTATTAACTCTTTAAAAATAATACATTTTCAACATAAAAAAATTACATTTTCGGAAGTAAACGTGAAATTAAAAAATTTAATACAAAAATACAGTTGACCTCGTTCGCCACGAGCCGCAACTGTCTAGCGCCCGGCAGAGTTCTATACAGTGTACCTATACCGGGTAGGTACCACATACAGTACAGCTTGCGAGGGGCAGAGGTTGCTGCGCGCGACTAAAGGTTCCTACCCGACGTTATATCAATTCCTACTAACGGCAGAGCGATAGCTTGGTCTTTCAAGTCAACTACTATTGTTCTACATCATATACTTGTATTGCCAGATAGTACAGAGCGGTCGGCGGAGAAAAGGTATGGATTATAGAGCATGTGCACTACCTACAGTGGCGGTTATTCAACAAGGGCACTGTGCCCCACCTAATTTTTAAAGAATTACTTCCCAAAAATAATACTTTATATGCAAACAATCGAGTTCATATTTAGCGGCAAAGTTACAACAAGGTGACGTGTAATTTTGCGAATAATTACTGCCATCTCTAGCGGCCTAGCGTTCAGCGGACACTAATTTTCTTCGAGATGGCGGGGCACATCTTAAATGATGCCCGAATATCGGGTCCTCTGCGCATGCCTATTTGGTACTGCATTATTTTTCTATGGAATGTTTTGAATAGGAACCTGGCCAAGTGTATTTTGCCCCTTAGTTTTTTCTAAAATTTCACTGCATACGAAATGTAAGTATGTATCAAAATAGCTTTTTTACTTTGCTAAATGTTTTAGCGGAAGATTGCACGGGAAGAAAAAAATATAAATAATCATTTAAAACAGTATCTTCGTATTGCGTTCATTAGAGGATAACGAGATTATTAAATATCTAATAAAACAATTGTAATTTATTTGTTCTTACAATAGTTTATTATTAAATGAAAACATTAATCAATGGATAGGGCAATTTTTCTCATATATTATATAATTACTGCATTAGAATTATATAACATTTGTGTTCAAATTGCGTTGTTTTGTTACATATTTCAAGAAATGTATTATTTTTTAAGTTTTTATAAGTATATTTATTAGGTAGGTGATTGGTATGTGTGCCCTACGCACATTCGAACTCACGAGCCGCCAACTACTTATATCATTATATATATATATATATATATATAGAGATCCCCTCTCGTACTATGTTGATCAGACGCGACGGTACGCCAGGAATTTGTTGATCCGGAGGAATTTGTTGATCCACCCTAATTTGTTGATCCAATACCAAAGCAGGCATATAAACGTTGATCCAAAAGATCAACTTTCGTCACATAGATTTTGCTGTAAACCACGCCTATTTTTCCATCACATATACATTTTACACTTTTCCCTTTGTTGATCCGATTTGAATGAACCAATCAGACGCTTTGTTTATCGAAGGCGTGCACGTGGTCCTTCACCGTGCTCATTTGTTGATACGATTTAAATCAGAGTGCTTTGCTTATCAACTGGTATATCTGGTTCTTAGCGAGTATGGGTACCGCCGCCCCGGAACGATTCGTTGGATAAACACTACCTCGACGATTTTTTTGCAAATACCGCACAAGAGTCCCAACTGCCCAACTTGGGAGATTCAATTTCGGAGGCAGGTGTAGGCACCGCCACCCAGGAACCATTTAATGGATAACCAACACCTCTGCCATTTATCACATCAAGTGGTTCGCTATGTTTGATGACTTAGCAGGGGTGCCCAGGTTCATCTGGGTGATATTTGTACATGTCTTAACAGTAGAGTATGTATGAAATGATGTATGATTTTTCTATGTGAATACCGCACAAGAGTCCCAATCGCACAAGAGTCCCAATCGCACAAGAGTCCCAACCGCACAAGAGTCCCAACTGCTTTCAACCTAGGACTTTTAATTTGAAAGGCGGGTGTAGGTACCGCCGCCCCAGGATTTAATGGATAAGCAACACTTCTACCATAGGTCACCCCAAGTCGTTTGTAAAGTTTGGTGACTTAGCAGGGGTGTCCGGGTCCATTGGGGGTTAAGTTTGTGCACGTCTTAACAGTAGAGTTTGTATGAAATGATATATGATTTTCCAATGAGAATTCCGCACAAAAGCCCCAACTGCACAAGAGCCCCAACTGCACAAGAGTCCCACTGCTTTCATCCTAGGAAATTAAATTTGAAAGGCGGGTGTAGGTACCGCTGCCACGGGATTTAATGGATAATCATCACCTATACCGTAGATCACTCCAAGTCGTTTGCTAAGTTTGGTGACTTAGCAGGGGTGTCCGGGTCCGTGGGGGGTTAAGTTTGTGCAGGTCTTAACAGTAGAGTTTGTACGAAATGATGTATGATCTTTCTATGTGAATACTGCACAAAAGTCCCAACTGCACAAGAGTCCCAACTGCACAAGAGTCCCAACTGCTTTTAACCTGGTAGATTTGATTAGGGAGGCAGGTGTAGGTACCGCTGCCCTGGGAATCATTTAATGGATAACCAACACCTCTGCCATAAATCACATCAAGTGGTTCGCT